>CANXME010001621.1:395000-722500 GCA_948144175.1 Closterium sp. NIES-65 | reverse complement strand
TAGCTCAGTTGATTAGATTGCAAAGATTATCCGAATATCCGAGTCTCGTTGATGGGTGGAGTATTTTGCAGGGGCCCGAATGGTCGTTCGTCTCGCTATGGAGCTTTCGATATCATTCTATCTGGGATCGTACAGTGTTACAATCAGGGAAATATGTTCCTTACGCTGTTTTTCAAAGGGTACAAAAAAACTTGCACTTTCTGGCCTAGGGTAAAAAATCCAGTACCATGCCTGTGAAAGGGTAACTGAAAAAAAGCGGCCGCCAGTCAGTGCAAAAAGGGTATTTTACCCTGATAACGAGAGGCCTGGCTACGAGACATCTAGCTCACGGACCATGGTGGTGGGTGGGTGGGTGGTCTGTCTTGCATCAGTTCAAGTGAATGTGTCAATTAACATTTCACCTTGAGAAATCCTTACCGTACTAGAAAGGCATAGTGCCTGCTAGAAAGCCAGCGTAGCGGAAATGTGTTGGTAAAAACGAACAAGATAGAAATCTTGCATTGATCATTGAAAAGTAGAAAGATGACACAATGATAACTCAATGATGTTGAAGAAGTGACACAACAGGGTATATATGCATCCAGCTACCCCTCCCAGAATGGCCCATTCACACCAATAATGGTGTACCAATAATTGTACCCTCTACTCTCCAATAATGCTAGGCTCCAATAATTGTGGCCCCTACAATAATTGTCACAATTATTGTAGGACCTGGAAGCTTGTAAAGAGGACTACACTAAAACCAAACAGCACACTGGTATACATTATTTGTTATACTGTATTCGGATTTCCAACACTCCCCCTTGCTGTAGGTTTTAGTGAATTCGTTTTCCTTGGAGGGTAGGGTGGTCGAGAAGGTGTACCACCACAAGGTAGGGGTGCGTCCAAACCAAGCTAGGGTTTGGTGTTGGCCAAGCTGCTTGTCACTGTAGCACCTTTCCTTTCCCAACCTTCGGGCCTTCCAAACTCCAACCAAACCACATTCCTTCAAGTTTTTCATTCCCTCCTTCCAATCTCGACATTCTAGATCGAGATCTAGAGACTAGTGGCTGCTGCTGGGGAAATCGTAGCAGCTCCATGGCGAAATCTCCTCAAGACCATGGCGGAATGCGCGTATCGTCATGGCGGAATGCCCTTAGCGCATGCCGAATTTCCGAAACCGTAGTCTTTACGACATGCGATTGTCAGTGCAGCTGTCTTTTTCGCACGCCTCCTGTGCGACGACGCGAAACCGCAGTGGATGCGCGTCTGCGACGACTGAAGTTGCGTATGACGCGAAGCGTTAGCGGATAACGCATGGCGTACGGTTGGCGCGGAACTGCATTGGCGGGCGCACACTGCGCGCGATAGAAGCGACGATTTGACGTTCGTTAGCGGTTCACGATTTGCTGCGCGCCTACTGCATCATTTTCCTGTCCGCGCCTTCTGCATCTTCGCGTGATTCTCTCCTCCCCTGCTTTTCTTCCTCCGCATTTCTCTGTAAACCTTGTCTTTCTCCCCCTGCCTCATGCTGGGATTGGCACAAGGTTGTCCATGTCTTAAATCCACACCAAAGGGTGACCCCAAGTTCGCTCTGACTTCACCCATGTTTCCTTATGATGCTCCCCTTACACTCCAACCGACATACGGTAGCAGTCGGAGTTGCCGAACTCCATCAGCTAAAGAGTTGCGCATGCCGACGCACTCCAAGTATCCCGAACTCTGCACTCCATGTATGCAGAAATGTCCACTCCAAGTATGCAGTGTTGTGCACTCCAGGTATGCAGAAGTGTCCACACCAGGTATGCAGAAATACCTTCTCCCATTTATATTCTCCGTTCTTCCCTCGCGGTAGTGCCGTTCATCAGCAGTAACCAGTCGTACGATACCGCTCCAGCACGACGGATGACGACCGGCTGCATCCATTCTGCCTGCTCCCCCTGCCTTTTGGCAACCCTTGGTGAGTAGGTCTTCCCCTTATGCTTCTTGACTCCATGTCCCACTCCTATGCCACCAGACATACTCCACACCCCACCTCCCGCCACCCATGTGCTTGTAGTGATCCGCGTACACAGCTACAAGCACATGAGTGAGTGTGGAGTTAAGTGATGCCATGTTGTGCCGCACCGTTCGAGGTGGCCGCACAAGTGAGTACAACACCAGAATCCTTGACTTGATGATTGCCTTGACCAACCAGCAAATTGCAGGTAAGATGCTGCTTGCTTGGCTTGTCCACCTCATTTCCCACATCATCATTTTCCACGCCTTCTGAAATGGAAACACCAGTCACAGGTACGCCATCAGCTGTACCTCCGCTTCCATCAACTGCACTGACTTCATCAGCTGCATTAGCTCCAGGTAAGTCTTCTTTTGCATATTCTGCTCCTTCGCCTTCATGTCCTTCAATGGTCGAGAATGCAGGAACCGAATCCACTACGGACCTGTGTCCTCCTCTCCCTGAAGTCCACACCACACAGTGGGGTGAGACTTCATCCGTATCAACATCATGTGCCGGATTCCGCACGATGCAGGCTTTGTGCGCCAGGCGATATGTGACAGATGCATGTGCAGACTTGCCACTCGAGTGCATCCCAGGTGTGCGGAAATCCGTGCTCCCATGTGCGTCAATGTGCACACCAGGTGTGCGGAAAAGGGTAACCCCCTCACGATCAACCTGATGCGATGACGCGTCATAACGGGAATGTCCAGGATCATGGGCGGATGTAAGTGCATGCGCATATTGCACCACGAGCACTCCATCCACGTTCTTGGCAAGTCCAATCCGCACGTACTCCTCTCCATCAGTCATGGTGATCTCGGTGTCTCCATTAGTAATGGTATTGATGCGCGCTCCCTTTTTCAGCAGCTGACAATAGGAGAGCAGGTTGCTCTTCAGACCAGGTACGTAAAGGACTTCAGTGTAGCGAACCGTTGTCCCATCAGGTGCCATCGCTCTGATCGTTCCCGTCATCGTGCTGCTCAGCTCGCTCCCATTAGCGAGCTCTACTTAAACAAGTTCGTCCAGCTCTCTTAACTCTTCAAACCAGCGCTTATCCGAGGTCATGTGCTAGCTGCATCCACTATCCAGCATCCAAGATGATGCTTTAGCTGGTGGTAAGGTAGCTTGTGACGATCCCACCGTTGCAATGCACGTAACAGTACGTTGCTTGTCTTCCCCGGCTGCCTCTTGCTGTTTTGATGCATTGTTGTCACGCTTGGGGCTGCGACTCATTCGTGGGGAGAACGAGTGACTGTCGCCGGTGTGCAGTTTTGACCTTATGGTATGCGGTTCCCACCCTGGTGGTGACCAGCGAGGGGGTGCCTTGGTACACTTGAAGAAGGGGTGGCCGACCTCCTTGCAGTACCAACACACAAGAGATGAGCGACTTGCATCTCCATCCTTGCCATGCGTTTTCTCTCCAACGGACTCCTTCTTCCCGGTTTTGCTCTTAGTTGTTGGAGAAGGTGAGTGGTCTCCACGTGCTTGTCCAACCATGCGAGGTGGACGCCGATCACGTTTATCCTTCGTAATGAGGTCGTGATACCTCTGCTCTTGAATCATCATCCGCTGCAAGGTGAAGCTGTCCGTCATGTTGTGTAGCATTGCCGAGTGCCTCATCTCCTCCCAATGTGCCGATAGTCCGGTGAGCATATTTAAGGTGAATGTGTCCTCATCCACCATCTTCCCCGCAAGTGCTAACTTGTCCCGGATTGCCGTTGCGCGGTTGACATACTCTTCCACCCTCTCTTGACTCCCCATTTTCAGGTTGTCCAGCTCCTTCATGAGAGAGACCTTCGCCACCGAATCTTTGGCCTGGTAAGTATCCATTAAGTACTCCTATGCTTCATAAGCCGGACTGTAGGATTCCCAGAACATGTCCAGCTGTAGCTGAATTGTGGCGCTCACGTTGTGCAGTAGGACCCAAAAAGCGAGCGCCGCACGTTGTGAGTAATCTGCCTGTAGCATTTCCAGCCGCTCCATAGCGTCGTTAATGTCACCATCTCCCATGGTAACTGGATACTGCGGGGTCACAAAGAACTCCCACAGATTCGTGACGCGAGCATTCATACGAAACCGTAGTGCCCACTCCGGAAGTTCGAGCCATCAAACGGAGTAGTGGTGAACGCCTTGTCCACCGTTGCTCCCACCATTTTGCGTGACAGGCGTTCCTTGTCTTCTTCCGTGTATTCACGTGGAGCGGGGTCGAAGAGAGTAGGCACGGTTGACGGTCAAGGTAGCTGTACTGTGCGCAACATGTCCCCATTCTGTCCACCAAGTTGATGTTCCAGCACTTTCACTTGATCGCGTCGCATGACACCGCTTGACTGCATTCCGTATCCCATCCACCCCATGCTGTCCACATAGTGTGCGTCAATCGATCGACGTGGTGCACGCGGAGGTACGCCATAGCCGCCATGAAGGTGAGACCTGGCCATGGGAGGAACTCCAATGGGATGGGAGTTAGTCGCAAGTTGTCGTAGTCGGGGAGCACCAATAGTGTAGGAGGCAAAACCCACACCTTCCACGCCCACTTCACAATTTCGGTCACCATGCTGCCCAATCTGTCCACTTCTCATTCCACCAAGCACTGCACTCCCATACTCATCATTCCTCCCCCGTGCTTCCCTTTGCATGGATGATTGAGGTGCGGGATTGGCTTTCTCCTCTCTTTGGACGGATGCATCCCTCCCTTGGGATGACTCTCTTCCTTGAGGTATGCCCATTTCCCCTTCACCATCAAACCCTGCATGAACATTTGTACGAGTTTGGCTAGTACGTGGAATGCTTGAATGAGAGTGTCCACGGGTGGACGGATTGCTTGACTCATGAGAGAACAGTGTCCTTGGCTGGATTGTCATTCCAAACTTGTCCCTTAACGAAGCTTGGAGTGTTGATAGTGCCCTTGCAATCATGTTTTCCAGGTGCTCATGCTGAGCCATGATTGTGAGAGGACGTCCCCGTTATAATATTTTCTCACTATTATATTATTCCGTTATCTCATTCTCCCTTTTCTCCTCTTTATTTTGGTCTTTATCTCATCTCAATCGGCCTACTATTCTATTCTCTAGAGCCTTCTATTTATTTCTCTTATTTCCTACTTTTCCCACCGACATACCTATTATACGGCACCGACAGCGCCGACAGTGGTGTATATGGTGTAATCTGAGCGTAATCCCAAGTGCCAATAGACTTGCGTGCTTATGCGCACTTGTGATTGTAGTATCGGGAAGGGTGTGTTCCCGAAGGTTCGTTTTATCTCGTTTATCCTTGTACTTTCTGAGTATAAATAGGCCTTGTATTCAGTTTTAGTGACAAGTTTCGATTGAGAATTCGATCCTGTGACACTTGGTAATCAGAGCCGTTCTCACTCGACAACTCTCAGCTAAGCAGCGGTCGCGGAAAAAATCGCCTCCAAAAACCGCCGGGGGCGACCAATTCGACGCCGATTTCTGGTAAGTACCAGTTCCGCGCTTTTCGAATTAACCCCCTCGCGTGGTTTTTGAACAAGATGGGTTCGCCGGCGACCAACGACGTTACGCAACAGCTCTTCGCGCAAATCGCCAAGATGGAAGCGGAGATGCGAGCGACGACTGAACGGTCGCGATTGGAGAACGAGCAGATGCGAAACGAACTGCAGCGCGTTACGCGGCTCCTCTCGACCATGAACATTCCTGCTTCGACGACTTCGCAGCAGTCGCAGCGTCAGTTCGAGGTTCCGAAACTTCGCTCGCCGGAATCGTTCGACCCTAGCAATCGAAAATCCGACGTCAGGCGGTGGCTCGCGACGATGGAAAATTATTTCGCGGCGATCGGATGGACGACGACAGAGTACGACGGCGAGAAAATTCGTCTCGCGACAACGTTGATGCGCGGTCCAGCTCTCGAGTGGCTCGGAAGCAATAGTAGCATTTTCCAGGGCGAAGCCACGTGGCAGCAGTTCCGGGCAGACCTTCTCAAACGTTTTGAGCCGATTAATTCCACTTATATTGCGCGCGAAAAATTACATCACCATAGGCAATACGGGAGTGTCGCGAAATACACGCAGCAGATGGAGGAATTTTATAATCGCATTCCCGACATTACCGAGGGCGAAAAAATTCAGTCCTACATCGCGGGGCTGAAAACCGACATTCGGCGCCAGGTTGCAGCAGCGAATTGCAGCAGCTACAGCGAAATCGTATCGGCCGCGGAGCGTTTTGACTTGGTCAACTCCGGGACACGACGACCCCACGTCGTCGGATCACGACAAGGGGATCGCTCGGCTTCAACCACGTTCGTTGACCCCATGGAAGTCGACAAATTCGACGCGAGTTCACGTCCTGCAAAAAACAAAACACTTTGCGAATTTTGCGGCGGAAACGGACATCGGATTGTCGACTGTTTTCACATGAAATCTGCACGTGCGGCATTCCGAGCTCGTGGGAGTGGCGAAACTAAAAACAAAAAGTCAAAAAACGGATCTCGCCAGTGATTGCGGATCGTGCTGGCGAGAAAAAACAGATCCGAAAGCGTCAGCGCAATCTGGACCGAATCGAAATTGAAGGACAGCATTGGGCGCGAGATTTGGAGAATCAAGGGCGAAATCCCAAGCCCCTTGACCGAAATTTGTTAGAGGAATTCGCCGAGGAAAAGAAAACCTCCGCGAAAACAGACTCGACCAAGACGGGAACTCTCCAATTCGACCCCGGGAAAAAACAGAATTCGTTAAAGTTATCTTTCAAAGATGCTTTAATGAAGACTGGCGTTTTTCACGGGTCCGGAGCCATAAACAAATTCCGGGAAGAACTCCAGAGGAAGCAGACAATTAAAGAAGTGGTACCGGTGCCTACGGAGCTGGGGAAAAAATGAAGGAGTGTGGAAAGGAGTAGACCTTTTCACGGCGTCAACGTCCTCTCCCGGAACCAGCCCAAGACAACTCTCCACTCCCCAGGGAAGAAGTCTATGGAGCTGAAGCAGCTTAAAAGGCAGCTGGGAGTTCAAAAGAAGCTGCAGAAACTCCGAAAACCCCTCAAGGCTGCATCCAGTGGATCGCAGGCGTCGACCGGATCCACCCCCTCAGGGTCAACTTGTACGGTTACTACCTCTACTCCTGGCATTGGAGAAGAGCCTTTCTCCACGCTGCCCAGGCCAGCTAGTTGTCCAGAAGAAAGCAGTGGAACCACAGTGTGTACTGAATATTGGGATGTACCCTATGATCCTATTAATGAGACTATTTTTGGGTACTCCGAGCAACGCTCACCACTCCTGCTCGAGGTGATCTGCAACGGACAGCGCCTCCAAGCACTCGTGGACAGCGGGGCGTCGCACAGCGTCTATGACAAAAAAGCAATCGATCGACTCGGAAGTGACATCAAGTCCTCAAGCTTCTCTGCAACGATGGTGGATGGCAGTAAGCTACCTATCTACGGGGAAACACGGTTGCTACTCCAGATTGGACCCCTTCGATGGAAGCCTGCTCTCCCCGTCACAAATATCAAAGGACTCGACGTAATCTTCGGGAGAGACTTTCTTAAAAAGTTCAACCCCGAGATCAACTGGGTTAACCAGACGGCCAACATCAACAACAACGGGAGGAAAATCAGCCTTCCCAAATGGGACGACACGGGAAATATTCCAGTCGAGACACTCGCACGCTTTGAAAAGGACGTCAAACGGACCACGGCGGGATTCATGGCGATAGTCAACGAGGCAGACAACGGAGAGAAGCAGACCCAGGAACTTCCTCCAGCAGTCAAGAAAATTCTTGAAGAGTTCCAGGACGTTCTCCCCGACGATTTACCTGATCAACTACCGCCATACCGGACACATCAACACGAGATCGTAGAAGAGCCGGGGTCCAAGCCAACATTTCGAGCACCATACCGGCTAAGCCCGACAGAGCTTGCCGATATGAAAAAACAAATAGAGTATCTCCTGGAGAAAGGGCTGATTCGACCTTCGACTTCGCCGTACGGAGCTCCAGTTCTCTTCACTCCGAAGCCAGACGGAAGTCTGCGAATGTGCATCGACTACCGAGCCTTGAACAAGCAGACTGTAAAAAATAAATACCCGATACCACGGATCGACGACTTACTCGATCAACTTCGCGGTGCTACGGTATTCTCCAAGCTCGACCTCAGATCGGGATACTGGCAAATTCGTATGGCGGACAACTCTATCCACAAAACCGCTTTTCGAACTCGGTACGGGTCATATGAGTATCTCGTGATGCCATTCGGACTCACTAACGCACCAGCCACATTTCAGGCAGAAATGAACCACATCCTTCGGCCCCTTCTGGACGAGTGCGTGGTGGTATATTTGGATGATATCCTGATCTACTCGAAAGATATGAAGCAGCACGTTGAGCATCTACGACGGGTGTTTGAAATTCTTCGACGAGAACGCTTCTACGTGAAACTATCCAAGAGCGAGTTTGCGTTGAAAAAAGTCCAGTTCCTTGGACATATGGTGAGCTCTCAAGGAGTTTACGTGGATCCTAAGAAGATCGAAGCAGTGCGAACGTGGAAGACCCCTGAGAACGTGAAGGAGTTACAACAGTTCCTTGGATTCGCCAACTACTACAACCGGTTCGTACCGAACTACGCCAAGATTGCCGCACCATTAACGAACTTGTTGAAGAAGAATACACCATATCAATGGGAGGCAAAGCACCAGGAAGCCGTGGAACAACTTAAAACCGCACTCACGTCCGCACCTGTCCTTATCCTGCCAGACACTGAACTTGACTATGTCATCGAGGCCGATGCTAGCGATCAAGCAGTGGGCGCAGTACTCATGCAGGATCAAGGGAAGGGACTGCAACCCATTGCATACCTCAGCAAAAAACTTCACGGGGCAGAACTCAATTACCCCATCCATGACAAAGAGGCCCTCGCCATCGTCAACGCATTTAAGGCATGGAGGTGTTATCTCGAAGGAAGAAAAACGACTGTCTACACCGACCACTGCAACCTCAAGTACCTGAAGACCCAACCAACACTCTCCAGGCGGCAGGTCCGGTGGATTGACTTTCTCGAAACCCACTTCCATTACGACATCGTGTATAAGTCGGGGCACAAGAACAAGGCAGACGCACTGAGTCGCCCTGCACACGTTGCCGCCTTACAAATCGATGGCATGAACCCAATTTTGAAGGGACTCTTCACGCATGGATACACCATCGACCCCGAAGTCTCTGTAGCAGAAAAGCGCCATCTTCTACATTGGCATCAAGACATCGCATACCACAAGGGCTCCACAAAAATATGGGTACCTAATTACCCTCCCTTACGCCAGTTACTGCTCGAAGAATATCATGATGTTCTCTACGCGGGCCACTTCGGTAGTAACAAGACACTTGCCGGTATTGCGAAGCATTATTATTGGCCCCACATGGCGGATGACGTACAAAAATTCGTCACCTCGTGCGACACATGCCAACGGATGAAGAGCAGCAAACAGAAGAAAGCAGGATTACTACAGCCTCTTCCAGTCCCTGAACAGCCTTGGCAAGTGGTTAGCCTCGACTTCATCACCGGGTTACCACCTACCAAAGCTGGTTACGACGCCATTCTAGTCGTCATCGACAAATTCTCCAAAATGGGACACTTCATTCCGACACACACAACGGCTCGCACCGAGGAGACAGCGCAATTATTCTTCCGCTACGTCATCTCGCAACATGGCATTCCAACCACGTTGATCTCCGACAGAGACCCGAAATTCACGAGTAAGTTCTGGAAGGAGCTCATGTCGCTCATGGGGACCAAACTCGCCATGTCATCAGCCTATCATCCCCAAACGGATGGTCAGACAGAGCGCCTCAACCAGATTGTCGAACACCTTCTGCGAGCAGCGTGTAAGGACGATATCTCTACGTGGGATGCACATCTGCCGGTTCTCGAGTTTGCGTATAACAACGCCATGCACGCCGCAACAGGGCAAACTCCTTTCTTCCTCTGTTACGGTCGCAACCCACTCACGCCTCAGAAACCAACAGTACCCGCCACGGTGCAACCCGCACATGACTTCATTTCCACTATGCACCAATTTTGGGAGCGCACGCATAAACGTCTTCTGACTATCCAGCAGCAACAAAAGAAGCTCGCTGATCGGTGTCGCAACGATCATTCCATCCAGATTGGCGATCAAGTGCTTCTGGATACACGCAATCTCGACATTAGCCATCTTCCGTCTAAGCTCCGACCTCGCTTCTGCGGACCTTTTCTCGTCGAGGCGCAGGTCACTCCAGTAACCTTCCGCTTGCGTTTACCAGCTACCTGGAGAATTCACAATGCCTTCCATGTTCAACTTCTCAAGCCCTATCGGGACCCAAACACGGTCTTCAAAGGTCGCCAGCCGTCGCCGCCACTGCCAGTGATCGTTAATGGAGAACCCGAGTACGAAGTCGAAGCCGTTCTGGCGCACCGACGACGACGTAACGGCACCTTGGAGTTCTTGATTCGTTGGAAAGGCTATGATCCTTCCGAGGATACCTGGGTACCTGAACACGACATGGATAACGCCCGCCGTCCTCTACAGGACTACCTTGTCAAGCAGGGTGTTACTTCTACCACCCAGCTTTGAGGGGGGGAAGTGTGAGAGGACGTCCCCGTTATAATATTTTCTCACTATTATATTTTTCCGTTATCCCATTCTCCCCTTTCTCCTCTTTATTTTGGTCTTTATCTCATCTCAATCGGCCTACTATTCTATTCTCTAGAGCCTTCTATTTATTTCTCTTATTTCCTACTTTTCCCACCGACATACCTATTATACGGCACCGACAGCGCCGACAGTGGTGTATACGGTGTAATCTGAGCGTAATCCCAAGTGCCAATAGACTTGCGTGCTTATGCGCACTTGTGATTGTAGTATCGGGAAGGGTGTGTTCCCGAAGGTTCGTTTTATCTCGTTTATCCTTGTACTTTCTGAGTATAAATAGGCCTTGTATTCAGTTTAGTGACAAGTTTCGATTGAGAATTCGATCCTGTGACAATGATGGCTTCTTCAAAAGCCGCATATCCAGCGTCCACTTCGCCATCAAAGTGCGACATGATCTTGATCAAAACCAACCACCAAGTGTGCGGTAAACGCGCGGTTGTAACCAACAGCGAACACCAGGTGTACGAAAGCGTAGACCGGGTGTGCGGTACTCCGACTGTATGCAGGTACCTATCCGAAGTGAATGCCAGTAAATTTCTGAACCAGTTTTGGCAGCATGCCCCCTAGAGTAGCTCTAATACCATGCTAGAAAGGCATAGTGCCAGCGTAGCGGAAACGTATTTGTATAAAAGAACAAGATAGAAATCTTGCATTGATCATTGAAAAGTAGAAGGATAACACAATGATAACTCAATGATGTTGAAGAAGTGACACAGCAGGGTATATATGCATCCAGCTACCCCTCCCAGAATGGCCCATTCACACCAATAATAGTGTACCAATAATTGTACACTCTACCCTCCAATAATGCTAGGCTCCAATAATTGTGGCCCCTACAATAATTATCATAATTATTGTAGGACCTGGAAGCTTATAAAGAGGACTACACTAAAACCAAACAGCACACAGATATACAGTATTCGTTATACTGTATTCGGATTTCCAACAGTGCCAGCGTAGCGGAAACGTGTTTGTAGAAACGAACAAGATAGAAATCTTGCATTGATCATTGAAAAGTAGAATGATGACACAATGATAACTCAATGATGTTGAAGAAGTGACACAGCTGTGTCAGAATCCCAACCACTAGACCACTGGGATAAAAGGGCTTGTTTCAGTAGCGGGTCAGTGCGCCCATAACCCCCTAGGCAAACGCGCCTGTAACCCCCCCTAGGATCGATCGGGGATCTCACAGTGTAGCTCTACTGACACCCCCCCACACTGGGAGGCCCAGGACTGAGCACAATGGCAACGGCCAACATGTGCATACAGCGGGATTCGAACCCGAGACCGCTCTGATACCATGTCAGAATCCCAACCACTAGACCACTGGGATAAAAGGGCTTGTTTCAGTAGCGGGTCAGTGCGCCCATAACCCCCCAGGCAAACGCGCCTGTAACCCCCCCTAGGATCGATCGGGGATCTCACAGTGTAGCTCTACTGACAAGCTGGGTGTATATGCATCCAGCTACCCCTCCCAGAATGGCCCATTCACACCAATAATGGTGTACCAATAATTGTACCCTCTACCCTCCAATAATGCTAGGCTCCGATAATTGTGGCCCGTACAATAAATGTCACAATTATTGTAGGACCTGGAAGCTTATAAAGAGGACTACACTAAAACCAAATAGCACACTGGTATACAGTATTCGTTATACTGTATTCGGATTTCCACCACTCCCCCTTGTTGTAGGGTTTAGTGAATCCGTTTTCCTTGGAGGATAGGGTGGTCGAGGTGGTATACCACCACAAGGTAGGGGTGCGTCCAAACCAAGCTAGGGTTTGGTGTTGGCCAAGCTGCTTGTCACTATAGCACCTTTCCCTTCCCAACCTTTGGGCCTTCCAAACTCCAACCAAACCACCTTCCTTCACGTTTTCCAATCCCTCCTTCCAATCTCGACATTCTAGATCGAGATCTAGAGACTAGTGGCTGCTGCTGGGGAAATCGTAGCAGCTCCATGGCGAAATCTCCTCAAGACCATGGCGGAATGCGCGTATCGTCATGGCGGAATGCCCTTAGCGCACGCCGAATTTCCGAAACCGTAGTCTTTACGACACGCGATTGTCAGTGCAGCTGTCTTTTTCGCACGCCTCCTATGCGACGACGCGAAACCGCAGTGGATGCGCGTCTGCGACGACTGCAGCTGCGGATGACGTGAATCGGAAGCAAATAACGCATGGCGTACGGTTGGCGCAGAACTGCATCGGCAGGCGCACACTTCGCGCGATGGAAGTGAGGACCTAGTGTTCGTTAGTAGCTAACGATCTGGTGCGCGTCTGCTGCAACATTTTCCAGTCTGCACCTGTTGCATCTTCGTGGGGTTCTCCCCCCGCCTTTTACTCCCTGCCTGTCTCGCTGTGCTTTTCTCCGTAAACCTTGCCTTTCTCCCCCTGCCTCGTGCTGGGATTGGCACAAGGCTGTCCATGTCTTAAATCCACACCAAAGGGTGATGCCAAGTCCGCTCTGACTTCACCCATGTTTCCTTATGATGCTCCCCTTACTCTCTAGCCGACACACGGTAGCAGTCGGAGTTGCCAAACTCCATCAGTTGGAGAGTTGCGCATGCCGGCGCACTCCAAGTATCCCAGGAATCTGCACTCCATGAATGCAGAAATGTCCACTTCAAGTATGCAGTGCACACTTGATATGCCGAGTTGTGGTACCAAGTACGCAGAAGTGTGCACACCAGGTATGCAGTAATGCGTGCTCCCATGTATGTTCTCCATCCTTCCCTCAAATGGTGTCGTTCATCTTCAGCAACCAATCGCACGATACCGCTGCATCATGACGGATGACGCCGATCGGCTGCATCCTTTTTGCCTGCTCCCCCTGCCTATTGGCAACCTTTGGTGAGTAGGTCTTCCCCTTATGCTCCTTGACTCCATATCCCACTCTTGCGCCACCAGATACACTCCACACCCCACCTCCCCCCACCCATGTGCTTGTAGTCCTCCGCATACACAGCTACAAGCACATGAGTGAGTATGGAGTTAGGTGATGCCATGTTGTGCAGCACTGCTCGAGGAGGCCGCACAGGTGAGTACAACACCACAATCATTGACTTGGCGATCATTAGCAGATGGTACGCCCGTTCCTGCACATCCTACATTGTTTTCAGCATCATTGTCTTCAACCTCCTTCTGTACAATCACTCCTGCTGCAGGGAAGTCATCTGCTGTAGCATCTCCGCTTCCTTGGGTTGCATCAGCTTCATCAGCTCTAGGTGAGTCATGTTCTACAAGGTCGGCTCTATCTCCTCCCGAATCCACCGCGGACCTTTTTCCTTCTCCCCCTGAAGTCCACACCGCAACGTGGGGTAAGACTTCATCCATGGTATCATCATGTACCGGGTTCCGCATGATGCTTGCTTTGTGTTGTCGGAATCTTGCCGCCCTGGCCTCTATTGCTCTTCTCGCCCTGTCCCTTCTCCCCTGCACCTACTCCGTGTCTCTTCTTCTCTCCCTTCCTCTCTCATCTTGGCTTCTGCAGGCTCCTCAGCTGTCTGTCCCTGTCTCCCTTAGATGCAACCCTTCTCTCCACTTGAAAAGTCAACAGACCCGGTAAAGCTACAAACCCTAGCTCGGCTGGCTGAGACTACTTGAGAGTGGGTTGGTGCAAGCTTGCGAAGTTGGCTCCCCGTGCTTAGTCCAGTTCGGAAAACATTATAGTATAAGCATAAGTCTGGAAACAATCACGCAAGCATCTTCCTACCCTTCTCTACTCTCTTAAGTACTAGCTGCGGGTTACCGTTGTGACAACGGTCTCTTTTCGCCTGTCAACTTTCGCCTCCTTCTTTCTGGTTTCCGTTGGTTTGGTTCGGCTCTTCTCCCTACTGTATCAATATCCTATCTACAGTCTTCTTTATTTCTAGTATGTGTCTCGAGTGTATATCTAAGGTACCTACGCCTAGAGTACATTCGTGACAGTGTGCCATGCGGTAGGTGACAGATGTATGTGCAGACTTGCCACTCGAGTGCATCCTAGGTGTGCGGAAATCCGTGCTCCCATGTGCGTCAATGTGCACACCAGGTGTGCGGAAAAGGGTAACCCCTTCACGATCAACTGGATTTGATGACACGTCATCACGGGAATGTCCAGGATCATGGGCGGATGTAAGTGCATGCGCATATTGCACCACGAGCACTCCGTCCACGTTCTTGGCAAGTCCAATCCGCACGTACTCCTCTCCATCAGTCATGGTGATCTTAGTGTCTCCATTAGCAAGGGTATTGATGTGAGCCCCTTTCTTCAGCAGCTGACAATAGGAGAGCAGGTTGCTCTTCAAGCCAGGTACGTAGAGGACTTCAGCGTAGCGAACCGTTGTCCCATCAGGTGCCGTTGCTCTGATCGTTCCTGTCATCTTGCTGCTCAGCTGGCTCCCATCAGCGAGCTCCACATAAACAGGTTCGTCCAGCTCCCTTAACTCTTCAAACCAGCGCTTGTCCGAGGTCATGTGCTAGCTGCATCCACGATCCAGCATCCAAGATGACGCTTTAGTTGGTGGTAAGGTAGCTTGTGACGATCCCACCGCTGCAATGCACGTGACAGCACGTTGCTTGTTTTCCCTGGCTGCCCCTTGCTGTTTTGACACATTATTGTCACGCTTGGGGCTGCGACTCCTTCGTGGGGAGGACGAACGGCAGTCGCTGGTGTGCAGTTTTGCCTTTCTGGTATGCGGTTCCGACCCTGGTGGTGACCAGCGAGGGGGTGCCTTAGTACACTTGAAGAAGGGGTGGCCGACCTCCTTGCAGTACCAACACACAAGAGGTGAGCGACCCGCACTTCCTTCCTTGCCTTGCATTTTCTCCCCAATGGACCCCTCCTTCCCGCTATTGCCCTTAGCAGTTGGAGAAGGTGTGCGGTCTCCACGTGCTTGTCCAACCATGCGAGGTGGACGCCGATCACGGTTATCCTTCGTGATGAGGTCGTGATACCTCTGCTCTTGAATCATCATCCGCTGCAAGATGAAGCTGTCCGACACGTTGTGTAGCATTGCCGAGTGCCTCATCTCCTCCCAATGTGCGGTGCTAACTTGTCCGGTGAGCAGGTTCGATGTGAATGTGTCCTCATCCACCATCTTCCCTGCGAGTGCTAACTTGTCCCGGATTGCCGTTGCGCGGTTGACGTACTCTTCCACCCTCTCTTGACTCCCCATTTTCAGGTTGTCCAACTACTTCAAGAGAGAGATCTTCGCCACCGAATCTTTGGCCTGGTACGTATCTAGTAAGTACTCCCATGCTTCATATGCCGGGCTATAGGATGCCTGAAAGATGTCCAGTTGTAGCTGAATCGTGACGCTCACGCTGTGCAGTAGGACCCAAAAAGCGAGCGCCGCACGTTGTGAGTAATCCGCCTGTAGCATTTCCAGCCGCCCCATAGCGTCGTTAATGTCACAATCTCCCATGGTAACCGGATACTACAGGGTCGCAAAGAACTCCCACAGATTCGTGACGCGAGCGTTCATACGAAACCGTAGTGCCCACTCCCGGAAGTTGGAGCCATCAAACGGAGTGGCGGTGAACGCCTTGTCCACCGTTTCTCCCACCATTTTGCGTGACAGCCGTTCCTTGTCTTCTTCCGTGTATTCACGTGGAGCGGGGTCGAAGAGTGTAGGCACGGTTGACGGTCGAGGTAGCTGTACCGTGCGCCGCATATTCCCATTCTGTCCACCAGGTTGACGTTCCAGCACTTCCACTTGATCACGTCGCATGACGCCACTTGACTGCATTCCGTATCCCATCCGTCCCATGCTGTCCACAGGATGTATTCCTATCGGTGGACGTGGTGCACGGGGAGGTATGTCATTGCCACCACGAAGGTGAGCCCTGGCCATGGGAGGAACTCCAATGGGATGGGAGTTAGTTGCAAGTCGTCGTAGTGGGGGAGCACCAATAGTGTAGGAGGCAGAACCCACACCTTCCACGCCCACCTGACCATTTCCGTCACCCTGCTCCCCAATCTGTCCACTTCTCATTCCACTATGCACTGCACTCCCATACTCATCATTCCTCCCCCGTGCTTCCCTTTGCATGAATGATTGAGGAGCGGGATTGGCGCTCTTCTCTCTTTGGACGGATGCATCCCTCCCTTGGGATGACTCTCCTCCTTGAGGTATGCCCATTTCCCCTTCACCATCAATTCCTGCATGAACATTTGATGCACGATTTTGGTTAGTACGTGGAGTGCTTGAATGAGAGTGTCCACGGGTGGACGGATTGCTAGACTCATGAGAGAACGTTGTCCTTGGCTGGATTGTCATTCCAAATTTGTCCCTTAACGAAGCTTGGAGTGCTGGTTGTGCCCCTGTAATCATGCTCTCCAGGTGCTCGTGCTGAGCCAAGATGGCTTCCTCGAAAGCCGCATATCCAGCATCTACTTCGCCATCGAAGTGCGCCATGACCTTGACAAAACCGTCCACCAAGTGTGCGGTAAACGCGCGGTTGTAACCATCAGCGAACACCAGGTGTACGAAAGCGTAGACCGGGTGTGCGGTACTCTGACTGTATGCAGGTACCTATCCGAAGTGAATGCCAGTAAATTCCTGAATCAAACTTGGCAGCATGCCCCCTAGAGTAGCTCCGATACCATGCTAGAAAGGCATAGTGTCAGCGTAGCGGAAACGTGTTTGTAGAAACGAACAAGATAGAAATCTTGCATTGATCATTGAGAAGTAGAATGATGACAAAATGATAACTCAATGATGTTGAAGAAGTGACACAGCAGGGTATATATGCATCCAGCTACCCCTCCCAGAATGGCCCATTTACACTAATTGTACCAATAATTGTACCCTCTACCCTCCAAAAATGCTAGGCTCCAATAATTGTGCCCCCTACAGTAATTGTCACAATTATTGTAGGACCTGGAAGCTTATAAAGAGGACTACACTAAAACCAAACAGCATACTGGTATACAGTATTCGTTATACTGTATTCGGATTTCCAACTGGCAACTGGATATCTCTGACTGTGTGACATATAGCTACGAGACATCTAGCTCACGGACCATGGTGGTGGGTGGGTGGGTGGTTTGTCTTGCATCAGCTCAAGTGAATGTGTCAATTAACATATCACCTTGAGAAATCCTAAGGACTCTTACCGGTACATGAAACGCAACGAACATCTACGTAAAACGGGAGGCTGTTTAAAGAGGAGAAATCCTTACAGCACACTGGCAATTGGATAGCTCTGATTATGTGACATATAGCTACGAGACATCTAGCTCACGGACCATGGTGGTGGGTGGGTGGGTGGTCTGTCTTGCATCAGCTCAAGTGAATGTGTCAATTAACATATCACCTTGAGAAATCCTAAGGGCTCTTACCAGTACATGAAACGCAACGAACATCTACGTAAAACGGGAGGCTGTTTAAAGAGGAGAAATCCTTACAGCACACTGGCAATTGGATAGCTCTGATTGTGTGATATATAGCTACGAGACATCTAGCTCACGGACCATGGTGGTGGGTGGGTGGGTGGTCTGTCTCGCATCAGCTCAAGTGAATGTGTCAGTTAACATATCACCTTGAGAAATCCTAAGGGCTCTTACCGGTACATGAAACGCAAAGAACATCTACGTAAAACGGGAGGCTGTTTAAAGAAGTGCATACCACCAAAATCCACTTCTGCATTGCATACCACCCCAACTCTAAAAAAAAGTCATGGCCAGCCTGATTCTTTCTACTCCTTCGAAGCTGGTACGGTACTTGGCGTCGCCTTCACATTTCACGTGCCTAAACTTGTACCCAAACTCGACTTTCGAGGTTCCCACTTAGTTGGGGGATTCTTGCTTGATTATGCCCATTCTTGTAGTCTTTAGACATCCGTTGAGTCACATTTTAGATGGTCCTCAGTTTACGACTCATAATGTTTGAATCAAAACTAACTTTGGCTCCAATTAATTATTTACAACTTACATAAGAATGTAACTTTTGTTACGAATAGTGATTACTGAAATACTATTGTACACTCCTCACCGCAGCAAACGCAGCATGCACTACCAAGACTGAAGACGAAAAGGCGCAAGTGGCGCGAAGGGTCACACGGTTACGAGAAGCATCTGGACCGTCGGGTAGACAGCATCAGGCAGCAGCAGTGGAGAGGACTCTGCCCGAACGGTTTCGTAACCACCCGGAGTCGTACGGTTGGATTTCAATACAATAAGGGAATGTACCCCTTAGAGTACATGGCTAGCTAGGTCGCTTCGAATTCCCTTGTACTCTTATTTATATTCTTTGTACTGCATGTTTTCATCATCTCAAGCATTTACATTCACTCTGATATTGAGGTCAAGGGCCCACCACCACAACCCAGTAGTGTGCGAACCTTCCTGAGGTGATCCTGGTTACGATCAACTTCTGATCGCAACATGGTATCAGAGCGACGCAGGAATCCTTCGCACCGCCACCACCGAAATCTTCGGCGACCGAAAAGTGGCGTCCGGCACACGATCGCGTGTAAGAATGGCCGGAGGATCTGGAGGTCAGGCAAATC
The DNA here is from genome assembly GCA_948144175.1 of Closterium sp. NIES-65. NCBI lineage: Eukaryota > Viridiplantae > Streptophyta > Zygnematophyceae > Desmidiales > Closteriaceae > Closterium > Closterium sp. NIES-65. The sequence continues at coordinate 703,377 of CANXME010001621.1, read as the reverse complement.
TGACGGCTGAAGCGCAGCCCAACCCGGCTGCGACAAGAGAAGAGACGACGACGATCCCTTCCGCCGTCCTCGCACAACTGCTTCAGCGACTCACGAGTCTGGAGTAAGGGCTCCAAACATTGCGGAATGGCGACGCGGGAACTTCTTCCCAACCCACTCAACCGGCCTCAAACGGCCAGAACTCCGCCCCGCAAGGCTTCTCTCTTGACACAAACGGCTCAACAACCAAGACTCTCTGTCCCAACGATGAAGCAATTCTCTCTGCGCAATCAAGGTTTTTGAGCATATCAAAAATAAATACAAGTGTGTGATTTGACGGCAGAGACTTTTACTCCTGGAGCTTCGAGCTGGAGCTGCTGCTGCAAAACACGCAGATTTATCATTATTTCTACGAGAGCTACTCGGGACCTACGGAGGATACTGACGACGCAAAAACCAAGTACTACAATGAGTCCCTAATGGCATACGGGGTTCTTCTGCGGAACATGTCGCCGACGGAGCAATTGAGCATTCGCTCATACAAGACCTCTCCTACTCCAGCCCTCAACGTCTGGGGCCACCTAAACGGCGTATACCAACCGAAGGACTCAGTGTTGTCGAGCCGCCTACTCCAACAGCTACTGGAGACGAAGATGGCACCAGGAGAGAAGGCCAATAGCTACCTGAATCGTTGTCAGAGCTTACGCGATCAAATCGCGAAGTTGGGAAGCACGATCTCCGAAGAGATCTTCGTCAACTTTGTGCTTCAAGGGCTCGCCCTAGAGTGGCGGCCCTGCAAGGCGCTTCTCCGACAGCAAGGGGTCATCTCGGAGGCCGCCCTTTGCGCCGCCCTTCTCGTCGAACGAAGGGATATGGACCAGCAGCGACCAGCGCCGCGACGAGATAAGGAGCACCTCGCCTTCTTCGCCGACAACACAGAAGAGTGACGGCCGCGGCGCCTTTACTCCAAGATCAGCAGGAATTTTGGGCACTTGGCGGATCGTTGTAAGCTTCGATCTCGCCCTCGCCAGTCCAATCCGAGCAACTGGTCCGGCTGACAAGACGCAAGAAACGACACGCGTCCTGCCCAGGGGTATCAATCCTCATTGCGCAGCCTGAACCCAACAGTTCAACAGCAGCAGCAGCCATCACAGGCCGCCCCAGTCCGCAATGTCATGGGGAACATGACTATGACGAGCGGATCTCGTCGCCCGCGTGCACACTCACCGTCACCTGAGCCTGCGCGTGACCCAATCGAAGCGTCCTCAAACAACAACCCGTTCAGCACGCATCACGACTTCAGCGATGATGACAACCAGGACTAGAACCTGCCAATCGTGCTGCTTGAGAGCCCCCCGCTTATCCCTGACATGCGGCCTGTCAGAACTATATAGCTTATACTATTGTGTAGGCTATAGTGGGGTATCCCATAGGGGGTACAACACAATTAGGGTTTCCTATTTGTACTCACTTCTTTCTTAGTCATTCCATCCTCGTTCTCTCTTTCACATGGTATCAGAGCAGGTCCCCTACTAGGGACTGTTTCTTGGGCCCACCGAAGCGCGCCCCGAGGCGCGCGTCCTTTTTTTTAGCGACCCGTCGTGTCGCCCTCCCTAGCGGCCTGTCGAGCCGCCCTACCTTGCGGCCCCGCCGCCCTATCGCGCGGCCTCGCCGCCCTAAGTCGCGGCCTGCCCGCCGCCCTACTTCGACGGCCCCGCCGCCCTACGTCGTGGCCCGCCGCCCTACTTCGACGGCCCGCCCGCCGCCCTACGTCGCGGCCCCGCCGCCCTACGTCCCGGCCCGCCCGCCGCCCTACTTCGACGGCCCGCCCGCCGCCCTACGTCGCGGCCCCGCCGCCCTACGTCCCGGCCCGCCCGCCGCCCTACTTCGAAGGCCCGCCCGCCGCCCTACGTCGCGGCCCTGCCGCCCTCAGCTACGCGGCCCCGCCGCCTTCTGCTACGCGGCCCTGCCGCCCTCTGCTACGCGGCCCCGCCGCCCCTCGATCGCGGCTCCGCCGCCCTCTGCTACGCGGCTCCGCCGCCCTCTGCTACGCGGCCCCGCCGCCCTCTGCTACGCGGCCCCGCCGCCCTCTCCTACGCGGCACCGCCGCCCTCTGCTCCGCGGCCCCGCCGAGCCGCCCAGCATCAGCCGAGCCGCCCAGCAGCAGCCGAGCCGCCGCCGAGCCGCCGCCGCCTGAGCCGCCGCCCGGGCCGCCGCCGAGCCGCCGCCGCCTGCGCCGCCGAGCCGGAGCCGCCCGAGCCGCCGCCCAGCCGCCCAGCAGCAGCCGAACCGCCGCCGAGCCGCCGCCGCCCGAGCCGCCGCTGAGCTGCGACCGAGCCGCCGCCCGAGCCGCCCGAACCGCCCGAGCCGCCCGAGCCGCCCGAGCCGCCCGAGCCGCCGTGCTGCTGTTCCTGAGCTGTGTTCTTCTGCTGCTGACCTACCCGACTCTCCCAGCCCGGTGAGACTTCCAGCTGCTGCCATGGCCACCCCCAATGTTCTTACTTTTGACGCTGAGGGGAGGGCCATTGACTTTGCCGTCTGGATTGAAGACCTGCAGCTGTACTTACTGTGTGATGCGATAGATGAGGTCTCTCTTTTTGACTTTGTCTCTGGCGCTGTTCCTGCCCCACCTGCTGATGCTGACTCTGCCGTTCGCTCCAAGTGGGCGACCCGCGATGCTGCTGCACGTCTTGCTGTGCGTCGCCACCTCCCTTCCTCTGAGCGTGCCCACTTTAGTCAGTGCAAGACCGCTCAGGCCTTGTACGACGCTGTAGTTGCACGCTACTCCTCCCCTTCCTCCGCTACCCTTAGCCGCCTCATGCTACCGTTTCTCTTCCCTGACCTCGCTTCCTTTCCCACTGTCGCTGACCTCGTTACCCACCTCCGTGCTAGTGACACCCGCTACCGCGCTGCCCTTCCTGCTGAGTTCCGCGCTGCGAACCCTCCTCCCATGTACATCACCCTCTACTTTCTCGTCACCCGTCTCCCTGAGTCCCTTCGTGTCGTTCGGGACCAGTTTCTCTCTGTCTGTCCCACCACTCTCACTGTCGACCTCCTTGAGGAGTCCCTGCTAGCGGCTGAGAAGAGTATTGTCGCTGTAGGGGCCTCTCGGGGTGACCCTCGCACCCCCATCTTTGAGGGGTGTGGTCCTTCCCCCCTGCTGCCCTCTGTCGCCTCTGCCGCTGCGGCCGACCTCACTGGTTTTGAGTCGGTCGGCGCGGCGTCTGCCCCCAGCGGCAGACGCCGCTCTGGCAAGAGCAAGGGGGGCAAGGGAGCGGGTGGAGCTCGAGGGGGCGGTGGAGGAGGCGGTGGGGGTGGCGGGGGGAGTGGGGGTGGCGGTGGGGGTGGTGGCGGGAGTGGAGGTACTGGTGGCGGCGGTGGAGGCGGAGGTGGCGGCGGAGGTGGTAGCGGAGGAGGCGGTGGGAGCGGTGGGAGCGACGGTCCTGGTGGGGGAGGTGGCGGTGGAGACGGGGGTGGCGGTGGAGGCGGGGGTGGCGGTGGAGGCGGGGGTCGGAGTGGCTCGTCCCAGCGGAGCAGCTCTGGGGGTGGTCAGCGCCAGCAGCAGCAGCAGCAACAGCAGCAGCCGCAGCAGCAGCCACAGCAGCAGCAGCGCTCTCGCACCGTCCCCGGCCCTCAGCAGCTCCGTGAGTGGTACTTGCAGCGTCAGCGTGGTGGTGCGCTTGGTCCCTGCCCCTACGTTCTTCGCACAGGTGACCGTGCAGGGGAGAGGTGTGGAGGCGCCCACACAGCCCGCCGCTGCTTTGGCCGCCTGACCGACGCCTGGCGTCAGCAGTTTCCGGAGGCCGCTGAGATCCCCCGCTGGGGAGAGCTGTCTAGGGCTGGTGTAGCTATTTATGATCTTGATTTTGATGCTATTCTCTCTGCTATGTATGCTGTGACTGGTAGTGATGAGGATGACTGTTACCGGTGTTTCCCGCCCGACCCGGGCATTGGTACTGCCGCGTCAGGTACTAGTGAGGCTGCTGCTCTAGGTGCCAGTGCGTCTGTGCTCTCAGGTGCTGGTGAGTCTGCCCTCTCAGGTACTGTGTCGGCTTCGGCCTCTCACACCTTCACCCTTGACTCTGGAGCGTCTCGCTCCTTCTTTAGGGACCGCACCACTCTCACGCCGCTGAGTCGGCCGGTTGCGGTGTCCCTGGCTGACCCCTCTGGGGGGCCTGTCCTGTCTCGCTTCTCCACTGTCCTCCCGTGTCCGGCGGCCCCCTCTGGCACCCTGACTGGTCTCTACCTCCCCTCGTTCTCGACGAACTTGGTGAGTGGTGCTGACCTCCAGGATGCGGGTGTCCACCAGTTCACCCCTGCTCGTCAGCGGGTGACCCACTGCACGGAGGCGGATACAGGTCGCCACCTGGCTACGTTTACACGTCGGCCAGGGTCGAGCCTGTACACACTGACCACTGCTTCTCCTCCAGGTGCTGAGTCTGGTAGGGTCCCTTCGTCTGGTCAGGTGTTTGCTGCAGCGTCCAGGTCTGGTCCTGAGTCTGCCCCCTGCTCGTGTCGTCGTCTGTCTCACGAGACCCTCCTCTGGCACCACCGCCTTGGCCACCCCTCTCTGCTTCGGCTCAGAGGCATGGCCTCGCGAGTCCTTGTGTCTGGTCTTCCCCGGTCTCTCCCTCCCCTTCCTCCGGGCCCTGGCCCTACCTGTGTCCCCTGTGTCGAGGGGCGCCAGCGTGCTGCCCCTCACTCCTCCCAGTTTCCTCCGACAGAGGCCCCGTTGCAGACGCTTCACATGGACGTGTGGGGCCCAGCCCGCGTCCGTGGACAGGGTCAGGAGCGCTACTTCTTGCTGGTGGTTGACGACTACTCGCGTTACACCACAGTCTTCCCCTTGCGCAGCAAGGGTGAGGTCACTGCGGTGTTGATCGACTGGATCCGCGCAGCTCGTCTCCAGCTTCGGAGGAGCTTTGGCTCTGACTTCCCTGTTTTGCGTCTGCACTCGGACAGAGGCGGAGAGTTCTCCTCTGGCCTCCTGAGTGCCTACTGTCGTGCACGAGGCATCCGTCAGACCTTCACGCTTCCGGACTCACCACAGCAGAATGGGATTGCTGAGCGCCGCATTGGCATGGTCATGGACGTCGCTCGTACGTCCATGATGCATGCGGCTGCTCCCCATTTTCTGTGGCCGTTTGCGGTCAGGTACGCTGCGCACCAGATCAACCTCCACCCCAGGGTCTCTCGACCGGAGACCTCCCCAGCCCTGCTGTGGACGGGGAAGGTTGGCGATGCGTCGGCGTTCCGGGTCTGGGGATCTCGGGCGTTTGTTCGCGACCTGTCTGCGGACAAGCTGTCCCCTCGTGCTTCTCCCTGCGTCTTCCTGGGGTTCCCCCCCGACGCCCCTGGGTGGCAGTTTTACCACCCCACCTCTCGACGTGTTCTGTCCTCCCAGGACGTCACGTTCGACGAGTCGGTACCCTACTACCGCCTCTTCCCCTACCGCACTCCGTCCCTCCCCCCACCCCCGCTCTTCCTGGTACCAGGTCCCCCCCCGGTAGTCCCCCTCCCCCCTCAGGGTCCTGCCCCTTCAGGTGTGTCCCAGGTAGACGCGGTCGAGCCTGTCGAGGTCACTGGTGACTCTGGTGCTGCTGCGGGAGCTGAGCCTGGGGGTGCGGAGTCTGGGGGTGCTGAGCCTGGGGGTGCTGAGCCTGGGGGTGCTGAGCCTGGGGGTGCTGAGCCTGGGGGTGCTGTGCCTAGGGGTGCTGAGCCTGGGGGTGCTGCGTCTGGGGGTGCTGAGCCTGGAGGTGCCGAGCCTGGGGGTGCTGTGCCTGGGGGTGCTGAGCCTGGGGGTGCTGTGCCTGGGGGTGCTTCGTCTCGCCGGGAGCCACTCTCCCCGCAGGAGCTGCGTGAGTGGTTTGCCAGGCGCTGGAGGTGTGCTGCTGGTGCTGGTGGTTCTTCGGCTGCAGAGGGTACTGCTGCCTCGCGTCCCGCCGGTGCTCGTACTGTGGGTGCTGGAGCTGCTGGGTCTGAGAGTTCTCCTGGAGCTGGTGCTACTGAGGGTGTTGGCGCTGAGCCTGCCGTTGGCGGTCCGACTGACAGTGCTCCTGGTGCTGCTGCTGGAGGTTCTGGAGCTTCTGGTGGTGCTGCTGGAGGTGCTGCTGGAGTGGGTACTCCTGTCGGGGCTGCTGGTACTGTTCCTGCTGTTTGTGGTGTCGCCGCGCGGCCCCGACCTTACTTCGTTCCGCTCCTGCAGCAGGTTCTTGGTCTTCCGCCTCCTCCTCCTCCTCCCTTAGAGGGTCCGCAGCCTGTCCGGTCACAGCCACAGCTACAGCCTGCCTCCCCTTTGCCTGCTCCTTCTCCCTACACTGGTCCGACTGGAGGTCTTACTGAGCGTCGTGAGCCTGCGTCTCGTCCTGTGTCGCCTGTTCGTACTGAGCGCGCTAGTGGTCGCGGGTCGCGTCAGCGTCCTCCTCCTGTCCCTGGCACGCACCGGATGTCACTGCGTCCGTCCACTGCTCCTCTGCGTGCCCCTTTGCCTTCTCCTCCTGCTTCCTCTCTTCCTGCTCTTGCCGACCCGGAGTCGGACTCCCTTCGTGCTGCCAGTCCTACTGTCACGCGTCTCCTTGCTACTGTCGTCACTGACCCTTCCTTCGAGTCGTCTGCTGCGTCTGCCCTTGTCACTGAGCTTGTCGACTTTGCTGCGCGCTGTCGTCTAGACTACGCTGCCCGTCTTGTCACTGAGTCTGAGTCCGCCTGTCCTCCGTCCGTCGGGGGTGAGTGTGCCCTTGGCACGGACGTCCTTGAGGACAGGCAGGAGGAGTTCCAGTGTCTGGCCGCCGCTTCACCTCGTCTCGCGTCTGTACTGCTAGCCCCTGAGGGAGACCCGGATGCACCAGACATCCCGACTCCGCGCTCTTACGCGGAGGCGATAGAGGGTCCCTACTCCTCTCAGTGGCAGGCAGCTATGGATGCAGAGATGGCTTCCTGGAAGTCCACAGGCACCTACGTTGACGCTGTTCCCCCCCCTGGGGCGAACATCGTCAGTGGCATGTGGATTTTCAGGGTGAAGCGGCCGCCGGGTTCTCCGCCTGTCTTCAAGGCGCGTTACGTGGCTCGTGGCTTCAGTCAGCGGCAGGGGGTTGACTACTTTCAGACCTTCTCCCCCACCCCGAAGATGACCACTCTTCGGGTCCTGCTGCACGTTGCTGCTCACCGTGACTACGAGCTGCACTCTCTCGACTTCAGCACAGCTTTCTTGCAGGGCAGCCTGCATGAGGAGATCTGGCTGCGTCGCCCACCTGGCTTCACTGGGTCTTTCCCTCCTGGTACCCAGTGGAGTCTCCGGCGTCCAGTCTACGGTCTCCGCCAGGCGCCACGTGAGTGGCACGACACACTGAGGACTACGCTCGCGGCACTTGGGTTTGCTCCTTCTACTGCCGACCCGTCGCTGTTTCTGCGCACCGACACCTCTCTGCCGCCGTTCTACATCCTCGTGTACGTCGACGACTTGGTCTTTGCCACAGCTGACACTGCTGGACTCGCCTACGTGAAGTCCGAGCTGCAGAAGAGACACACGTGCACTGACCTGGGTGAACTGCGCAGCTATCTTGGCTTGCAGATCACCCGGGACAGAGCACGCCGCACCATTACCCTGACTCAGTCACACATGGTGCAGCAGGTCCTTCAGCGCTTCGGCTTCACGTACTCCTCGCCTCAGGCCACTCCTCTGCCTACTCGCCACTCGCTCTCAGCTCTGCCTTCGGATGAGTCCGTAGAGTCGAGTGGCCCGTATGCAGAGCTTGTTGGCTGCCTCATGTACCTGATGACCTGCACACGACCTGACCTTGCATACCCTCTTAGCATTCTCGCACGCTATGTTGCTCCTGGGAGACACCGACCAGAGCACATGGCTGCAGCGAAGAGGGTGTTGCGCTACTTGTGCAGTACGTCGGGCATGGGGCTAGTGCTTGGAGGGCGCAGTCCAGTGGTCCTCACTGGGCACGCGGACGCTTCTTGGGTTGACGACCAGGCTACGCAGCGGTCGTCACAGGGTTACACCTTCAGCCTTGGTTCCGGCTCTGTTTCGTGGCGGGCTACCCGCTCGTCTTCTGTTCTCGGCTCCAGTTGTGAGGCTGAGATCTACGCCGGGGCTATGGCTGCACAGGAGTTACGCTGGCTCACCTACCTGTTGACCGACCTTGGAGAGCAGCCTCGTTCTCCTCCAGTCCTGTACGTAGACAACAAGGCCATGCTGGCCTTGTGTCGAGAGCAGAGACTGGAGCACAGAACGAAGCACATTGCTCTCCGCTACTTTCTTGCTCGTGAGCTACAGCAGCGTGGACAGTTGCGACTTGCGTACGTGGCCTCTGAGGCCAACACTGCTGATGTCTTCACCAAGGCACTTGCGCCTTGTGATCATCAGCGTTGTTGCACGCAGTTGGGTCTTGTGCCTGTCTTGCCTCACTTGCTCTCCTCTTGACCTTGCTTGTACCTTCGCCTATATATACTCTTGCTCTTGCTTACTTGACTCTTGTATATCTCTATATATGATCTTGCATGTGAACTGGCCATGTGGCCTTGAACTTGTGCTCGGAATGTGTGGTGACTTTGTGATCCACCCTGAGCTTTGCTTTGCTTTGCTTGACTGGTCTTGTGACCCCTTGTTCTCCCCCACTTTGCCTATGGGGGTGTGTCAGAACTATATAGCTTATACTATTGTGTAGGCTATAGTGGGGTATCCCATAGGGGGTACAACACAATTAGGGTTTCCTATTTGTACTCACTTCTTTCTTAGTCATTCCATCCTCGTTCTCTCTTTCACACGGCCGGCACCGATCGATTGGATCGCGCGCAAACAATTTCTCAAGGTTGACACTCCGCACATCGTCACTCCGCGACTGGCGCTGCTCACGCGAAACGACAACAGGCGCTACAACTCGTGGTACCTGGACAGCTGCTGTGGGCAGCACATGGTAGGCTCTGAGCATTACATATCCAATGCCATCCCCACCCCCGCAGTCACCTACGTCACTGTGGCGAACAATACGCGGCTGCGCGCAAGCACGCAAGGCATTGTGGTACTCAAGGCACATGGGAGCAGAACGCACATCACCGTGAATGACGTGTTGATTGTGCAGATTTTGCGCTTCAACCTGCTCTCCGCGGCGCAACTCCTGGATTGCGGAGTCATCCTCAGCACCGACCCCGAGACGCGCGATATTCTACTTCACTTCACATTGCCGAACAAGAAGCGCAAGCATATCGGACGGGCGCACGCCGCGAACGGAGTATACGTTCTCGACTTCGACATTCCCGACTGCAGCGTCGACTCGCAGGAGTTGATTGATCTCGTCCACCTGCGCTTCGAACATATACATTGCCGCGACTGGAAGCACCCAGATGGGCGCCCTTGGGTGCCACATCACCCACATCCGCGCGAGCTGGCGCTACACGACCCCGACCCCGATGGTGTCTGCAGGAACTGTCACACGATTACGTCCTCAACGAGCGCAATCGCAGGCTGCGGCCTCGCCGCCATCCTTGAAGCAGAGCGCGACGCGCCACCTGAGGAGGGTCTCTCCCAATTGGAGCTGGAAACAGCTACGCGGGTCGTCTTCGGCACACCAGAATCTCCACTCCCCGGACCCGCATCCCAGCATCTCCAAGGAATGCCTCACCCGTGTCGGCGTCGGAACCTTCGACAAACACGGCAACCCACGACCCTACACCGAAAAGAAGGCGGCAGGGATATACTCTCACCGGCGCGATTCAAAGAAGCATCTCTCGCCGACGGAGGAAGAGGCGCTGGCGCAACGCGAAGCCGAAGAGCTTCGACAGAAGAGTCTCGCCGAGGCCCGCGGAACGCTCGCTTGGGAGCACGACGAGGAGAGCGCTTCCAATGAAGGGGGGTGGGGGAGCGCTAGCGGATGGGGAACAAGCGACACTGGCGGGTGGGGTGCCGCGACCGGCGGATGGGGCGCAGCAACAGGCGAAAACGTCGGCGGATGGGGCGCCGTACAAGGCGGCAAGACGAGCAGCTGGGGAGCCTTCCGCGAGGACCAAAGGGGGGTAGAGGAAGAAGCAGCAACAAAACCAGCAATTGTTCCTCTCGGTCGCCCACCGCGTCATCTCACACCTGTGAAAGATAAGAGAACAGGAATGAATGAACTAGCAGTGAAATGAGTACAAGTAGAAAACCCTAGAATTGTGTACCCCCTATAGGCTAACCCACTGTAGTCTACACAAGCATAACATGTATAATGTTTGTCACACCCCCATAGGCAAAGTGGGGGAGAACAAGGGGTCACAAGACCAGTCAAGCAAAGCAAAGCAAGCTCAGGGTGGATCACAACGTCACCACACAGTCCGAGCACAAGAGCAGGGCCAGAGGCCAGTTCACATGCAGGAGTACAGACATATATATAAAACTAGACAAGCAAGAGCAGGTATATATATATGTCACAGTACAAGTGAAGTCAAGAGGAGAGCAAGTGAGGCAAGACAGGCACAAGACCCAGCTGGGTGCAAAAGCGCTGATGGTCACAAGGCGCGAGTGCCTTGGTGAACACATCAGCAGTGTTGGCCTCAGAGGCCACGTACGCAAGTCGCAACTGACCACGCTGCTACAGCTCACGAGCAAGGAAGTAGCGGAGAGCAATGTGCTTCGTTCTGTGCTCCAAGCGCTGCTCTCGACACAAGGCCAGCATGGCCTTGTTGTCTACGTACAGCACTGGAGGAGAACGAGGCGGCTCTCCAAGGTCAGTCAGCAGGTAGGTGAGCCAGCGAAGCTCCTGTGCAGCCATGGCCCCGGCGTAGATCTCGGCCTCACAACTGGAGCCGAGAACTGAAGACGAGCGAGTAGACCGCCACGAGACAGACCCGGAACCAAGGCTGAAGGTGTAACCCTGTGACGACCGCTGCGTAGCCTGGTCGTCAGCCCAAGAAGCGTCCGCGTGGCCGGTAAGGACCACAGGACTCCACCCTCCAAGCACTAGCCCCATGCCCGACGTACTGCACAGGTAGCGCAATACCCTCTTCGCTGCAGCCATGTGCTCTGGTCTGTGTCTCCCAGGAGCAACATAGCGTGCAAGAATGCTCAGAGGGTATGCAAGGTCAGGTCGTGTGCAGGTCATCAGGTACATGAGGCAGCCAACAAGCTCTGCATACGGACCACTCGACTCTACGGACTCATCCGAAGGCAGAGCTGAGAGTGAGTGGCGAGTAGGCAGAGGAGTGGCCTGAGGCGAGGAGTACGTGAAGCCGAAGCGCTGAAGGACCTGCTGCACCATGTGTGACTGAGTCAAGGTAATGGTGCGGCGTGCTCTGTCCCGAGTGATCTGCAAGCCAAGGTAGCTGCGCAGTTCACCCAGGTCTGTGCACGTGTGTCTCTTCAGCAGCTCGGACTTCACGTAGGCGAGTCCAGCAGTGTCCGCTGTGGCAAAGACCAAGTCGTCGACGTACACAAGGATGTAGAACGGCGGCAGGGAAGTGTCGGTGCGAAGAAACAGCGACGGGTCAGCAGTAGAAGGAGCAAACCCAAGAGCCGCAAGCGTAGTCCTCAGTGTGTCGTGCCACTCACGCGGTGCCTGGCGGAGACCGTAGACTGGCCGTCGGAGGCTCCACTGGGTGCCAGGAGGGAAAGTCCCAGTGAAGCCAGGTGGACGGCGAAGCCAGATCTCCTCGTGCAGGCTACCCTGCAAGAACGCAGTGCTGAAGTCGAGAGAGTGAAGCTCGTAGTTGCGCTGAGCGGCTATGTGCAGCAGCACCCGAAGAGTGGTCATCTTCGGGGTGGGAGAGAAGGTCTGAAAGTAGTCAACTCCGTGCCGCTGACTGAAGCCACGAGCAACGTACCGTGCCTTGAAGACAGGTGGAGAGCCCGGCGGCCGCTTCACCCTGAAGATCCACATGCCACTGACGATGTTCGCCCCAGGAGGGGGAACCGCGTCAACGTAGGTGCCTGTGGACTTCCAGGAAGCCATCTCTGCATCCATAGCTGCCTGCCACTGAGAGGAGTAGGGACCCTCTACGGCCTCCGCGTAAGAACGCGGAGTCGGGATGTCTAGTGCATCCGGGTCTCCCTCAGGGGCAAGCAGTACAGACGCGAGATGAGGTGAAGCAGCCGCTAGACACTGTAACTCCTCCTGCCTGTCCTCTAGGACGTCCGTGCCAAGAGCACACTCACCCCCGACGGACGGAGGACAGACAGACGCAGACTCAGCAACAAGACTAGCAGCATAGTCGAGACGACAGCGAGCAGCAAAGTCGACGAGCTCAGCGACTAGAGCAGACGCAGCAGTGGACTCAAAAGAGGGGTCAGTGACGACAGTAGCAAGCAGACGCGTGACAGTAGGACTGGCAGCACGAAGAGAGTCCGACTCAGGGTCGGCAAGCGCAGGAAGAGAGGACTCAGGAGGAGACGGCAAAGGGGCACGCAGAGGAGCAGTGGACGGACGCAAAGACATCCGGTGCGTGCCAGGGACAGGAGGAGGACGCTGACGCGAACTGCGACCACTAGCGCGAGCAGCACGAACAGGCGACGCGGGACGAGACGCAGGCTCACGACGCTCAGCAAGACCTCCAGTAGGACCAGTGTAAGGAGAGGGAGCAGGCAGTGGAGAGGAAGGCTCCAGCAGGGACTGGGACTGGACAAGCGGTGGACCCTCTACTGGAGGAGAAAGACCAAGAACCTGCTGCAGGAGCGGAACGAAGTACGGCCGAGGCCGCGCGGCAGTTCCAGACTCAGCAGGGAGAGCACCAGCGCCCTCAGCGACAGCACCAGCGCCACCCACACCTCCAGCGGCAGGACCAACAGCAGTAGGCTCAGCACCAACGCCCTCAGCAGCTCCAGCTCCAGGAGGACCAGTAGGTCCAGCAACTCCGGGACCGGCAGCACCCGCACCCTCGACGGTCGAAGAAGCTCCAGCTCCAGCTCCAGCAGCACCTCCAGACTCAGCAGCACGCCTCCAGCGACGAGCGAACCACTCGCGCAGCTCCTGTGGAGAGAGGGGCTCCCGGCGAGACGCAGCAGCAGGAGAAACCCCAGGCTCAGCAGCTCCAGACGCAGCACCCCCAGGCTCAGCAGCTCCCAGCTCAGCACCCCCAGGCTCAGCAGCTCCCGACCCAGCACCCCCAGACCCAGCACCTCCAGGCACAGCACCCCCCGGCTCAGCACCCCCAGGCTCCGCACCCTCCGCAGTAGCACCCTCAGGCCCAGCACCCCCAGCAGTAGCACCCCCAGGCTCAGCACCCCCGCGCACAGCACCCCCAGAGTCAGCACCCCCAGGCTCAGCACCCGCAGCAGCACCAGAGTCACCAGTAACCTCGACCGGGTCAGCGGCGTCTACCTGGGACACACCTGAGGGGGCAGGAACCTGAGGGGGGAGGGGGTCTACCGGGGGGGGAACCGGCACAAGGAAGTCCGGGGGAGGGGGGAGGGAAGGAGTGCGGTAGGGGAAGAGACGGTAGAAGGGGACTGACTCGTCGAACGTGACGTCCTGGGAGGACAGAACACGACGAGAGGAGGGGTGGTAAAACAGCCACCCTGGGGCGTCAGTGGGGAAGCCAAGGAAGACACAGGGAGCAGCACGAGGGGACAGCTTGTCCGCAGACAAGTCGCGGACAAACGCCCGAGATCCCCAGACACGGAACACAGACGCATCGCCAACCTTCCCCGTCCACAGCAAGGCTGGGGACATCGCAGGCCGAGAGACCCGGGGGTGAAGGTTGAGCTGATGCGCCGCGTACCTCACCGCAAACGGCCACAGAAAATGGGGGGCAGCCGCATGCATCATGGACGTACGAGCGACATCCATGACCATGCCAATGCGGCGCTCAGCAATCCCATTTTGCTGTGGTGAGTCCGGAAGCGTGAAGGTCTGGCAGATCCCCCGTGCACGACAGTAGTCTCGCAGAAGGCGAGAAGAGAACTCTCCGCCTCTGTCCGAGTGCAGACGCAGAACAGGAAAGTCCGAGCCGAAGCTCTTCCTGAGCTGGAGACGAGCCTCGCGGATCCAGTCGATCAGCACCTCAGTGACCGCACCCTTGCTGCGCAAGGGGAGGACTGTGGTGTAACGCAAGTAGTCGTCAACCACCAACAGGAAGTAGCGCTCGTGACCCTGCCCACGGACGGGGGCTGGGCCCCACACATCCATGTGAAGCGTCTGCAGGGGAGCCTCTGTCGGGGGGAAGTGGGAGGAGTGAGGAGTAGCCCGGAGGCGACCCTCGACACAGGGGACACAGGAAGGTCCTGGCCCGGAGGGGAGAGGAGGGAGAGACTGGGGAAGACCAGAGACAAGGACACGGGAAGCCATGCTCCGAAGACGGGGCAAGGAGGGGTGGCCAAGACGGTGGTGCCACAGGAGAGTCTGGTGAGAAAGGAGGCGACAAGAACAGGGGGCAGACTCAGGACCTGACCGGGACGCAGCAGCAAGCACCAGACCTGACGCAGCCACCTGACCAGACGCAGGGACAGGAGGAGACTCAACGGTAAGGGTGTAGAGACTCGACCCCGGCCGACGCGAGAACGTGGCCAGGTGTCGGCCTGTGCGTGCCTCCGTGCAGTGGGTCACCCGCTGACTCGCAGGAGTGAACTGGTGAACCCCCACATCCTGCAGGTCCGCGCCACTCACCAGGTTCGTAGAGAACGAGGGAAGGTACAGACCAGACAGGGTGCCCGAAGGGGCAGCCGGACACGGGAGGACAGTGGAGAAGTGAGACAGGACAGGACCCCCAGAGGGGTCAGCAAGGGAGACTGCAACCGGCCGGCCGAGCGGCGTAAGGGTAGTGCGGTCTCGAAAGAAGGAGCGAGAAGCCCCGGAGTCAAGTGTGAAAGTGAGGGAGGACGAGGACGACGCAGTACCTGAGAGCGCAGTCTCACCAGTACCTGAGAGCGCAGACGCACCGGCACCTAGAGCAGCAGCCTCACAAGCACCTAGCGCAGCAGTACCAATGCCCGGGTCGGGCTGGAAACACCGGTAACCCTCATTCTCCTCACTTTAAGTCACAGCATACATAGCAGCAAGGATAGCATCAAAATCAAGATCAAAGATCGCTACACCAGCCCTAAGAAGCTCATCCCAGCGAGGGATCTCACTAGCCCCAGGGAACTGCTGACGCCAAGCGTCCGTCAGGCGGCCAAAGCAGCGCTGGGCGGCGTGGGCACCCCCACACTGCTCACCCGCGCGGTCGCCGGAACGAAGAACGTAGGTGCAGGGACCAGTACCCCCACCCCTCTGACGCCCAGCGTACCACTCACGAAGCTGCTGAGGCGGAGGGATGTCCCGCGAGCGCTGCTGCTGCTGCCGCTGCGAGCGCTGGCCACTACCACCGCCGCTACGCTGCTGGGTACCACCCCGACCAGCTCCACCTCTTCCACCACCACCGCCTGCTCCGCAGCCGCCTCCACCGCCTCCACCTCCGCCGCCTCCACCTCCACCGCTGCCTCCACCACCACCGTTGGCACCACCACCACCGTCTCCGCCGCTGCTGCCACCACCACCACCACCCCCGCCACTAGTCCCGCCGCCACCCCCACTCCCTCCGCCGCCACCGCCGCCACCGCCACCGCCCCCCCCAGCTCCACCCGCACCCTTGCCCCCCTTGCCCTTGCTGGAGCGACGTCTCCCACTAGGGGCAGACGCCGCGCCGACCGACTCAAGACCAAGCAGGTCGGCAGCAGCAGCAGAGGCAACAGAAGGGAGCAAGGGGGAAGGAGAGCACCCCTCAAAGATGGGGGTGCGAGGGTCACCACGAGAAGCACCTACAGCGACTATGCTCTTCTCCGCTGCGAGGAGGGCCTTCTCGAGGAGGTCGACGGTGAGGGTGGTGGGACAGACTGCGAGAAAGTGGTCCCTGACGACGCGAAGGGAGTCAGGGAGGCGCGCAACTACGTAGTAGAGAGCGATGTACATGGGGGGTGGGTTCTTAGCGCAGAACTCAGCAGGAAGGGCGGCGCGGTAGCGAGTGTCACTAGTGCGGAGGTGCGTAATGAGGTCAGCGACAGTGGGAAAGGCAGAGAGGTCAGGAAAGAGGTAGGGAAGCATGAGACGGCTCAGTGCAGCAGTGGCAGGGGAGGAGTAGCGCGCAACTACAGCGTCGTACAAGGTCTGAGCACTCTTGTACTGACTAAAGTGCGCACGCTCAGAGGTAGGGAGGTGGCGACGCACAGCAAGACGTGTAGCAGCATCGCGGGTGGCCCACTGAGAGCGGACAGTGGGATCAGCATCAGCAGCAGGAGCAGGAGAGGCGCCAGAGGTGAGGTCAAAGAGAGAAAGGCTGTCAGCCCTGTCGCACTGTAAGAACAGCTGCAGGTCGTCTAACCAGACCTCAAAATCAATGGCGCGACCCTCAGCGTCAAAAGCTAGGACACTAGGGGTAGCCATGGCGACGACAGCGACGCAGTGCAAGCAGTAGGGAAAGAGCTCGCAGTGACAGTGGGACTGTGCTCACCAGGCAGGGCAGGTCGTGCAGCTCTGCAGAAAGGCGGCTCGGCGACCGGGCGGCTCGGGTGCACAGCGGCTCGGCTCCCGGGCTACTCGGCGGCTGGGCGGCTCGGGTGCAGGGCGGCTCGGCTCCCGGGCGGCTCGGTGGCAGGGCGGCTCGGGGGCAGAGCGGCTCGGCTCCCGGGGGGCTCGGCGACAGGGCGGCTCGGCTGCTGCAGGTGGGGCGGCAGGGCCGCGTGAAAGAACCGGGGCGGGGCCGCGTCAGAGCCGGCGGCAGGGGCCTCGTGAGAGCAGGGGCGGGGCCGCTTCAGAGCTGGCGGCAGGGCCGCAAGAGAGCCGGCGGCGGGGCCGAAAGAGAGCCGGGGCGGGGGCCGCAAGAGAGCCGGCGGCGGGGCCGTAAGAGAGCCGGGGCGGGGGGCCGCAAGAGAGCCGGCGGCGGGGCCGTAAGAGAGCCGGGGCGGGGGCCGCAAGAGAGCCGGCGGCGGGGCCGCAAGAGAGCCGGCGACAGGGGGCCGCGTCAGGGCCGGCGGCGGGCCGTAAGAGAGCCGGGGCGGGGGCCGCAAGAGTGCCGGCGGCGGGGCCGCAAGAGAGCCGGCGGCGGGGCCGCGTGAGAGCCGGGGCGGGGCCGCGTCAGGGCCGGCGGCGAGGCCGAGAGAGGGCCGAGGCGGGGCCGCGATCAGGAGGCGGCGGCGGGGCCGCGTCAGAGCCGGCGGCGGGGCCGCGTCAGGGCCAGCGGCGGGCCGCGATCAGAGGGCGGCGGGGCCGCGTCAGAGCCGGCGGCGGGGCCGCGTCAGAGCCGGCGGCGGGGCCGCGATCAGCGGGCGGCGGGGCCGCGTCAGAGGAGGCGGCGGAGCCGCTGCAGAGGAGGCGGCGGGGCCGCGTCAAGCAGGGGTGGCGCGGCCGCGTCAGAGGGACAGCGGGGCCGCGAGAGGAATGGCGACCCGAAGGGTCGCGAAAAAAAAATGCGCGCCTCGGGGCGCGCTTCGGTGGGCCCTAAAAAAACGGTCCTTAGGAAGGACCCGCTCTATACCATGTGAAAGATAAGAGAACAGGAATGAATGAACTAGCAGTGAAATGAGTACAAGTAGGAAACCCTAGAATTGTGTACCCCCTATAGGCTAACCCACTGTAGCCTACACAAGCATAACATGTATAATGTTTGTCAACACCTACCCTGCCCCCGCCTGATTTACAGCCGGAACGCGACCCCTGGGACACCATTGACTGGGGCAATGAGCCATCCACACCGCGCCGCACCGTCTACGGTCCTGCTCCCGAACCGCGCAAGCCAACCTTAGTGCTCGGAACGATCCCAGGGACCAACATCCCTTACTCAATCATCCGCGACAGAGAATTTCCCGCCCTCATGCTAACGACGGCAAACGAGGAAGAAGAAGAGAACGAGGGAGCAGCGCCTATACCTGCACCAGCATCTGACGAAGACCCCGTAGAAGCACTTGCACGCTACATGCGCACCTCCGGATTCCGCGCCGACGATACCATCTGGCACCATCGCCTGGGTCACCCTTCGCGCGTGACCCTGAAGAACTGCATCGAGGCCGGTGTCTTCGCACCTAGCACACTGCTGCGCCCTGACGGCTCCGAAGTAAGAGGCGGAACTCACCCGCGCACCTGCACCATCTGCCCCGAAGCTGCGCTAAGTCACCAGCCCTTCCTCCTGCTCGAGCTAGGAACCAATCGCTACGCCAAATTGGAGAAAGTTTACAGTGACTTTCTCAACGTAGGACACTGCGGCATCAACAATGAGCTCTACACACTCACCTTCGTCAACGCCGGAACACGCCACGCGTGGGTCGTAAACGTGGAATCGCGCAGCAGAGCCTACGAAGCATTCTGCCTGTGGCTGGCGCACGCGCAGCGGCAATCTGGGGAAAAAATGAAGATCTGGCAGTCCGACGGCGTGGCAGAATTCAGGAGCAAGGAGCTGCAAGACTCTTACGCAAAAGGGGATTGAGCACCACATCTCTCTCCCCTACGCGCACCAACAGCAGGGCGTACCAGAGCGCACGAATCACACCTTCATGACGAAGGTGCGGGCGCTAATGTGGCAGTCAAAGCTCCCGCCAATCTACTGGACCTACGCGATGCACCACGCCGTGCGGGTGCACAACCTGCTGTCAACCACTGCGATCACCGGGAATTCCTCGCCGCATGTGAAATGGACGGGAAGAAAGGGGGACACTTCCATGCTCCGCGTATGGGGGTGCATGGTTCAATACCGATCGCCAACATCAGCCATCGGGAAATTTAAGAGCCGCACGCGCTGGGGAATCCACCTCGCCATCAGTCACGAACACAAAGCATGGATCATCCTGGATCTCCTGAGCCAGAAAATCACGAATGCGCGCGACGTCATCTTCTACGAGCGGCTCTTCCTGCGGCAATTCCGTGACGACGAGTAAACGAACGCCAATCGCGTCTACGCCAACGAAGGGCACAGTTACACCTCACCCGAGGACGAAGCCGCAGCAGCAATTCTGGAGCAGGATCCTAGAGGCGAGTTCACGAGAGGCGATCGCCACGACGACGACGACGATGATTCGGAAGAAGGAGGAGCGGGCGCAACAGGAGGCGCAACAGGAGGCGCAACAGGAGGCGCAATAGGAGGCACAACAGGAGGTGCAATAGGAGGCGCAACAGGAGGCGCAGCACCACCAGCGCCACCCAAACCAGAAAGCGATGATGACGACGTGCAGAAAGTCGTCACTCAACACCGCCACAACATTACCGTCACTGGCCTTCAGCTTCTGGGACTTCACGCTGCCATCTCCACAACTCCGCGCATCATGGAGCCTAAAAACCCATGGCAAGCTCTCACGAGACCTCACAGCAAGGAGTGGCGCGAAGCAATGGATGCGGAAATTCGGGCACTCGAGTCACGCGACACCTGGGTGCTCGTCGACCGTGCAGCAGTAAAGGGGAGAAGAATCCTCTCCGGCAAGTGGGTCTTCCGCGTGAAGACAGGAGCTGACGGGACGATTGAGCGATTCAAGGCACGTTGGGTGGTGCGAGGCTACGATCAGAGGCATGGGATCGACTTCGACCAAACGTTCGCACCGGTTAGCCGTCACACGTCCGTTATAATTCTCCTCGCCATCGCAGCCGCATCACACCTGCCGCTACGACAGATTGATGTGAAGAACGTGTTCCTGTACGCGTCAGTAGATGCAGTGATCTACGTAGAGCAGCCTCACACATACGGTGACGGGGACCCACGTGTCTGTCAGCTACGCAAGTCCCTGCATGGGATTAAACAGGCGCCGAGACTCTGGCAGCAGTACCTGCACAACATACTGCTTGAAATCGGATTCAAGCAGTTGCCTCACGACCCTGGGATGTATCGCCGCGATTTCCGCGGCGAATACATCCTACTCACGGTCTACGTCGACGACCTTCTCTACACAGGGTCGAGCAACGAATTGCTTGAGCAATTTGAGAAGAGTCTTGCAGCGCGCGTCGACATCACCTGCAATCATGACGTGAAGCAGTTTCTTGGGCTCAACATCACCTACTCACCGGAAGCCATTCATCTCTCGGCAGCGAAGTACGCAGAGGAGCTAAGCAAGCGCTTCAACATTTCACCTGCACCACTCTCCACCCCTTACCGCACTCTAGGACCCAACCACAAACCTGACAACAAAACCCTGTCCCCTGCTGGACTTCACACCTACCAGCAGCAGCTGGGTTGCCTGCTCTTTGCATCTGTTACCTGCAGGCCCGACCTTTCCTACATCGCGAGCCAGTTGGCTCAGTACTCACGGAAACCAACGGCGGAGAACCTCTCAGATCTTCAGTGAGCCCTCCAATTCTTCATCTCTACGCCCAATGTTGGGCTCTACTACTCCACCATCCCAACCGCATCCTTTAGTCTCGTCGGCTACGTGGATGCAGATCATGCCGCTGATCCCGACAATCGACGGTCCAGGACAGGCTTCCTCTTTCGCCTCGAGCCCAGTGGCCCCATCTCCTGGAACTCTCAGAAGCAGGAGCTGGTTGCCCTGTTATCAGCGGAAGCCGAGTTCATCGCAGCAACAGCAGCCGTTCGCGAAGGCCTCTACCTTCGGGAGCTACTGCAGGAGGCGAAAATCCATGCCTCAGCGAACTTTCGCCTGCACTGCGACAACCAAAGCGCGATCCAAATTGCGAACAAACCCGGATTCGTTAACCGCACCAAACACATCGCGCTGCGGTACTTCTTCGTCAAAGACAAAGTTGACAAGGGCAAGGTTGATCTGGTCTACTGCCCGACGGGTGACATGGCAGCAGACTCCCTCACGAAGAAACTGCCGCGTCAGCAGTACCAGCACTGCTCCGAACTCAGTGGGGTAGTCAAACGGGTCAATACCTGCTACGGCCAGGAGTGAAGGGGGGTGTTACGAATAGTGATTACTGAAATACTATTGTACACTCCTCACCGCAGCAAACGCAGCATGCACTACCGAGACTGAAGACGAAAAAGGTGCAAGTGACGCGAAGGGTCACACGGTTACGAGAAGCATCTGGACCGTCGGGTAGACAGCATCAGGCAGCAGCAGTGGAGAGGACTCTGCCCGAACGGTTTCGTAACCACCCGGAGTCGCACAGTTAGATTTCAATGCAATAAGGGAATATACCCCTTAGAGTACATGGCTAGCTAGGTCGCTTCGAATTCCCCTGTACTCTTATTTATATTCCTTGTACTGCATGTTTTCATCATCTCAAGCATTTACATTCACTCTGCTATTGAGGTCAAGGGCCCACCACCACAACCCAGTAGTGTGCGAACCTTCCTGAGGTGATCCTGGTTACGATCAACTTCTGATCGCAACAACTTTGGCGTGTGTTAGCACACCAGTTTTATTTTTCATGCGTCACTCTTTAGTATTTGTATATCCAGACGATCTGTAGGCTAACAGCTACGTAGATGTGTATCGAGTTAGTTCATTACACGCAACAGCGATTCCACAAGCGACAATCGGGTGGCAACCACCAGCTCCAGGCAGGGAGCCCAAGGCTCTAGTTTTCCAGTTTCTCCCCCTCCTCCCGCTTCCCAAACCCAATTCCCCTCCCCAACTGCACTCCGCCTTCCGTTTCCCGCGAATCCCCGCTGCCCCGTCCCCCCACCCAGCAGGCACAACCCTACCTCTCAAATCCTGCTCGTTACCTATCTCTGGTTCTTTTCCTCCCCGTTAGTCTCCACACACCTGCCACACCGCTTCAGCCGCCATGGTGAGTGCTCCTTAGTAGCAGCTATGGCGTTGGTTGGGCGATCGCGCGTAGTTAGGGCTTGTAGCGGAGGGGCTAGCATCGTAGAGGGTCGGTACGCAGGGATTTACTGCGGTGATGGAACGATTGGTTGGACGAAGCAGGATTAGGGTTGCACAGATCTGGCTATCTTGCCGTTTTCACCAGAAAGGGCTCGGCGTAGGAACGATTTGTTGCCGTCGTCAGGCGCGCCCGCGTCGCGGTTGGAGTGAATATATTGCTCAGAATTACCAGTCAGAAACGGAGGAGGGGGCCGGTACGGTGCCGTTGTTTTTTTTTTTAGTTCGCATTGGCTTCTGACTTCGAAGATATTTTAGAAGGAGCCGTCAGGGCGACATTGTCTGACATCGACTTCATTCAAAGTTGGTTAGCAGGGTCCGTTAGGGTTTCCGAGCGCCAGACGCTTTGGAAAGCCTGTTTTTATTCTTGTCGGGAGCCTGATCGCAGGGCAGATACGAGTATGAACGCGCACACGACTCAGGACTCTATTCGCTTTACACCGAACTGCGTAGGGGTGGCAGTTTCGATTTTGTAGTTTCTGTATAGTTCGGTGGCACTCTCATTTAAGTAGGAGTTGGACGAACAGGTGCTGTTGACGGGTGGGTTCCGTATGGTGTAGTATGCCGTTGTCTTTGGGGGGGGCACTCTTTTTTGGGTTCAACGCCATGTGTGAAGTTCGCGTAGAAATGATCTTAGCGTACTCTCGGGGGCAAGAGTCGACGCGCAAAGGATACGCTGGCGCGGTTGAACTGAGCATTAGGGTTGCGACTCATGTATTCAGGTCTTCTCACGATTTTTTTAGAGTTCAAGGCGCTAATCTCGGCTTGATTCGTGGCCCTTAGGGCAAGTCGTACCGCATGATTCGTCGGGAATTGTGTACATTTCGTCGTTGTACCCTTTTCTAAGCGCCGCAAATTCGTCTGCGTATCTTGCATTGTGCCTATCCATGACGCACTGTGCACCATGACCGTCCCGCTCTTCACCTGTTCATCCCTTGCTTCTCCCTTTCAGTTTTTCTCCCTCATCACTATCGTATCCCCTGCCTTACCTGGCCCACGCTATACTCTCCCCTCCTCATCTCCTCGCTTCCTGCCCTCCTTACCTTTGTCCTCCCCACCTGTCAACCCTATCGTTCTCTTGCAAATTTATCTCCTTACCCATCCTACTCCAACGTTGCTGAGTGCAGGGAAAGGGAACGGGTAGTTTCGGTAAGCGCCGCAACAAGACGCACACGCTGTGCCGGCGCTGCGGTCGTCGCTCATACCACATTCAGAAGAGCCGATGCGGTGCCTGCGGCTACCCCGCTGCGCGTGTGCGCAAGTGTAAGTCCCGCTAGTCCTCCCACCTTTCGTTCCCTCCCGCCCTTTTTCCCCTTCCACCTTTTTTAGTACCTAAGTTCTCTTTACTGAATCTTGCCTCTCACTTCGTCTCCCTCCCCAGGTCCCCTTTCCAGGTTTCCGATCTCCTGTTCATAACTCGTTAATCCATTC
This sequence comes from Closterium sp. NIES-65, assembly GCA_948144175.1. Taxonomy (NCBI): domain Eukaryota; kingdom Viridiplantae; phylum Streptophyta; class Zygnematophyceae; order Desmidiales; family Closteriaceae; genus Closterium; species Closterium sp. NIES-65. The sequence goes on along the minus strand of CANXME010001621.1, from coordinate 680,252 downwards.
CCCCCCTTGCCCGCTTCTATCCTTCCCAGTTTTTCCTCCGTCCGGCGTCCTCCCTTTCCTCCTCGTGTTTCCCCACTTCCTCTCTCTTTCTCCTTCCCCCGCTCATCCGTCCCTCGCGGCTGTTTGCTGCCATTATCCTCATTCGCCCCCCCTGGCATCTCCACTCCCCTGCGTCCATTCTCCCCTGTCCTCCTTGCTTCGATCCCCGTCTCCATGTCGCATGCGTCAGTTGCTTCACCATCTCACTAAGCTTCCTCGATTCTTTCCTCGCGCTCTCAACCACTCCCCACCACCTCCCCGCTCTTCCTCCCCCTCCGTCCTTTCCACCACCTCCCCCTCCTTCCATTCCTCCTCCTCCCCTCCCCCTCTCCCCCCCCCCCCTCACCCCGGCGCCTCTTTTCCACCTCCTTCCCCCCTCCCCTTCGTCGCCCCCCTTGGCGCAGTCAACTGGAGCGTGAAGGCTATTCGGCGCACGACCACGGGCACGGGCCGCATCAAATGCCGTAGTCTTAACTGAGCGTCTCCATCTCACTCACCGCTCCGCCCCCTTCCGTCCCCTTCCCCCCGCATTCCCCAACTGCGCAGTCAACTGGAGCGTGAAGGCGATCCGGCGCAAGACCACGGGCACGGGCCGCATGCGGTACCTCAAGGACATGCCCCGCCGCTTCAAGAATGGATTCCGTGAAGGTGGGTTTTTTTTAGGAAAACCTGAAGGAATTAGGGTTCGAGGCGTCCGAAAACTAGTACCTCCAGGACATGCACAGCCGCCGCAACAAGGGATTCCGTGAAGGTGAGCGGATGACGGGAATCGGCGGGAATTTGGTATGGCGAATTTGGTGGTGTATGGTTCTGGGAATGTCAAGAGTTAGGGAATTTCACGGGAAGTTCAAGGTAAAAAAACAAGTAAACACAGTGAATGTGCTAACGGAATGTGTCTGTGGTTTGTGCGTGGATACGGATATGGACATGGGCATGGGCATGGAGATCAGAGGTTTCATGTCTCACACGCATATTGAGTCGAAGCATGTGACGCCTGCCTGTTTAGTTCGTAACGAATCTGCCTGTGTCTCCTTAGCTTGCCTTCCCACGAAATGACTCGAGTTTTGTCCCCCCACACCGCAATTTCTTATGCCTGACTCACAGGAACACAAGCACCTCCTCGCAACCGGGTTGCGGCCTCCTCTTAAAGCCCCAAGCACCGTCGGCATGAGCATGAGCCTGGGATGTGAAGTCTGCAGCAAGCAGGAGCAGGGCTGATGCTGGTGCATGCTCAGGAACACAGGCGTGCTCACTTGAAAGTTGTTGCTGTGCAATGTGCCCAGTCCACTCTGCATGTGCAAGGTTACCAGTCAACCCCCCTGTGGCGAGGGCGCTGTAGGGTTATATGGAGGTGGTTTTTGTGCTGGATGGATGTAATGCAAGTTTTGTGAAAATAGCTTCCAAATTCAAATGGTGCCCCTATGGTGTTGATGTTGTAGTTCAGCATGAAGTATGCACCATACAACAGAAAGCGAGGTTATGGCATATTGAGAGTGTCATTGGGAGGGATGGCACAATACGAACAACAAATGTTTATGCCTGAGTTCACTTCCATCAGTAAAAAACAGAAAACTGATTTAGTGCTTGTTGGGGCACTCCCAAGTAGCTTGGAAACTGAAGTTCATTCTGTAATGATGTACACATGGATGTACTTCCAGAACTGACTGAATGCATTGTCTGTCACATTATCCAATAGCCGACGCCTTTCGCTCGTTGCGCTGAATATTGGCAGCCGCCGAAGCTTGGATTCATTGGCTAATGAATATGCGCTACGTGGATACTGCCGTCGAGGTGTCCAAAGAGCATTAGAAATTTCGGCTCGGGTCGGGTGGGGCAATCCACTTGCTGTGACAGTGACAGGGGTGAATCCTCCACGTCATCATGAAGTGCAATACAACCCTCATGACGACGTTTCGGCAACACATTTGCCTGATGCGAAGCTCGCCGTCCTTTTCGCAGAGGGTACTGTGGGGACATTTGGCTCTGTGGACGTCGCAGGGACGGGTCTCGCAAGCACGTGATTCGCCCTGAATTACCCGATAAGCCTGTTACGCCCCCTCACGCGTGGCAAACATCCTCAAAGCCGCGTCGACAGGGACATCCCCCTGAACTCGCCACGTCATTAATATACTACACAAATGAGCCACGTCATTGTCATTCTGCTTGCGTGATGGGAACTCCACTATCCCCATAAGCATTGGGAGGATGGGCCTGGAGATTGCCTGGCTGAACCCTGATCAGAAATTTCGGATTACACTGGGAACTCCGCACAGCTCATCAGCCACAGCACCACTCCAAGCAGGATTCAGGAACCAGGCTCAGCAATTGCTGGCGAAGGGGTAGAATCCATGAGCCCTGAGTTTCTGAGTCCTGACTCTGACTCGTTAGGGCCAACCATGGGTGCATGATTGCACAGTCACCATCATACGTGCGCCTTCACCGCCATCATCCATCTGCTAGTTTCAGGAATCAGGAACTGAAGTTCCGCAGAAGCAGCAGCAGCAATTGTTGAGCCACCTCGTGTTCCCCAAACCAGCAGGTCAATAGTGACTGAATAGCAAGCAGCAGACTAGCATTACACAAAGTTGTTATCTACGTGTTCACTAGCTGAATCTTGGGTGTAGTTCGAGTCGTTTCAGCCTCTCTCAGCCGCGAAGGCGAATGATATTTTATTTTCAACAGGACGAATTGAAGCTTCATTAGCTTTCCTGCGCGTTCTGTGGCGCCAACGAATCATCTTTGTTGTATACTCGTCATCACCCTTGCGAATTAATTACAACAGCTATTGTGTAGTGTTACGACCTGTCTGAACGGTTCATTGCTCTGCATTTCGGTCAGAGGCTGGTTCGCCTTGCCTTTTTAAATGCGTGCTGTGAGAATCTTTTGAAGTGAATAGCTATGGCCAAGGGAGCAGCCAAGTCCAAGGGTCATAAATCCCGGTCTGAGAAGAAAAAGAAAGAAGAAAAAGGTAAGTCAGCGCAAAGACGCCTCAGAGTGTGGATGATTGAATGATTGTGTCAAAACTGAGGGAATTTTTTCACCAAGATTGTCACCGAACCTTTCTACAATCCAAAACACTGGCGTAACCTGGCTGCTTCCAATGAACTCTGTCATAATCTGTATTTTCATTTTTCACTGGTTCCAATCCAATGCAGTGATTCCCACGGTTCTAGACATAGTGGTCAACGTCCCAGGAGGAAAGCAGATTCTGCTCAAGGTTAGTCCCTAAGTTCTATCAAGATTGTAACAAATCACTCGATGACCTAAGCAACATCTAGTCGGAGTTTCTGTCACTGACAGCTGATCTCCCAAGCCGGCTAACCAGCACCAAGCGCTGAAGTCGAAAGAGGGTACCTTATCCTTTCTTCAACCCGACCCTGCTACAGGGAATATCAACAGACCGCATATGGGACGTTCGACGGCTCCTGGCCGTACACGTGGACACATGCCACTTCACCAACTTCTCCCTCGCACACGAGGTGCGTTCTATTTACGAGTGCCTTATGTTCCTCTCTCCTCCTCCCTATGAACTTCACAGGTGGAGTTCAATCCTCTGCGCTGCTGCAAGGCTTTACTCCTCTATAATTGATTCGTTACAAATTTGTTGTTCTCACGGATTTGCTATCCTCATAAGCTGTAGCTAACTAGCTGGTCCTTCTCCGACGCCATCGTGTCCCTTGCATGTCAGTGCCATATTTCCCAGCCACCACAACTTGTTTCACTGTGCCACCTCCCGGCGAGTGCAGGTCCGCGGTCCTCATCTGCGTGACTCCGTGGATGTGGTAGCACTGAAGCCTTGCGTCCTTGACCTTGTTCAAGGTGAGAACACGTGCCTTTTGGTCCATCTCCCCCACCCCCCCCCCCCCCTGCGTGCCTTACAATACCTGGAAGTACTGCAGAAGCTATGTGGCCCAACCCCTGCTCACCTTTTTTTTCCTCATCCCTCAAACGTCCTGCGTGTCCCCGGGCTACTCTGCGGTCTCTTCTCTCCTCCTCCCTTGCTAGACGCATTAGCACGCTAGACTTCCACATCCTTTTCCTCGGGCGTGAAGTGAATGTGTGACTGGCAACAAGAAAAATAACCAAGTGCCGCACAAGAACCTGAACTTCTTCCCTTGCGCTCCAAACACAAGCTAGTCCTAAACTGTCAGCTTCTGTCCCTCCCCCTTCCCTTGGCCATACCCCACCAGTACATAGGGACATCCGTCACAGCCCACACTTGCAGACTGCTGGACTCTTGTCTCCTGCACTGTCGCCTTCCTGTCTGAGCCGCCTCCCACTAACTGGACCCGCTGTTCCACATCTTTAACTGGCACTCTTCTCTGGACCCCCTCCCTTCCTCCCTGCCCAACCCTATGGTGATTCCTTGTTATGCAGAGTACACGGAGGTAACAGCCAAGGCCCTCATCCGCTGTCTGGTGTTGACATCGTGTCCTCATCCCTTGACTGGCGCTCAGCTCTGTATTCCCCTCCCTTCCGCCCTGCTCAACTCTATGGTGATTCCCCATTATGCAGAGGAGTACACGGAGGCATCTTCCAAGGCCCACATCCGCCGGCTGCTTGACATCGTGTCCTGCACTCTCGCCTTTGGACCCTCAACCAAGCAACGCGAGGAGGCTGAAGCAGCTGCTGCAGCAGAAGCAGCAGAAGCAGCAGAAGCAGCGCCGTCTGCCTCTGCAGCTGCAGCAGCATCTGCACTGACGTCCGGTTCCCCTCACCAAGGCAGCAATGCTGGTCCGGCAGAAACCGAGCCTACAAACCCAGGCGGTGCTGACTCAGCCCTGGTCCCCTTCCATGAACCACCTCCCGAGGCGAGCAGCAGCGTGGCGGAATTCGGTAAAGTGCTGGGGTTGGGGGACGTGGGAAGCTTCCTCAAGAAGAAGCCGGGCGAAGCAGCAAGCGCGGGGGGGGACCAGGCAGGGACTCAGGGGGCAGGAGGAAGGGACGTGGCGGTGGCAGGAGCAGAAGGTGCGCAAAAGCCGGGGAAAGAGCTGCAAAAGGTGGGAAAGGAGGCGGGGAAAGATTTAGAGAAGGAGGCGGGGATAGAGGTGGGGAAGGACCTGTTTGTGACGGGCGCGGATGGCAAGCGGCGGTTTAAGGGGAAGAGGGAGGCGGTGGAGGCTATGGCGGCGGCAGCAGCGGCCACAGAGAAGGGCGACATGACAGGGATGTTCCCTGAGGAGTCGAAGCTAGGGGATTTTTACGAGTTTCTGTCTGCTGCTCACCTCACTCCGCCCATTCAAGGTGAGCCCCTTGGTTTTCCTGCTGTGAAAACAATCTCCTGAAAACATTCTTCCTGCTACTGCTGCTACTGTTCCTTGACGCTCCTGAGTTCTCTTAGGCAGTGAAGCCTCTACCTCATGCCTGCTTGACTCCCTGGCTACGCATGAGCTTGAGGGGATGCGTCAGCCTGATACACTTGCCCAATGCTGGGCACGCACGGCCACCTCACCTCACCTCACCTCATTCTGTTTCTCCCCACGCCCCATCTTCAATCCGCCACAGCCATCCGCAGGTCCCTGCGCGGGTCCGCCAAGGGCAAGGGGGCAGAGAAAAGCGGCGCACAGGACATGCCGGATATGGGCACTGAGCTCTTCCCCATAGAGGTGCGTGGGCGTCTTATTGAAGCCAGTATGATCCACATGCACCCTCGTCTCCTCTCGTTGCCTGTCTTCCCCAGCCGACATGTCACTGCCTCCCTCCTCCTCGTTCCCCCCCTACTTCCCTTCCCTCTTTCCCCCTCCGCCACAAGGAAACCGATCTTTGGTTCTGAGGTAACTGACCTCGTGCTGCTTCCCTCTTGCTGCTTGCCTCCTGCTGCTTGCCACTCGCCTCTTGACTCTTTCCTCCTGCTTGCTGCCGAGCGGACTGCAGGTGCGGCTGTGCACGGGGAAGACGGTGCTGGTGGTTGCCACCAACCAGGGATTCCTGTGCCCCAGGAACAGGCTGCACGCGCCCACACTCGTGGGCCTTTTTTTTTTTTGAGTTGATTGTAGAATCTCCCCTCTTGCATGTTGCCAACTGCAGGTGCGGCTGTGCACAGGCAAGACAGTGCTGGTGGTTGCCACCACACAGGGGTTCTTGTGTCCCAGGAACAGGCTGCACGCGCCCACACTCGTGGGCCTTCTGTGCCTCATTGTTTAGTTGACTAAAATATAATGTTTCCTGCTTGCTGCCGAGCGGACTGCAGGTGCGGCTGTGCACGGGGAAGACGGTGCTGGTGGTTGCCACCACCCAGGGATTCCTGTGCCCCAGGAACAGGCTGCACGCACCCACACTCGTGGGCCTTCTGCGCCTCATGAGCAAGCCCTTCGCCAAGGTGGGCAAAGGCTCAGAGCCGCTGCAGGATTCACGTTGCCTGTGTGACGAGTGAGGGCCTCGGTGGCTGTTGTACAAACCAGATGAATGTTCGAACTCCTATATAAGGCCCTGTTGTCCAGTGTAAGCCCTGTCTTTATTGAACTCTCTACTTCCCTCTCTTCCTTCCTGTGTCGCAGGCCTATGACGACTTGCTTGCTCTCTTTCTGGAAAGAAACAAGGTACGCTGACCTCACTGGTTTGTTTCCCAGCACTAGTACCATGTTGACAATTTGTGCATAGCTGTTTGCTTCACAAACATCGCTTCTGTTTTTATGTGTGAGTAGGACTGCTAATCAAGTTTCATCCCGCCCAATTTTTGCTTTTCCTCTCCGTGGCAGTTTGGCAACACACCCTACGGTTTCAGGTCCAACACGTGGGTTGTCCCTCCGCTTGCGGCTGCCAATCCATCCTCCTTCCCCCAGCTCCCCATGGAAGATGATGCTTGGGGAGGGAACGGTGGCGGTCATGGCTGGCAGGAGGAGCAGGAGGAACAAGAGGAGCAGGAGAGAAGGGAAACGAACTCAAGGGCGAGGGCAGTAGCAAGCAGGGACTGGGCGAGGGACTTTGCAGTGCTCTCTCTCCTCCCCTTTGACACTCCTGAGGAGCGTGTGGTGAGGGATCGCAAGGTGTTCCTCCTGCATTCCGTCTTTGTGGACACGGCAACTCGCAAAGCCGTCACTGCCATCAACACTGCTGCTGCGGCGGCGGCGGCAGCAGCTTCTGGGGGGGCGGCAGCAGCTGCTGGGACCGTCACGGGTACCCCAGCCGAGGACGTGTCGCTGAGTCGGGCTTCTGCCGAGCCTGGATTGCCGGGCTCAGTAGCAGCGGTGGAAAAAGGGCTTCTGCTGGTGGAGCAGCAGGGGGGGATGCGTGTGACTGTAATGAAGGGCGAGGAGGACCCGAGTGGGAAGGTGCTGTCGAAAGTGGAGGTGGGGTGGAGGAGGGTGGCGGAGGGGGAGAGGGAGGAGGAGAAGGAGTGCATGGTAACGAAGAGCCTTTTGAAGGGGATTTCTGCTGATGAAAGCACGGCAGTGCATGTGAGTGGGCTCCCTTTTCTACCCTGAGCCCGTTGACCCTCTCTCAAATCCCTTCACTCCCCTCATAGCCAACATCTCCCAACACTTTTTTATTTCTGTGCAACCCCTGACTGACCTCACAACCCGAGTTGCAGTCCTGAGTTCTGACGTCTCCCACCAGTGTCAGCCTTTCTGCCTCTCCCATCCATGCTCGCAACAATAAACAAAGCACACTGCCTCGGCTCGGTTTTACGCATAAACGCCCATTGTGGTTCCCTGAGATCGAACCATCAGAGGCAGCTCCAGGCGGTCCAAGACCATGAGTTCTGACGTCCCACCAGTGTCAGCCTTTGTGCCTCTCTCATCCATGCTCGCAACACCCTCATCCCTCACTGTCCGTTTTCCTCTCCCCTCCCCACAAACAACACTGGACCTAGAATCCCTGGGCACAGTCATCATTCACCTGCAAGACCTCACTGTTCAAATGACAGTGCTTCGGAATACTCTCTCCTCCTCCACCGTCCAGCTACCATACTCTCCTCTCTCCCCTCTATGCCGTTCCCCCACCCACACAGGACCTAGAGTCCCTGGGCACAGTCATTGTTCACTTGCACGGCCTCACAGCGCGAGTGACTGTCCCTGACGCCCCTGCTCGCGCCCAGACGCTCCAGGCGCAGCTGCAGGCGCTGCGAGAGAAGAAGGCGGATAGAGATGGCAAGGAGGGCAGGACGGGCGGATTGGCAGAGGATGGGGAGGAGAAAGGGGCTGGCGAAGGAGGTGGTGGGGTACGTGCAAGGGAGAGAGAGAGGGTGGTGGAGCGAAAGTCTGAAAGGGAGGAGGAACGGAAGGAGGAGGAGAAGGAAGGGGAGGAGAGGTTGTTGGAGCTGGATGTTCCAGAGCAGGAGGAAGCAGGCGCCAATGCACTGAACGCCAACAGGTGAGGCATGGTGCAAGCCTGATAATATTCAAAATCAGGCACAAAAAGTAGGGTTTAAATAATCAATATTGTTGCTGTGTATCTTGGAATACTCAAGGGCCCCTCCCATAGCATCCCTGTACACATATTTGCCACCCTGCTTCCTCGTCTCATTGGCATGCCCATATCCCAACAGTCGCCGTGTTCCACAAATGCACCTCATATTCGTTAATAGCTAGCTCGTACAGACTTGAACGCTCTCAACCTGCACTTGCTTCATGGCTCACCAATGTAAACCTCTCACAGCACACACACGTTATCGGTCAGTCAGTCACCTGTGAACCGCCAATCTCCTCCTCTTGTGCTGCAGCCTTCGGATCCCCCTGCATGCCCCAACACGTAGCCCTGCATCGAGCAGCACCACCACAAGCAACACTACCACGAGTGTCCCCGCCACTTCTCCTGCTCCAGCTGCTGCTGCTGCTGCAACTCTGCGTCAGGTGCTGTCCATTGGGCTGGGCCGTCTGCAGCAGGAGGAGGAAGCCCAGGAGAGGCAGCGGATGGCTAGGAAGAGTGCCTTAGCGGAGAAGCTTGTGGGGCAGGATGTAGTGGCGGAGGGAGGGAAGGGAGTGGAGGAAGGGGTGATGGTGGTGAAGGGTGAGGCAGCTGGGGCCACAGAAGTTGGCGAAGAGGGTGCAACGGGTGAAAAGGGTGTAGGGGTGATGGGGGTGGGGGACGGAGCAGCGGCAGAGGCGGCTGGGGAGGTGAAAAAAGTACAAGTGGGTGAGGCGGAGAAAAAGGGTGTGAAGGAGGGGGAGGAGAAGGAGGGGGGGGGGGGGAGGGGGAGGAGGAAGAGGAGGATGTGTTTGGGGATGGTATTCTGAGGTGGGAGCTGGGGGCGTGCTGGGTGCAGCACCTGCAGAACCCACCCAAGGAGGAGGAGAAGAGCGCAGAGAGTGGTGAGAAGAAGGATACAGCAGGTGGGGCTCAGGGGGGAGAAGTCAAGGAGAAGGATGACGGTGTGAAGGCAGGTAGTGGAGGAAAAGAGGGGGGAGCGGAGGGAGCAAAGAGTGGGAGTGTTGCAGCAGAGGCAGGAGCAGGTGCTGCAGCTGCAGCTGCAGCTGCCACTACTGCTGATGCTAACACGTCTGCTTCCACTACAGGAGCTGTTCTCCCTGCGACTGCTGGTGCGGGTGAGGGGGAGGCACCAGTTGGGATGCAAGAGGAGCCCTTGGCAGCAGGCAGGGAAGGGGATGAGCTGCTGGAGTTGCTGGGTGAGAGCAAGTATGAGAAGCTCAAGAAGGCGGACGTGGGGCTGCATGCTATGGTGAGCCGCCCTGCTGCCTTCCTCTGTCCTGAGCGTGATGATATATTTTCTTTAGATGTCCCACAAACGGGGAGAGCTGCTGCAGCTGCTGGCCGAGAAAAGGTGTGGGAAGCTCAAGAAGGCACACGTTGGGCTGCATGACATGGTGACCCGCCCTGCTGCTTCTCTCCCTCTCTAGTGGCCTGCGCGCTTGAGCCAGCCTCGTCTCTGGGCTCTGTGGCTCCGGATGGAGTGGCTGCATGCTGCGTGGCACGCACAACGTGCTTGGAACTATCTCTGCCCTCCAACCCATTGACCCACAGCTGCCCTCTAGCCCGTTGGCGTTCTTTAGCATTCTCCTTTCTCTTTCACCTTCCAGTCGTGGCACGTTTTAAAAGTTCCCCCTTCCCTGTACCGTTGTCCACAGACCGTCCAGGCGCTCAAGCAGGGAGCGCGGGACTTCTACAGGAACACTTCCCTCTCTAAGCTGGTAAGCGTTTTGAATCCACCCTATACGCAATAATGATTTGTAGAGCTGGAAACACGCGTCCTATTGCCGCAAGCACCTGGTTGTCCTTTAAAGGCGAGCTTTGAATGCACACTTCTCTTAATTCCTCTCCCCCCCCTCTCCCTGCCTCTCCAGTGTGCCCTCTTGAGGTCGCTAACTTCGCCCTTTTGGACCTCGCCCCTGTGGATGGTTGCACACTCACTGACCCGCGAGCTTCAAACAGCCTCCTTATCTCTTTGCTCCACTCCATCCCCCCTCTCCCCCCTCGCCCCGCCTCTCCTGTGCGCCCTCTCAAGGTCTCTGACTTCGCCTCGCTGGAGCTCTCTCCAGTCGATGGGCGCACACTCACTGATTTCATGCATACCCGCGGCCTGCGCATGCGATCTCTCGGCAAAGTGGTCAGTAGCCCGCACTCCTTTCCAGACCACATGCTGTGCTGTGCTGTTGCTGATTACATTACACCGCCTCCCTCCCCCTTGTGGACGGTCACGCACTCACTGACTCCATGCACACTCCTGTCCTGCGCATGCGATCGCTTGGTTAAGTGGTCAGTAGCCCGCACTCCCCTCCCGTCCACACGCTGTGTTGCGCTTTTGCTGCTTACGTTACTCCCCCTCCTTTACCGTGGATAATCGCATGCACGCTGACTCCATGCACACTCGTGGCATGCGCATGCGATCCCTTAGCAAAGTGGCTAGTATCGCCTGCCCGCTTTACTGCAAGCTCACTGGCTTATTGGCCATATGCCCTGCGGCCCTCTAGTGCATTGGCTATGGATCAGCCAAGGCCGTGTCCCTCGCATTCTCCTTGCTCCTCTGCCTTGTCGGTCCTCCTCACTCTCCCCCTCTCCTCCCTCACCCCCCAAATCTGCTCCGATGTCTCCACCTCCCGTGCCGCCCCAGGCTGCACTAGCAGACAAGCTGCCCCATGTGCGGTCCTTGGCTGTACATGAGATGGTGGCGCGGGCATTAAAGCACGCTATCCAAGCAGTGGTCACCACCACTGCACTCTCCACTGCTGCCGCTGCACCTGCTGCTGCTTCTGCTGGTGCCGGTGCCTCCAGTTCCTTGGTAGCAGCCAGCATAGCTGCTACTTTCAATGCCATCTTTGGGTCGTCCGTGCATAAAAAGGGCGCAACTGCGTTCTCTAACAATGACGGTAGCAAGGGGGAGGACAAGGGAGCGGGGGATGCGGAGGCGTCGCTGGGAGGCATGGTGTGGCAGTGGGTGCGTGTGTTTGCACGAGTGCGGTTTGGCTTCGACCTAGACGATGAGGCGCTGGCGAGTCTGCGCATGCTCTCGCTGCTCAGAGCTCTCTGCCTTAAGGTGGGTTTCTAAGCGCTGGCAGTTCTCTCCCGCAGCTGGGAGGTACATTGTGTTGTCGGGTGGGTGCGTGTGTTTGCGCGAGTGCGGTTTGGCTTCGACCTAGACGATGAGGCGCTGGCAGGTCTGCGCATGCTCTCGCTGCTCAGAGCGCTCTGCCTCAAGGTGGGTCCCTAGGAGCTGGCGGTTTTTGAGTTGACTCGAAATCAAGGTGGGTTTCTAGGAGCTGGCGGATTTTGAGATGACTTGAAAACAAGGTGGGTCCCTAGGAGCTGGCAGTCCTGCTTCTCCCGCAGCTGGGAGGTACATTGTGTTGTCGGGTGGGTGTGTGTGTTTGCGCGTGTGCGGTTCGGCTTTGACCTCGACAATGAGGCGCTAGCAGGTCAGGTCTGCGCATGCTCTCGCTGCTTCGAGCGCTCGGCCTCAAGGTGGGTCGGCGCTAAGCTCAGAACGCTCGGCCTCAAGGTGGGTCGGCGCTAAGCTCAGAACGCTCGGCCTCAAGGTGGGTCGGCGCTAAGCTCAGAACGCTCAGCCTCAAGGTGGGTCGGCGCTAAGCTCAGAACGCTCGGCCTCAAGGTGGGTCGGCGCTAAGCTCAGAACGCTCGGCCTCAAGGTGGGTCGGCGCTAAGCTCAGAACGCTCGGCCTCAAGGTGGGTCGGCGCTAAGCTCAGAACGCTCGGCCTCAAGGTGGGTCGGCGCTAAGCTCAGAACGCTCGGCCTCAAGGTGGGTCGGCGCTAAGCTCAAAACGCTCGGCCTCAAGGTGGGTCGGCGCTAAGCTCAGAACGCTCGGCCTCAATGTGGCCGGGCGGAGTCTCTTGTCCGCCTGCTGCTTCAGCCTCTGCTCCTTCTCTCTCAACATCTCTCACACTCTCTACAATCCACTCTCCCTGTTAGCTTTCATTCGATCCACCCTCCCCTCGCGATCTCAAAACCTACCCTCACCCCCATACACACCTTTCATGCTACTTCTCTTCTCCTTGCCCAAACCCTCCCCCATCCGCCCCCTTTCCCTTCTCCCTCCCCTCTCCCTCTCCTCTTCTCCCAGGTGGGCATTGAGATCTCTCCCAAGTCGTACGACTTCAACTCGCCCACGCCCTTCCACGCCACTGACATCGTCTCCATGGTTCCTGTTCTCAAGGTCAGCTCCTCTTCTTACTACACTCCCCTCCAAGCAGCAGTGGGGGGCTACATTCTCCCCACGCTTTCTCCCTTTTTTGTTTTCATCTCTCAGTCCCTGTGCCTTCCATTTCCGCATACCCTTCCTTCTACCTCCCCGCTTACTAGCCAGCCTCAATCTTCTTCCTTTAATTTTCCAGACGCTCCCCAAACCCTCCTCCAACCAAGCCATCCATTCACTGCAGCACCTGCTGTGCACGTCAGCTGATGCCTGCACTCACTGTTCAGCACTCAACCTCCCCAAACTCTCCCTGAACCATCAACAATCCCCCAAACCCTCCCCCATCCATCCCCACACTGCAGCACGTGCTGTGCACGTCACCTGATGCCTGCACACACTCAGCTTTTCCCGTTTCGATTGTCTTCCAAACCCTCTTCTAATCAAATCATCCCCTCACTGCAGCACGTGCTGTGCACGTCAGCTGATGGTCGCACACTGCTTGAGGCGTCCAAGGCAGCTCTCGACAAGGGCAAGCTCGACGAAGCGGTTTCTTGCGGTACCAAGGTAGGGGAAATCGGTGAGAAGTGGATGAAAGGGCTGGACGAGACGAGGTGACAGTGGTAGACGATGTGGGGTCGCTGCTGGAGACTTCAAAGCTGGGTAAGGCAAGGGCCTGCAGCTTTCTAGCAGTCCTGTGGGAAATGCGAGTGTTTTTGAGACGTCTTGACTTGTGAGTGGACTCAAAAGTCATCTCATTTCCCGTGAATGAATGCAGGGGCCTGCAGCTTTCTACCAGTCCTGCTGTACCACACAGAGGAGAGGAGCATCACATCACAGCGGCCTCCACCAATCCTCTCTTACTTTCTCTCCTGCTTTCCCTCTCCCACGTATAATGTCAGGCCCTAGCGAAGCTGATAGCGGTGTGTGGGGCGTATCACCGCATGACAGCAGGGGCGTACAGCCTGCTTGGCAGTGGTGCTGTACCACACAGGGGACTTCAACCAGGCCACCATCTACCCACCCTCTCCTGCCCTCCCTCCCTGCCTCCCCCCTACCTTCCCTCCTGCCCTCCCTCCTGTCTTCCATCTTGCCTCCCCTGTGCCTCCCCTCCCCCACACACAACTTGCAGGCCCTAGCGAAGCTGATAGCGGTGTGTGGGGCGTACCACCGCATGACATCAGGGGCGTACAGCCTGCTGGCGGTGGTGCTGTACCACACAGGGGACTTTAACCAGGCCACCACCAATCCTCTCCTTCCGTCCCTCCTGCCCTCCCTCATGCCCTCTATCCTGCTCTCCCTCCTGCTCTCCCTCCCTCACACACAATGGCAGGCCCTGACAAAGCTCATCTCAGTGTGTGGGGCGTATCACCGCATGACAGCAGGGGCGTACAGCCTGCTGGCGGTGGTGCTGTATCACACAGGGGACTTCAACCAGGCCACCATCTACCAGCAGCGCGCTCTCGACATCAACGAGAGAGAGCTGGGGCTGGACCACCCTGACACCATGAAGAGCTACGGCGACCTGGCTGTGTTCTACTATCGATTGCAGCACACGGAACTCGCAATAAGGTGGGTGCCATTAGGTTGTCTTGACTGCACGCACAGTGCATGCATGTGATGCATGTGCTCTCGGCTCGGGTACCTAGGTCGTGGTTATAGCTGGGGCTGGACCACCCCGAAACCATGAAGAGCCATGGCGACCTGGCTGTGTTTTACTACTGCCTTCAGCACACAGAGCTGGCCATCAGGTGGGTGTGTGTACCCAGTGCATGCATGTGATGTGATACATATGCTCTCTCTCGGAGGTACCGCAGTCAGCGAGGGAGCTGGGGCTGGACCACCCGGACACCATGAAGTGCTACGGCGACCTGGCGGTGTTTTACTACCGCCTCCAGCACACAGAGCTGGCCATCAGGTGATTTTCTTGCAGCAACTTGGTTATAAGGTGGGTGTGTTTAGTGGGGTGAGGTGGGTAGCTTCATGTCCTCAGCTGTTCGTGCGGTGGGTGGGTGCCTTACCTCCTCCCTCCTCCCTTTCCCCCATCCCCCTTCCACCCCCTCCCCCCCCCCAGGTACGTGCAGCGGGCGCTGTACCTGCTGCACCTCACATGCGGCTCGGAGCACCCCAACAGCGCGGCCACATACATCAACATGGCCATGATGCTGCACGGCCTCTCCCAGCTCCACCTCGCCCTGCGCTACCTGCACCGCGCGCTGCGCTGCAACCACCGCCTGCTGGGCCCCGACCACATCCAGACAGCCGCGAGTTATCACGCAATCGCCATCGCGCTCTCTCTCATGGACGCGTACGCGCTGTCAGTGCAGCACGAGCAGACCACGCTCAACATCCTGCAGGCGAAACTGGGCCCTGACGACCTGAGAACCCTGGTGAGTCAGGAAGATTTTTCAGGCGCCTTAGAAGGCAGGCCATGCTGAACATTCTGCAGGCGAAGCTCGTCCCTGATGATCTCAGGACGTTGGTGAGTTGTCCCCTTTGTTCTCCTGGCTCGGCCGTGTTTTCATGTGAATGGGAGAGCACTGATATGAGGTGCTTTTTTTATGGACACGGCCGCATGGCTGGAGTAGTTTGAGTTGAAAGCAAGGCAGCAAGCGTCAGCCTCATCTCTTACGAACCTCTCACCCTCACTCTCACCCTCCCCTTCTCTCCCCCCTCCCCCCCCTCCCTCCCTCCCCCTTCTCAGAACGCGGCGGCATGGCTGGTGAGAGCAAGGCAGCGGAACAGCCTCATCTCTCAAAAACCCCTCAACCTCTCTCTATAATGCCCCCCTCCCCCCCACTCTCCCAGGACGCGGCGGCATGGCTGGAGTACTTTGAGAGCAAGGCAGCGGAGCAGCAGGAGGCAGCCCGCACAGGAACGCCCAAGCCAGACGCCACCATCGCGTCGAAAGGGCACCTCAGGTGAGAGAGAGGAGAGGGTGAGAGGGGGGCGCTGAGCTGATAAGGCACTGACATGAGAGCAGCAGGAGGCAGCCCGCACAGGAACGCCCAAGCCAGACGCCACCATCGCGTCGAAAGGGCACCTCAGGTGAGAGAGAGGAGAGGGTGAGAGGGGGGCGCTGAGCTGATAAGGCACTGACATGGGAGCAGCAGGAGGCAGCCCGCACAGGCACGCCCAAGCCAGACGCCACCATTGCATCTAAAGGGCACCTCAGGTGAGACAGCTGATGTGAGACGCATGCGCATGAGAGCAAGAGTCCCTACTTTCCTTCTCTTCCCCTCTCACCTCCTTCGCCTCACACCTCTCATCCCCTCTCACCTCTCTTCCCCCCTCTTTCTTCCCCTTTTATCTTCTCCCCATCACCACCCAGCGTGTCGGACCTGCTGTCATTCATCAACGACAAGGAGCAGGAGCGGCTGTCTAACCTTTTCTATTCATCACCCTCTCATTCTTCTCCTTTCCTCTCTCTTTCTTTCTTTCTCTTCTTCCTCCTCCCCATCACCACCCAGCGTGTCGGACCTGCTCTCCTTCATCAACAACAAGAAGCAGGGGCAAGGGGGGGCATCTTACCTCTCCTAAGAATCATCTTCTCTTGCTTTCTCTCTCTTTCCCTTCCCATGCACCGCCCAGCGTGTCGGACCTGCTCTCATTCATCAACGACGAGGAGCAGGGGCGGAGGGAGGTGATTCAGGAGATCATGCGCAAGCGAGGCCGACGCCCCTTGCTCAAGGTATGTACACGAGGCACAGACGCCCCTTGCTCAAGGTACGTACACGAGGCACTGACGCCCCTTGCTCAAGGTACAATGCTTGTGCCTTGACATGTATGCGTAGCTTAACATGTTTGTTTTTGCTTTTTCTTAATTCTTCAAGAGTTATGTTGCCTTGGTGATCTCCCCCGCTGCCTCCCTTACGGTCCTTGCCTTGGTGATCACTCCCTCCCTTTTTATCCCCTCCTCCCCGTCCTTCCCCCACAATCCCTCCTCCACCCCTTTTCCCTCACTTCCTCCCCTCCCCCTCCCCTTCCGTCTCCCCTGCTCCCCCATTTCCCCCTTTCCCCCATTCCGCTTCCTTCGTTTCCCCCTCCCCCCTCTCATCTTGTCTTTCAGTCCAAGGGCGATCGCCTCATAGCAGCAGCGCCACACAACACTGCCACCGGTGGAGAAGAAACAGCAGAGAAAACGAGCTCAGGACTGGTTGAGGCTTCCACCACTTCATTCCCCCCTTTTCCCCCCTCCCCCCGTTCTCCCCTCTCATCTTGTCTTTCAGTCCAAGGGCGATCGCCTCATAGCAGCAGCCACCGGTGGAGAAGAAACAGCAGAGAAAACGAGCTCAGGACTGGTTGAGGCTTCTACTGGCGAAGTTCCTGCCTCTGGAGGTGCTAATAACGAGGTCACTGACAGTGTCCCTGCTCCTGCAGCAGCACAAGCAGTAGCAGCTGCAGCACAAGTAGACACCGGGTCAAGGCTGCTTCTCAGTGGTGAAGCAGAAGCAGAAGCAGCAGCAGCTGCTGCTGCTGCTGCTGCTGCTGCTGCTGCTGCCCACGCTCCTTCGTTTGCTGCTGCTGCCGCTGGTGCTGCTGCTTCAGCACCTGCCTCCGCTTCTGCTGCTGCTGGGGCTGCAGCAACCGCAGTTGCAGGTGCTGGTGCTGCAGCCACTGCAGCAACATCTGGGGCTGCAGCAGAGGGGGATGACTCTGACGGATGGCAGACGGCATGCAGCCGCGCTCACAGGCACAGCCACCAGCGCAAGGTGGCAGCTGCTGCTACTGGAGCAGGAGCAGGAGCAGGAGCAGGAGCAGGAGCAGGAGCAGGAGGAGGAGGAGGAGGGATGGTCGTTGGGGGGGTTAAGGCAGCTAGTAGGGGTGTGGTAAGGGGAGGGGATGCTAGGGGCAAACGGGCTGGTCCCAAGCAGCTAGTGCAGGCAGCAGCAACAGCAGCAGCAGGAGGAGGAGCAGCAGCAGCAGCGGCAGCAGTAGGAGGGGGAGGGAGCGTGGCAGGGGAGAGTAGCAGGCAGAAGGTGGGCCCTGGCATTTCGCCTGTCACTCCTGCCCCTGGAGCTGCTTCTTCCCATACGGCAGCTGCTGCCAACGTTGCTGAAGCGATCCCTGCTGCTGCTGCTGCTGCTGCTGCTGCTACTGCTGGCGGTGGTGCTGCAGCTGGGGATGTGAACCCCACGGCCGTGGCCCTAGCAGCACCTGTGCGAGAGGGTGAGAGGAAGAATGCATGGGGTCTGAGTGCAGGCTCCAAGTTACCTGCTTTGGCTGCCAATTCTGCTGCCGCTGCTGCTACGGCTACTCCTACTGGTGATGCTGCTGCTGCCGGTCCTGGCGCTTCTGCTGTTCCTGCCGTTTCTCCTGCTTCTACTCCTGCTAAGGCTGCTCCTGCTGCAGCTTCAGCTATTCCTGCTGCTACTCCGACTGCTGCTCCTGCTGCTACAGCTCGTGTCACGGCCACAACTCCTCCTATCACTGCCCCTACTGCTGCAACAGTTCCTTCTGCAGCCACCGCGGTAACTGCAGCTGCTAAACCTGCTACAGATGCTATGGATGCTACAACTGCTACAGCCACTGCAGCCACTACAGCCACTACAGCTGCTACAGCCATGGTAGCTGCTACAGCCACTGCCGCCACTGCAGCTCCCAAGAGGGCCCCTGTCCCGCCACCAGGCCCCATGACCCGCTCCTGGAAGGAGATCGCTCTTCTGCCACCTGGCAAAACGCCATTGGCTGCTGCACCAGCGGTGCCAGAATCTGCGGCTGGAGTTTCAGCGACAGATGAGAATGGCCCTGCCAGTGCGACCACTGCAGGAGGTACGAGCAGTGGAAGCAGTGACAACCCAGCAACAGCTGTAGCAGCTGTCGCACCTGTAGCAGCTACAGCAGCCAGAGGCAGCTCTGGAGCAGTCACTAGCACGAGCCCCAGTTGTGCTGCAGGTTCTGATGCGGCTGCCAACAGTAAAATCCCTGCTGCTGTCGCTACAAGCACTGCTGTCGGTACGACCAGTGGCGACAAGACCGCTGGAACGACAGGGAGGACGCAGCAAGCGGAGCAGGTGGGAGGGAAGACAAGTCAAGCTGAGGAGAGCGGTGGTTTGGCTGGGAAGAAACCAGTGGGAGAGGAAGTGGCAGCGGGGGTGGGGGTGGTAGGGAAGGCGACTGCTACTGCTGTCACTACTGCTGCTCCTGCGGCGGCTGCTCCTGGTGCTCCTGCTGATTCCGCTGTTGCACCCTCAAGTGGAAAAACGACTGATCCCAACCCCACCAGCACCAACACCAACACCAGCAGCACTGCCAACAGCAGCAGTAGCACTGCAGCAGGCAGCAGCACAGGTTTCAGCAGTGCAGCAGTCACAGCGGCTAATTCTGCCACGTCAGCTTCGGCTCACAGCCCCTCCAAGCTCTCCCCATTGGCTTCACCTTTCCAACCTGCTGCTGGATCCATCACCACCACTACATTAACCAATGCAACCGTGATTTCCGCTGTCTCCCATTCGATTGCACCTGCCGCCACGATTGAGCCTGCGTCGGCTGCTTCGACCTCTAGTGCTGCTTTATCCAGTAATGAACCAGGTAATAGTGAGGCTGCTTCTCCTCCTGCTGCTGTAGATTCCGCAGATATCCCTGCACCAGCTGTTTCAGCAGCTCCAGTAGCAGCACCAGCCGGATCAGAGGAACCAACAGCAGAGACTGTGGCAGCAGCACCTGTCGCAGGAGAGGCTGCAGCAGCAGCTGTAGCAACAGCTCCTGCAGCAGGAGCGCCTGTAACAGCAGCAGCTGTAGCAGCAGCGCCAGTGGCAGCTGGACCGGTGCTACAGCCGTTGATTCCAGTCCCCATGCATCCAATGATGGCCCCTCCACATGGGTACGTGGCACCACCACCAGGTCACTACCCCATGCCATACCCTCATCACCCTTATTATTACCACCCACAGGCCCACCCACACCCTCACTCTCATGTCCACTCGTACCAACAGCAGCAGCAGCAGCAGCAGCAGCAGCAGCCGCAAGACCTGCAGCAGTACGGCCAGCAGCAGCAGCAGCAGCAACGCTACAGCCACCGCTACAACCGCCCGGCATTCATCCCACCCAGGTTCCTGCGCAATGCAGCCGCTACAGCTGCCGCCGCCGCTGCTGCTGCTGCTGCAGGTTCTGGTGCAGCCATGGGAGGCGCACCTAGCATACCTACCATACCTGCTATGCCTGCTATGCCAGTGTACATGCCTGTACACATGCCTGTGCACATGCCACTGGGAGTGCCTGTGCCTGGGGGGGTGCTGATGCCTGTGGGCGGGCCTCTGCCTGTGGGTGCACATGCTCCGGCTGTGGTTATGGCTTCCGCTGTTGCTGATCCATCTGCCTCTCCTGCCGCTGCTGCTGCTCCTGCTGCTCCAGCACCAGCCGTCTCTGATGCCAAGCTGATGCTCTCTGGAGACGATTTCCCTCCTCTGCCCTCTTCTGCTGCTCCTGCTCCTGCTGCTGCAGCTGCAGAGAGTGAGGTATCTGACGGTGCTGCCAGTACTGACCCTGCTGCTTTGGCTGCCCATAGTGGCGTCTCAGCAGATTCTGCGGCACAGGAGGCTGTAACTGCACCTGAGGAAGCACCTGAGGCTCTAACTGCACCCGAGAAAGAACCTGAGGTTATGGCAACCTCTGAGGAAGCAATTGAAGCTGCAATTGCACCTGAGGCAGCACCTGGGGTTATAGCAGCGCCTGAGCCTGAGGAATCAGCTGCACTAGCGATTGTAGCAGTTCCTGTGCATTTAGCAGCACCTGAAGCTGTGGCAGCACCTGAAGCTGTGGCAGCACCTGAAGCTGTGGCAGCACCTGCAGACGTAGCAGCACCTGCAGACGTAGCAGCACCTGCGGTGGATGCATGCTTGGATTCTGATCCACTTGCTGCGGCACCACCATCAGCATCAACAAAAGTGGCAGCAGTGGCAGAATCAGAAGCAGCAGAGCCAGCGACCCCAGCTGCAGAAGCAGCTGAAGCAGTGGCAGCACCTGCTGGCGTGGGCCTGAGCGCACATGCCACACCATACCAACCCACTGCCCCACCATCTGCACTCACCCCACCATCCGCACTCACCCTGCCATCAGCTCCCACCACCATCACACCATCCACTCCTGCTGCTACTGCCCCCACATCCCCTGCCGCCACAGCCCCCACACCTGCTCCAGCTATTAAGCCCATGAATCCTCACGCTCTCGAGTTCGTTCCAGGAAAGAACTGGGGTGCCCTTGGGCCAGCTGCTGCAGCAGCCCATCCTGCTAACTCACAATCCGCAGTGGCAGCAGGAGCAGCAGTGGTGGCAGAAGCAGCAGGAGGAACGGGAGGAGCAAATGTGGTGGGGTGGAGAGCGGTGCTTAGTGGTGGTGTAGGTCCTGGTAACGGGATGGCTGGGGAGGGGACTGCTGGTGGTGTTGCTGGTGGGGCTGCTGGTGGGGCTGCTGGTGGTGCTGCTGGTGGGGCTGCTGGGAAGGTAGGAAGTGGGGAGAAGGCAAAGACACACGGCAAGAGAGGGAAACAGAGCAAGGGGGGCAAGCACGAGCAGCAGTGGGAGCGCAAGGGGAAGAGCGAGCAAGTGGGGGCGGAGGGTAAGGAAGCGAACGAGAATGGAAAGGAAGAGCCAGCACTGGTTAAGGAGAATGGGATTGTGCTACAAAGGGATGCGACAAGAGAGGGCGAGAGGGAGGATAAGGGAAGGGGGAATGAGAAGGTAAGGGAGAGTGAGGAGAAGGGTAGCAAGGATGAGGAGAAGGGTAGCGTTAATGAGGAGAAGGCAAGGGAGAGTGAGGAGGAGGTGATTGAGATTGTGAAGGTGTGTGTTTCCGAGACTGTGGTGTCTGGGGATGGTGGTTGTGACCCTCCCCGGCCCTGCGAGAATGAGAGGGGTGTAGCGGAAGGGAAAGGGGTTGAAAACGATAAGGTAGAGAAGGTACTTGAGGAAGAGACGGAGGAGCAGGAGGATGGACAGGTAATTTCAATGCTCTCTCTGAGCGACTCTGGCAGTGATCCAGAGAGCGAGGAGGTGAAAGAGGGAGAAAGGGGTGATGTGGATGACAAGAATGGAGGGAGTAAGAAGATGGAGGGGAAGGGAGGAAAAGGTGAGCAGGCAAAGGGGAGGCAGGAGGCAGGGAAACCTGGCATGAAAGTGTCGATGTCCTGGGCCGATATGGCTGATGTAATGGATGAGGAGGATAGGGCAGAGACGACCGAGAGGAAGGGAGGGAAGGTTCAGCAGTCGAAGGGACTGCAGGCGGGGAAACCAGGGCTGAAAATGTCAATGTCTTGGGCCGATATGGCTGATTTGATGGATGAAGAGGATAGGGCGGAGGCCGCAGCTGATGCTGCTGCTGTGGATAAGGAGGTGGTGGGGGGAGGCAGGGGAGAGGGCCGGCAGCAGCAGAACCACCGGCAGCATTCGCAGCATCAGCAGAGGAATCATCGGCAGTGGCAGCAGCAGCAGCATACGAAGCATGGGGCAAACAGGGGGAGGGCACAGCACCAGCAGAAACAGGAGGGTCAGCAACAGCAGCAGCAGCAGCAGCAGCAGCAGCAGCAGGGGCAGCGGCAGCAGCAGCAGGGGCAGCAGCAGGGGCAGCGGCAGCAGCAGGAGGGGCAGCAGCCGCATGGGCAGAAGGCAGGGCAGGAGCAGGACGGGCAGAGGGCCGCAGGGAGGAGGCGAGGGACCTCTGTCCCTCGAACCACCTGGGCCCCGAAATCAGTCCAGCAGCCACCTGTGAAGCCTGATCAGGAGCTAGCTGTTGGACCCACAGCCATCTCAGGTGTTTCAGGAGCTTCAGGTGTTTCAGGGGACTCGGGTGTTTCTAATTGTGTGGGAATATTGGGGAATGGCGAGGCACATGCAGCAGCTGTGGCTGCGCTGGGGAGGGGCCAACAGGGGACTGATGGCACTGGTGGTGGGAGGGCAGCAAGAGAGGGGAGGCGGCGCAGTGGGAGGGGTGGGGGGAGAGCTCAGGGCAGGGGCCATGGGGCAGTGGAGGGTGGGGAGCATGCAGCAGCAGGGAGACAGATGAGTGGGTTGCTTGCTGGTGGTGGCGAGGAGGGAGCGCAAGTGGGAGGGAACGGGGAAGAGAAGGGAGAAGAGAAGGGGGAAGAGAAAGGGGAGGGGACAGGGGAGGGGGAGGATGGATTCACAGTGGTGACGCCTAGGAGGAAGAAGCCTCCTCGCAGTGCAGGCCACGGACGACAGGTAGGTGTTCAAAGCGGTGCGGTGCTCTGAGGCTCTGTGAGAGGGTGTGAGGTGGGACATGGTGCTGTGAGATGGCGTGGGGTGCTGCGTGGTGCTGTGAGAGTCTGTGCATTGGAATGCGATGCTACAAGGTGCTAAGTGCTGCTGGTTCCCGATGCTGTATGAGGGGCAATGCAGTGTGCTTTGGTTTATCACAGGCCTTGGAAAGTTGGAATCTACACAGATCCCCAGCCGCTTTTATACCTGTGCCTGACTCTCTGTCTCTCTTTTGTGTCGACCTCTTGCGCAACTCGTTGCCTCCCCTCCATCCACTCTCCTTGCATGCAACAGGGACCGCACAGGCAGAACCAGCACCAGCACCAGCACCCGCACCAGCATCAGCAGCGGCTGCACCAGCAGCATCAGAATGGCGGGAACGGCACAGCTGATGCTAGCACACAACCAGGGAGCATGGCAAATGGCAATGGCATTGAGAGTTTCAACAGCCATGGCAGTGCCCCTGACAGCAGCAGCGAGAGCAGCAAGCACCCTCATCCAAACCCCCACCCCCACCCCCACCACCATCATCAGCATCATCACCGTCGGCGCAATCACCAGCGTCGTGGGGGTAAGGCAGCAGGAGAAGCAGCAGGAGGGGAGGGGGGGGCAGCAGGTGCAGGTGGAGCGAGGGGAGGAGCAGGGCAGGCAGCAGCAGGTACAGCCACAGCCACGGCTGCTGCTACTGCTACAGCAGCAGCAACAAGAGGAGCAGCAGCATCAGCACCAATCCCTGCTGCTGCGTGAAGCTTGCAGCTACCACCAAGAATAATGTGTGGTAGATAGTAGTGTTTTTTTTTTCTCCTTTTGTGTCTTTATCCATTCTTATAAATGCTTGTCTCTGGTACCCTTCTCTTTGATTTCATCGTTTGTCCAGCTTTGTCCTTCTTAGTTGATCTTTCTCCTGTTCACTTCCAGCCAGCCTGTGAATCCTCCTTCACACATACCGTAAGTAGTCATGTGGAAGTGAAAAAAAGTGATATCATAACCACATGTGGTAAGAAAACTGGCGCCTTGCACTGTTTGAGCTATGCATAGAGGCATTATCCAGCTTCTGTGATTTATTTTCTAGGCGCCTCAAATATGCCTCCCACCATCTGAGCAATGCACAGCGGTGCTATCTGTCAAATGTTGTAGCCTGTAGTGAGGTTTGTCTTAGGGGGTACAGAAGTTAGGGTTTGTCATATGTACCCCAACCAACATCAATGAAAACACCATTCCTCATTCTGACATGGTATCAGCTAGGTTAGGATCCTGTGGGATCCCGTTCCTCCGTTCTCCGTTCGTACCTCCCGAGCCTGATCCTACCTCTCGTTCGTACCAGTTCCGTTGTTACCGAGCCTAGCGCCCTTTCCCCCGTCGCTTAGCGCCCTTTCTCCCCGTCGCCTAGCGCCCCCCCCCCCCCCCCCCCCCCCCCCCCCCCGTCGCGTCGCGCCCTTCCCCCCCCCCCCCGTCACGCCCTTTCCCCCCGTCGCGTCGCGCCCGTTCCCCCCGTCGCGTCGTGCCCGCCTGTTCCCCCCCCGTCCCGTCGCCCTGTCCCGTCGCGTCGCCCTACCCCGTCCCGTCGCCCTGTCCCGTCCCGTCGCCCTGTCCCGTCGCGTCGCCCTACCCCGTCGCGTCGCCCTGCCCCGTCCCGTCGCCCTGCCCCGTCGCGTCGCCCTGTCCCGTCGCGTCGCCCTGCCCCGTCGCGTCGCTCCCGCCCTTTCCCCCGTCGCGTCGCCCTGCCCTACGCCCTGGCCCGTCGCCCTGCCCTAAGCCCTGGCCCGTCGCCCTACCCTAGGCCCTGGCCCGTCGCCCTCCCTAAGTCCTGGCCCGTCGCCCTACCCTAGGCCCTGGCCCGTCGCCCTACCCTAGGCCCTGGCCCGTCGCCCTACCCTAGGCCCTGGCCCGTCGCCCTCCCTACGCCCTGGCCCGTCGCCCTACCCTAGGCTCTGGCCCGTTGCCCTCCCTAAGCCCTGGCCCGTCGCCCTACCCTAGGCCCTGGCCCGTTGCCCTACCCTACGTCCTGGCCCGTCGCTCTAGCCCGCTCTTCCGCTGCGACTGAGTCCTCTTCCCCCCCGGTTGTTACTCGCCTGTTCGTTCGCTTTAGTCCTCACTATGGCGACTCCGCGAGTTCTTCGTTTCGACGCTGACGGTAGACCCCTTGACTTTTCCGTCTGGCTTCTTCGCGCTCGCCGTCTGTTAGAGAGTCAGGTCCAGGGGGGCGAGACCCTCTGGTCACACGCTACTGGTGACCTCCTTGAGCCCCCCGAGCCTACAGCTTTAGGCCATGCTCCTGACGACGCTGCTACGGCTCGCTTTGCCCGTCAGCGCGCTGACCGGACGGCTTGGACGTCGCGTGACGCTGCGGCCTGCATCGCACTCAGCAGCCTCCTCCCTGAGTCCGAGGAGGTCCACTTTACTCAGGTTCGCACCGCTGCTGCGTACCTCACTGCGATTAAGGCCCGCTACTCTACTCCCGCTACTGTCTCTCTTGGCCGTCTTTTCCTCCCGTTCCTGTTTCCTGATCTTGCCTCGTTTGAGCGCTCTGCTGACTTGATCGCTCACCTCCGCTCGCTTGACGCTAGTTACCGCGCTGCTTGCACTGAGGCACAGCTTGCACTGCTTCCTCCCCCCATGGCGATCACTGTCTATTTCATCGCCACTAGCCTCCCTGACCGCCTTGCCTCCGTTCGTGACGCGCTTCTGCTGAAGCACCCTAGTGAGCTGACTATCGAGGTCCTTGAGTCTGCACTCAAGGACGTCGAGAGCAACCTTCGTTCGGTAGCTGCCGCCTCTGGTACTGTGTCCCCCCCACTCTTCCACGGGTGCACAGTCCCGCAGTTACCCACCTTCACTGCCTCTCTTGCCACTGCCGCTACTGACGCGACTGCGGCTGCTGTTACGACTGCGTCGCGGTCCCGCGGCAGGGGGGGCAAGAAAGGTGGTTCTGGTGGAGGTGGAGGCGGAGGTAGCGGAGGTAGTGGGGGTGCTGTTGCGACTGGGGGTGGTGGGAGTGCAGCGTCTGGAGAGACCCCTCGTGCAGCGGCTGGTGACTCCACTGCACCTGCTGGTGGCGGCGACCCCCGAGCTCGTCAGTCGCCTCCTGTACTGCCGGCCCCGCTAGGTGGAGCAGCGGCGTGGTACCAGCCGCAGCAGCAGCAGCACCCGCAGCCGCAGCAGCAGCAGCAGCAGCAGCAGCACCAGCGGCCGCACCAGCAGCCCCCCCTACTGCCACTGCCCCCGGTTCCCCCCCCCGTTCGGGTCCCCGTGTCTCACCAGGTTGCTTCGTCCCCCCAGGTGTCTGTGTCGTGTCAGGTTCCTACGTCTGTTCCAGTCGCTGCGTCGTGCTCCTGCCGGTCGCTTGCCCACCCCACCGTTCTGTGGCACCACCGGATGGGGCACCCGTCCCTTCCTCGTCTGCGCGCTATGTCTAGTCAGCGTCTTGTCCTAGGCCTCCCACGTGTCTTGCCGTCGCTGCCGCCTTCGCTTGCGCCGCCGTGTCGTCCCTGCGTCGAGGGTAGGCTGCGCGCCACCCCTCACTCCTCCTCCCTTCGTCCGGCCACCGAGCCTTTTGAGACGCTTCACTTGGACGTCTGGGGCCCCGCCCCTCGTCTAGGCCCTGAGCGTGAGCGTTACTTTCTGGTGGTCGTTGACGACTTCTCCCGCTACACCACAGTGTTCCCACTGGCGAAGAAGTCTGAGGTGACTTCTACGCTGATCAGGTGGTTGCTCACCACCGAGGACACTCGTGGTCGTCGTGTCAGCTGTCTCCACTCCGACCGTGGGGGTGAGTTTCGCTCCGGCATTCTCGCTGGATTCTGTCGCGAGCAGGGCATTCGTCAGTCCTGGACGCTTCCAGAGTCCCCACAGCAGAATGGGGTTGCTGAGCGCCGCATAGGCCTGGTCATGGAGATCGCCCGCACCTCCCTAACTCACGCCTGTGCCCCCCATTTTCTGTGGCCCTACGCGGTCAGGTACGCCGCGCACCAGCTGAACCTCTGGCCACGTGTCTCTCGACCAGAGGTTTCACCGACCAGTCTTTGGACAGGGTCCCCTGGTGTTGCGTCGCGGTTTCGTGTCTGGGGGTGCTTGGCTCTTGTCCGCGACACCTCCGCGGACAAGCTCTCGCCTCGTGCCGTCCCCTGTGTCTTCCTTGGTTTCCCTGAGGACTCCTCTGACTTCACCTTTTACCACCCTCCCTCTCACCGGTTCTTTGACTCCCGTGACGTCCGTTTCGAGGAGTCCACTCCGTACTACGTCAGGTACCCCAGTCGAGGTCTCCCGGTTCCTCCTCCCCCCCTCTTCCTGACTGCCGCTCCCCCTCCTGCTCCCCCAGTACAGCCTCCCCCCCCTGGCCCAGCCCCGTCAGGTGTGTCCCAGGCTACCCCTCCTCCTTCGGTAGCCCCTCCGGTACAGCCTCCCTCCCCACAGTCCTCCTCGCAGCGTGCCGCTGGTGCTAGCTCTCGAGAGGTTGGTGCTGCGCCTGTTCCTGTACCGGTTTTTGGTTCTTGGGGTGCTGGAGTTGGAGCTGGTGTTGGAGCTGGAGGTGGAGCTGGAGTAGGCACTGGAGTTTCTGGTTCTGGGGGTGCTGGAGTTGGAGCTGGAGTTTCTGGTTCTGGAGTTGGAGCTGACCCGGTGGGTGCAGAGGACTCTTGTCGTCCGGGAGCCGGTTCTGGCCGCGCGGACTCTGGGGGTGCTCCCTCTGGGGGTGAGGGTGCGCCTGCTTCGGGTTCTGGTGCGCCTGGGTCTGGAGCTGGTGTTAGTGCTGCCTCTGGGGGTGGTGCGCCTGGTTCTTCGGGGGTTGACTCTGGAGCTGCCGCTGCTTCGGACACTACTCCGCCCCCCCACCCCTACCCGACTAGGCACCAGGCTCGTGTTCGCCGTGCGCGTGACGAGCAGCTGGAGTTGGAGAGAGAGGAGAGGGAGTTACAGCGGCTGGCGGAGCAGCAGCAGCAGCTGGACCCGCAGGAGCAGCAGTCCCAGCAGCAGCCGCGTCCGCAGCAGCAGCAGTCGCAGCAGCAGCAGCAGCAGCCACTTCCTCCTCCTGTCTCGGGTCTTCGGGCCCTTGGTCTCCCCTCCCCTTCTCCTCCCTCCTCCGCCTCTCCTCCTGTCTACGGTCCCACGTTTCCTCCGCCTGACTCCTCCCCCGCTGTTTTCTCTAGTTCTCCGCCTTTGTCCTCTCCTCCTCCGTCTCGTTCTTGGGCTACTCGTCGCTCCCCTCGTGCTCGTCCCTCGTCTCCTGTTCCCTTCACTGACCTTCGTACTGCCTTACTTTGTTCCAGTCCACCTCGTCCGTCTCAGTCTGTGCTTCCGTCTCCTCCTGAGTCGGCCCTCACCGTGTCGCTCCCTGCTCCTGTCACTGACTACTACCGCACGTACCGTCCTGTTCTCTCTCGTGTTCTCGCCTCTCTTGTTACTCACCCTCGTGCCTCTGTGTCCTCTGTGTCTGCTCTTACTGCCGCGGTTACTGACTTTGCCGCTACCCGCCGCCTTGACTACGCCACCACGCTTGTGGCTGCTCCTCCTACCAGTCCTCTGGCCGTCGGGGGTGTGTCTGCCCTTGGCTGTGACGCCCTAGAGGACAGGCAGTTTGAGCTAGAGTTCCTGGCGGCCGCTTCCCCTCATCTCTGTGCCATGCTCCTCGCCCCTGAGGGTGACCCCGACGCCCTTGACATTCCGACTCCTCGCACTTACGCTGAGGCAGTGTCAGGGCCTTGGGCCTCTCAGTGGAGAGCTGCCATGGACGCAGAGATGGCCTCCTACAGATCCACAGGCACCTACGTCGATGAGGTTCCCCCCCCTGGGGCGAACGTAGTCGACGGCATGTGGATCTACAGGGTGAAGCGGCCACCGGGATCTCCCCCGGTCTTCAAGGCGCGCTACGTGGCTAGAGGTTTCAGTCAGCGCGAGGGAGTTGACTTCTTTCAGACCTTCGCACCTACCCCGAAGATGACCACTCTTCGGGTGTTACTACACGTAGCAGCACAGAGAGACTACGAGTTACACTCTCTCGACTTCTCCACTGCTTTCCTTCAGGGCAGCCTACACGAGGAGGTCTGGTTGCGTCGTCCCTCGGCCTTCACTGGCACTTTCCCTCCTGGGACCCAGTGGAGGCTGAGGCGACCTGTTTACGGTCTTCGCCAGGCCCCTCGCGAGTGGCACGACACTCTGCGTTCTACCCTCTCTGACCTTGGGTTCCAGCCGTCTTCTGCCGACCCGTCGCTGTTCGTTCGTCGTGGCTCCACACCGTTCTTTGTTCTGGTCTACGTCGACGACCTCGTTTTCGCCACTCCGGACAGGGTTGCTTTGGCAGACGTGAAGTCCGAACTGCAGAAGAGACACACGTGCACTGATCTTGGTGAGCTGCGCCACTACCTTGGCCTGCAGATCACCAGGGACAGAGCCGCTCGCACCATTACACTCTCACAGTCACACATGGTGCAGCAGGTCCTTCAGCGGTTCGGGCTTCAGCACTCCACCGTACAGCGCACACCTCTCGCTGTTGACCACAGACTCACTGGTCCCTTTCGTGACGAGCCGTTTGAGCCTAGTGGTCCCTACGCAGAGCTTGTGGGTTGCCTCATGTACCTGATGACTTGTACTCGCCCGGACCTCGCCTTCCCTCTCAGCATCCTTGCGCGCTTTGTTGCGCCAGGGAGACACCGTCCTGTTCACTGGACGGCAGCTGTGAGGGTGGCGAAGTACCTAGCGACTACATCAGGCGTGGGGCTAGTTCTTGGAGGGCAGCAGTCTGTCGTACTCACTGGTCACTGTGACTCCTCTTACGCTGACGACGCTGAGACTCACAGGTCTACTCAGGGGTACTGTTTCAGTCTGGGTTCTGGAGCTGTTTCCTGGCGTTCCACGCGCTCCTCTTCTGTCGCGACCTCTACAGCTGAGGCTGAGATTTACGCTGGTGCCATGGCGGCACAGGAGTTGCGGTGGTTGACCTTCTTGCTCGCCGACCTTGGTGAGCGGCCGAGCTCTGCACCGACCTTGTTTACTGACAACAAGGCGTCGATCCTCCTCTGTCGTGAGCCGCGACTGGAGAGCAGAGTGAAGCACATTCACGTCAGGTACTTTCTTCTGCGAGAGTTGCAGAGACGTGGACAGGCTCGCTTCGAGTTCGTGGAGTCCGAGGCCAACACTGCAGACATCTTCACCAAGGCGCTTCCGCCTTGTGACCACCAGAGGTGTTGTGTGCAGTTAGGCCTTGTTGACACAGGTTCTAGTCATGTGTAGACTTGAGTTTATTGCCTGCTTCGTCTGTACACTTGCTATATATACTTGTGATCTCTTGGACTGGCCTTGTGGCCACTGTTGCTTGTGCTCAGAGTGTGTGGTGACGTTGTGATCCACCCTGAGCTTTGTTTTCTTTTGGACTGGTCTTGTGACCGTACTCTTTTTGATTTTGCTAGACACCCCTCACTTAGGCTATGGGGGTGTGTCAAATGTTGTAGCCTGTAGTGAGGTTTGTCTTAGGGGGTACAGAAGTTAGGGTTTGTCATATGTACCCCAACCAACATCAATGAAAACACCATTCCTCATTCTGACACTATCCAGCTACTGTAGTCCAGCTATGGTGTATACTTCTCATGGCTACCCTCCTTTCCCGTCCCCCTGTATCACTCTCTTCGACCTCGCTTTTATCCCACCAAAATTTCTCTCACCTCACATTACATTTCACTTCACCCCTCCTCTTCCCCTCTCCCTTCGCTCCTCCCTCTCCCCTTCCTTCTCCCTCTACTATACTTCCCCTCCTTCCTCCCACTCCCTCTCCGTCCTCTCCTCCCTCCCTCCCTCTACAAAGGCTGGTCCTTGAGCAATGGCAGCAGCAGTAGCACTGCCCCAATGCAGTTTACACTTGACAGCACTAGGTCGAGGCATGGCAGCAGAGACAGTAGCACTGCCCCAATGCAGCAGGAAGAAACCCTGCAGAGCCACAAGGCTCACCTCTCCCTTCTCTAAACAGCCCCAGAGGATTTGCAAATGCATATGGGAACTTTGAGGTTCTGTCACAGAATAAGAGAGTGAATGAACATCGTGAATCAAGTACGGTGATTGTCTCCGTGTCTCAACTTCTCGCTACACATATACATACATCTGTACATTCGCACACTGAAAAGGGACTCTAATAAAACAAGAAGCCAGGTAGCACCACATGTACTACAGCCAGGTAGCACCACATGTACTACAGCTTCTGGTGGTACGCTCAGTGCTTTGCTCAAATCATCGTACCAAACTGTATTCACCATACAGCGGCTATCCACCCAGCTGACTGTCATCCTCGTCTGTCCCTATCTGTACTCGCCATACACAGGCATTTTCCCTGCCATGGGCCGCCCACTCAATTACCCCACTTACACCGTCCTCCCACACTCAGCATCCCCACTTGAGCGTCATACTCACACCCTCCACACCCTTTTCCCCACAGTCATGCCCTCCTTCTCACTCTTTTTTTGTGCTTCATGCTGAGCGGGCTCACATCACACCCCCTGAAGTTCGATCCAATGCTCCCTCCCCTTCCGCCATGCTTTGAGACGTCCCAAAACTCTTTTTCACAGCTCCCTTCCTGCTTGATGCCGAGGGCTTACACCCTCTGAAAATCACTCCCAGTACTCCCTCTCCTTCCTCCATGCCTTCCCTATCGGCTTGCCTCTCCTTGCCATTATTCCTCTCCCCTTCCCTTCTAACACTTGTTACACAACGCATTTACTCCCAATCTATATGGTGTCACTCTCCTTTGTGTCACTCTCCTTTATGTCACTCATCCTCTGCATCACTCATCCTCCGCATCACTCATACTCTGCATCACTCTCCTCTGCATCACTCTCCTCTGCATCACTCTCCTCTGCATCACTCTCCATCCCATCACTCTCCTCTGTCCCACTCTCCTCTATATCATCTCCATTCCCTTCAGACCTCCTCCCTTCGCTATTATCACACTCCACTTCAATCTCACCCTCCTCCCCTACTGCATCACTCTCTTCAATCACAATCTCTTCCACCCCACTGTCTGTCCTCTCACCTCTCTTTCCTTTTCCCCTTCCCCTCTTCCCCTTTCCCTTCCCCTCTCCCTTCCCCTCCTTCTTCCCCTCCTTCATCCCCTCCTCCTCCCTCTTCTTCTCCTCCTCCTTCCTCTCCCTCTCTCTCCTCTCCTCCCTCACTCCCTCCACAAAAGCCAGCCCATGGGTCATGGCAGCATCAGCGCTACCCCGGTGCAGCAAAAAGAACCCCTGCAGAGCTGCAGGGCTCACCTCTCCTTCCTCAAACAACCCTGCAAACTGCTCCGCCTCTTTCTTAGAAGCTTCCGAGAAGAATCTCAGGAACAGACGGACGATCTGGCTGCGGCTCGCGAGGCCGAGAAACATCCGGAAGTCGACCCGCCCAGGGCGGATCAGCGCCGGATCCAATCGCTCGATATGATTCGTCGTCATGATCACGATCTGCTTCTCCCGGGCGGCAATCCCATCAATCGCGTTCAGCAGGCCAGAAAACGACAGCCCGTTCGCCTGGCTCCCCTCTTTCTTCTCCCTAGTGGCTGTGAAGGCTGCATCTATATCCTCCAGTACAATCACGTCCCGCTCGTCACAGTCACACATAGCACTGCTCAAGGAATCGTCGCTCATACCAGAGGAAGACAGGCTGATTATCGCAACTCCAAACTCCAACTCCCCTGCTAGGGCTTGGATTAGAGAAGTCTTGCCGCAACCCGGCGGCCCGTGGAATAAATACCCCCGTCGGTGAGGGATACCCCGGTCTGTATACCACTTTGCACTCGCTAAGAACTGCTTCACGTCTTCGATAAGAGCTGCTGTGTCGCAATCCAGAACCACCGTCGAAACCGGCCGGCTCGCCCGTTCACCCATGTACTTCCAGTAGTCTTGGTCTGCACACCACCGCTTCACAGACGTGATCTTCTTCTCGGTTTTTTTCACCATGGCTGCATCGGTAGCGGCTTGCACGACTGCCTGGAGCACGGCCTGAGAGGGCGCTTCGATGACGAGCTCCTCGCGGTTCATTGAGCGGAGAATGTCGCCGAATTCAGCCCCTTGGTCCAGCTGACCCGGACTGTTGCGCATTTGAAAGGACACCTGGCGGAGGGAGGGAGGGTGAGGGGAGAGGGAGGACGGAAATGTGAGGGGAAGCACATAGAATAGAGAAATGTGCGACTTGAAAAAAAAAAAAAAACCAAGCCAAACAGTCAGAATACATCTGCACGACCTAACCTATATGAGGAAGAGCTTACCTTGGCACCGTTGAATGTGATGTGCTGCGCTGCCTTCAGCTTGGGGAGGAACTTGACGATCGGCTTATTACGGTCTGCGCCATCTGCCTGATCATCCGTCGGCCATTCCAGATTTAGGGTAAACTCGGACGGTCTCAGCTTCTTATATCCGTTCAGCCATTCCTGAATCCACGTGAACGCCTGGTCGTTTGGCGAGATCGTTACAGTCACATTTCCTCGGTGTCGCATCCAATCGAGTGACCAGTGGAACCAGCTTAGAAGGTATCTGCCCACCAGACCGATCGCAACGAGCCACACGCTGCCCGCAAAAAAATCGTTGTGGAGGTATTGTTGTAAAAAGCCATCCAAAATGGGGGAAAAGGCGGAGAGGAGGGTGATGATGAAGGGGTAGAGCGGCGACGACGCGGGAAGCACGAGATTGAGCACGCTTTGCGCCAGGAAAAGCGCGGGTTTCTTCTGAAAATCGATGTGACTATAAGGATGTGTGCCATTGTCGGTTTGGTTGAACTCGCCGAAGGCTGCTGCTGCGTCGTCATCGCCGTTCACGTAGGTATCGGCGCGTGGAAATCCGTTGACGGGTGGAAAACCGCCTTGGACCGGAGATCGAAACACGAGTGACGTTAGCAAATCTACGGCGCCTCCCATCCCGCTCATGCTGTTGGTCAGCATTCCCGGAATGTCGGCTGCGTCAGCCATTAGTGCCGTGCTCGCCGGGGCTTGTGTATCTACAATCAATTATGTCAGAGACGGCCGGCTGTACAGAGTGAACTGACAAAACACTGTGAAGGCTTCCGCTCTGGGAGAAGAGAGCAGTCCCAGCAACAGAGCCGTAACTAAGGACTCAGCCAATAATGTCCTGTCCTAATCAAGCCAGGAACTATAAATGATCCGGGAGCTGCCGAGCCGCACAGGCTCCAGCAACCATTGATAGCTGCGATAGCGCGAGTCACGCGGTTGCTTGAGAGCCACACCGACAAGCCAATCCCGCAGGAACGAGTGTCAAAACAGTGGCGTCAGTTCAGTGTGTCTCCTCGAGATTGCCCCAACGACACGCCACACATCCCACAGTCCACGCAACACCCAAGGTACAGTAATGTACTGTAGTCGTCCGAAAAAAAACGTTTCCCGCCAGAAAATTAGCCCAAGGTTTTGACCTCGGGGTCTTCGTGACGCCATGCCAAGGTTTTCAGGAAGGTCAGCGATTTCATTCGCGAGGTGACGACGTCGCCGACGGGATTCGTGACGCGTCGTTGACTTCCCACAGTCACGTTACATTTCCTTTTCTGCCTTCGCTTTACTTTCGCGAAAACGCGTGATTGAAAAATGGCGTGCTGGCCACGCCACCAGAGTGATTGCTGTGTCTTGTTATCGTGCAAACCGAAAATGGAAGGGAAAAATATGTCAATGGTAACATACATGGGGCACTATAACGCGTACGATAACTGTAAGGAATTTCGCTAATTCCTTACTGAGGCATCTCTTACGCGTACAATTCCAACTTTCGGAATTCAGGCTCGGTCCGTCGACCTCGCCTTCCGAACGTCTCCCGCGTCGCCTTCGGGTTTCCCAACCCCAAACCTACACCCAACCTTCGCGCGACTCGGCGACCTCGGCCCAGCTAGCCGTGCTATATTATGCCTAGCCCTCGTTGTTTGCTCAGTAGTTGTAATCACTTCCGCGATATTGCATTCTGCGCACTCTTCTTTCATACAACTCATAACACTTGGTATCAGAGCTATTTTCCTAAGTTACCCTCCACTTTCCGGGGTAGTTTTAGTGCAGGGGTGCAATAGGTTTGGTGGGCTGCAAAGCGGTCGGCTGAGAGATAGATACGATTATCTCGCTCCGACTAATAGCGTTTGCGCCTTCATCAAAACCATAAAAATCGTTGTTAACCCGCTGCCTGCTAGGATGAGTCTCCGAAATATGACGCAAGGAGAGTTTGACGTGTTCTTGCAGGACTTTCGGGCGATGCAATCCAACATGTAGACTATGTCTCGCGAGTTGGATCGCCTGTGGGTGGAAAACGCCGAGCTATGCCAGACGCGAGGTGAAGCGCGTCAGGAGTCGCCCGCCAGGGCCTATGTTTGGTTTTTGGCTACTCACGATTAGCAGTGTAGCATTTTTGAAAACCCTTATGATCAGTGTGTAATTTTTCGTTACACTGATACATAAGTGTAACATTGATTTTCAAAAAAATTACCCCAGAGCATCAGTGTAGAATTTTTGTATACACTTATCGCAAATTTAGATTACTAATCGTTATAAAAATCGGGAAACAATATTCTACTTATACAGCAGACAATCACATGAATGAACGCTCATCCTCGCTACCATCAGACGACTCCTCTCTTTCCTTTCCTTTTCCATAGCACGACTTGTGAGGGGCAGGTGTTTTTGCGGGTCTTCTTTTTTTTTGCTTCCGCCAGATATCCACCACCTCGGGCCATTTGTACTCATAGCTCAACATGTTCAGGGTCATCAGTTCGGATAGCCGGGCGTCACCAAGCGACGTTCGCAACCAGCTTTTGATCACGTTTTGGCGGCTGAATCCGCGCTCGCACTCCACGGTACTTAGCGGAATTACTGCCAGCGCCTGCCACATGGACGTCAGGTTGGGAAAACTGCGCGGCCAATCCTTGGTCCTCAGCATTTTGTTAAGTCCCTGGTAGAAGTCATCGTCCTGGTAGTGGCGAGACATGACGTGGCAGAAGCTGGCCAGCTCGAGCTCTGCCGCTCGGTGGTTGAAGCCTGCCACGTGTGTTGGAGGGACATTATTTTGTGAGGTGAAAGGTCGAAACAAAACAAAACAAAACAAAACAAAAAACGTGTGGATAATTACCTGGCAGCCGGTTGTTGAAGAGCCGCGCGTTGGCATCCAGCCAACTCAGCACCCGACGATCCCGCTTGTCTGTCGCTTCTGGCCACGTTTCAACTTTGTAAAGCTTGCTGCCATCCATTTGCTTCAAGCTCCACATTCGAGTGTGCATGTTTGTCGCCACCTCCAATGCGAACGCTTTGCACAACTTGATGCAGTCGGCCATCGAGCCGCCGTATTGGTGTCCTGCTATTGGTGCCTCGCTCAGCACGATCTGATGTGAAGATGGCTCACCATCCGCATCCGTGCCGTCCACGCGGATAGTTCGCCTGCCGCTGCCAAGGCGTGCGATGAATGGCGACAGCAGCTTGCTGACCCCCCCTCCGAAAATGTCCACGTATTCCACGTATCGAAGTCTGATGACTCCAATCGTGCGATCCACCTCTTGGTGCACGAGCGTGATGTCAACCTGAACCAGAGACGGGCACATGAACAACATGTAAAAATGTTAGTGTATAATTAAATGACACGACTAGAAGAAAAACATGCACAGTGAATCAACACTTACTTTTTTGCGCTAGAAAAATTTGTTGAGTGCGTTTATCTCTGCCAGCAGATCCGCCAAGAAGTAGACGCAGAAGTGAAACTTGAGGGTCTGCACAGTTACCGCCATGCTGTGGTTGTACTCGATGAACACCACGATCGCCGCCCCTAGAATTCTGCACAGACGGGCCACTGCATCCCCGCGCGATAGCCAACGCACGTCGAATAGCCCCTGGTGCTCCAAATTCGTTTGATGTATTTCGAGCTGGAGCTCCTTGAAGCGCTCAAGCCACACCGAAGACCGCATGACGACTTCGCCAAGCCCACGGATGGCGTCATCGACGATGTCAAGGTCCGGAAACTTGCTCGCGGCTTCTTTAACCGCGAGCACTTCTCTGCATACAACATTAGAAAAATTTAAGGCCGTGGAAGTTACTCATTTATACGAGGCGATTGTACGGAAACAACAAACCTACCTGTGCGCTATGCAATCAGTTCCGACCAGATGTGGGACGCGCTGACGGAGACGAACAACAAGCCCGGATTGGCTGCCAATCATCACCCCCGCGCAGTCGGTGCTAACTGCGACAATCCGCTGCAGATCAATCCCGATGTTGTCGAGGTGGCTCAGCAAAACCGCGAAGAGGGAACCCGCGTCGCATTTGTGTATGGTGAGTAGAGCGAGAAATTCCGTCACCACTGCTCGCTCCTTCATGAAGGTTGCAAACACCACGAGGTGTTTGCCGCGCGACCGGTCTGTGCTCTCGTCGCAGCTGATGCCGATCCACGGTGATGCATGGATGTACATAAGCTGTTGCTGTTGCTGATACGTGCACATAGCCTTCACCATCTCTGTGAAGCCGTATCTGCATGGTGCGCAAAAGGGATGGTGTTAATCCTTCCGGAAGCTATACACCAATACGGCAACAAATTATTAAATTCCACTCACTGCGTGATATATACACCGTAGGTCTGCTGAGGAATGTCTGAAACACCTTCATTCGCGAGGAAGTCGACGAGCCTCGGGAACATTGCGATCGGAGCGTCCTCGTCGCACACAAACTGGATGCTGCGCATAAGTCTCGTCACTCGCGCACCCTCGGGGTCAGCCCTCTCGTAGTCGTTGATTTTCTTCTGCGCCGCCATCTTGTCCAGAAGACCCTTCTGGCGATCAATGCAGTCGTGATGGCGGGAGCTCGCTTGGTGTGCCCGCATCGACGCTGGCTGCAGGTCCCGTCCGCCGCTGC
Organism: Closterium sp. NIES-65; assembly: GCA_948144175.1. Taxonomy (NCBI): domain Eukaryota; kingdom Viridiplantae; phylum Streptophyta; class Zygnematophyceae; order Desmidiales; family Closteriaceae; genus Closterium; species Closterium sp. NIES-65. The sequence continues at coordinate 642,620 of CANXME010001621.1, read as the reverse complement.
CATTCCGCCCGTATCGTGCATTGTCGGGACCGTGTTCGCTGCACACACTGCACCGCAAACAAGGCAGACCATCATCACCCTTGTCAAGCAACAACCAATCAAATTGCGGCAGCCATTTGGTGATGTAATTCCTCTGTGCTTCGAGGAACTTTGCTTCCGCGCGTTCGGCCGGAGTCTGCTTCAGCGGTGACGGAGATGGCGTCACAACAGGAGGTGGCGGAGGAGTAGGTTTCACGAGAGGCAAGCCGCCGCCGTAACCAAGAGTAGCTGCGTGTACCGGCGTTTTTTCAGCGACACGGAGTTAGAAGACTCCGGGACTTCAGATATCATTTCCGTCGAGGCGATGAAGTCGTGCACGACGGGTTCCGCCTCATCGCGTTCCGGACGCTGCCATCCACCGTCCTCACCCTCAGCTTGAGGCTGGTACGGTGGTGATATTTGGGCCGCTTTGCGCACAGGGTACATCCATCCCTCACTTTCATCAGAACGCTCGGGCAAAGGACGAGGTGCAGGTTCTGAGACTGGGCCTCGTAAGAAATCAAGGCCCGTTCTTGGACCGTGGCTACAATGGGGGTCGCCATCGGCATCGTCAGCGTCATCGTCGCTCGGCGCTGCCATGGCAACGGGGTGGAGAACGTGTGGATGCTAGACAGAGTGGCAAAAAAAAAAAACCGTGGTTTGTGGAGTTGGCTGGAGGAATGGCCGAGTGTTGCGAAACTGCTTGACCCACTCTGCTGAGCTTGCTGAACCAACACGGCACAGCAGTAGGTCGCTTCGTTGGGTGACGCGGCTTGCATCTGTGCCACCGACAGTATGAATGTGGTCAGGGATTTGACTAAGTGCAGGCAACATCTCGAAACATAACAAACTGACCAATTACACAGATGACTGCTGCCAACGCATATTCTGCGGGGAAGGCCGCTTCGGTACTTGCGTGATTGACGGAAATCACGCTCGTGCAAAATTTCGGGAATGAAAAGGGGGGGGGGGGGGGGGGGGGGTGCCTTGTACGCCCTTAAGGGTAATCTTCGTTTTCAAAAAATTTACCCCACACCATCAGTGTGGCCTAAATCGTTTCACTGTCAAATCAGTGTAACACTAAGTTTCAAAAAAATTACCCAAACACATCAGTGTAGGCCCTAAAATTCACCCTTCTCATCAGTATAGCAGTGTGATTTACACTGATAAAATAGGCCCTGTCGCCCGCCGTGGATGAAGCAAGTAGCAGCTTCGCGCCTAACGATGAGGTCCTTAGCGAGCTACAGAACTCGCTGGACGCTGAAGATGAGTGGACGACACGGATGCAACAAACACAAGGGACGCAGGAGCAACAGTCACAGCTGCAGCAACAGACACGAGCGGCGCCGAGGCAACAGTCGCAGTCTACGCCACGTCAGGCAACAGCGACAACCCCGGTGATGGCTTCAGTGGCGCCCCCGATGCATGCAGCAGCAACAGTCTCAACAACTGTTAAAATAAAGCCAACGAACCCGCCCTCGTTCAACCCCAGCGACAAAACCGTCACTGTGTCGGCATGGTTGTTCGGTGTGGAGGTGTTTTTCAATGCTGCGCAAATTGCTGACGATGCTACCCGCATTAATTTTGCAGTGTCACTGTTACGAGGGCCGGCGTTGGAGTGGTGGAAGCGGACTCTTCAGACAGAGGGGACTCCGGCAGGGATGTCACGTGCGAACGACGGGACCTGGACAACTGTCACGCAACGAGCAACTTCAATCTTCGGAGTGGCCACGATACGCACATGGACGGAGTGGGGTGCCGCGCTGCGAACCAGATTCGAGCATGTATCCGCCTCGGATTCTGCTCGCATGAAGCTGCGCACCTGGAAGCAGGTGGCGCCGGTCCAAGATTACACGGCAACATTCTGCAATTTGGCTGACCAAGTGGACGATATGAGCGATGCGGAGCGACTCGACCGATATGTCGCAGGCCTCAAGTACGAAGTACAGTACGAGGTGCGACAGGCGAGGCCACGCGGTTTTCTCGATGCCGTCCAGGTGGCTGAATCAACGGATGCGCTGATGCAATGGGCGAGAATGAGTTCCCGGGAGGGCACTCAATTTCGTGGACCGCCGCGCCAGCCCACAGTCAACGGGGTGGATGCACGAGACGTGGACCTAACACGTGCTTCAACTGCAACCAACCGGGCCACTGGAGGAAGGACTGCCAGAAGCTGAAACAGGGAAACAGGAATGACGGAGAGGGGTCGGGAAAAGAGACGAGTCAGTAGCAGTCGGGCCACCTACTGACAAGTCCCCGTCGCCCGGCAATCAACATCCACACCGAGTAGTGGTACCGATTCGGGCTATCGACCGCAACGGACGAATAAGGTGGATGAACACGTGGATCACCCTGTACTAGTCGTGGGGAGAGTTAACGGGAATAAAATAAAATTATTCGTTGACGATGGGGCGAGCCACAGTCTCGTCAACCTGGCAACGGCAAAAAAAAATGGGGTCAAGCTGGACAGGTGTTTGCCCGAGATTGACGCGCGACTGGTGGACGGGACACCGCTGGCAATAAAAGACGAGGTCCGACAAATTCGGATGAAGTGTGGCGATGATTTCGGGTTTTCAATGCGAATGCTGGCGACAACACTGGACGCTTGTGATGTGCTGCTGGGACGAGATTGGCTACAGCGATTCAATCCGACGATCGACTGGACGACGGGGGCGATCACGGTGCTGTGCAACAAGCGGCGCGTGACACTTCCGAAATGGGCGGAGCCGGAGCCGATGACAACACGTGTCAACGCGATAACGCTGAAAAGGGTGATAAAACGGGGAGCGCAAGGCTACGCCATACAGCTGTACGAGGTGGTGACTTCCGAAAAAATCGCCGACATCGACACGCTCTGCGCTGCTGTACCCGACAACGTGGCGAGCATAATTCGGAGGTATCCCGAAATTTTCGCGGATGACCTGCCTGACAGGCTGCCACCTCAGCGTCCGGAGGACCACAGGATCGAGCTAGAGCCAGGCGCAAAACCAACTGTTCGGTCACAATGGCGGCTCAGCCAACCGGAGCTCGACGAGTTGCGGAAACAGCTGGATTATCTGTTTTCGAAGGGTTTTATCCGGCCGAGCACGTCACCATACGCCGCCCTGATACTGTTCATGCCAAAGAAGGACGGAGGCCTGCGCATGTGCATCGATTATCGAGCGTTGAATCGGGTCACGGTCAAGTCGCGTTACCCGATCCCACGAGTGGACGACCTGCTGGACCAGCTTCGCGGGGCTCGCTTCTTCTCGAAAATCGATTTGCGAGGTGGCTACCACCAAATTCGCGTGTTCGCCGACGACTGCCCGAAGACTGTGTCAGAACATTATAGCTTATGCTTTTGTGTAGGCTATAGTGGGGTATCCCATAGGGGGTACATCCCAATTAGGGTTAATACTTGTACCCACTTCACTCATAGTTCATTCATTCTCATTCTATTTTTCACATGGTATAGAGCAGGTTCCCCTGTGGGAACTGTGCTTAGGGCCCACCACTTCGAACTTTTTTCCTGCCCGGAGCGCGCTCCGGGCTCTCTCTCTCGATCTGTCGACCTACCCTACGGCTCCTAGACGCCCGCGCGCCGCCCTCAGACGCCCGCGCGCCGCCCTTGGCCGCCCGCGCGCCGCCAGTCTCGGCCCCTAGACGCCCGCGCGCCGCCCGTCCAGGCCCCACGCCGCCCGCGCGCCGCCCTTAGCCGCCCGCGCGCCGCCCGTCAGGCCCCGAGCCGCCGTCGCGCCACCCTTAGGCGCTCGTGCGGCGCCCGTCCCGGCCCGTTGGCGCCGTGTGCCGCCCGTCCCGGCCTCACGCCACCCGTGCGCCGCCCGTCAGGCCCCACGCCGCCGTCGCGCCGCCCGTTCTGGCTCGTCGACGCCGTGCGCCGCCCGTCCCGGCCTCACGCCACCCGTGCGCCACCCATCCCCGCCGCGCACAGCCGTCCCGGCCCCTCGGCGCCCGTGCGCCGCCCGTCCTGGCCCCTCGCCACCGTCCCGGCCCCAAGCCGCCCGTGCGTCGCTCGTCCCGGCCCCGCTCCCAGCCGCCCGTGCGCCACCCGTCCCTGCCGCACGCCGCCGTCCCGGCCCCACGCCGCCCGTACGCCGCTGTGACACCCAACCGCCCGTGCCACCCGCGTCACCCGAGCCACCCGAGCCGCCTGCGCCGCTGAGGAGCCGAGCCGCACGAGCCGCCTGTGCCGCTGAGTGCCCGAGCCGCCCGAGCCGCCCGAGCCGCCCGAGCCGCCCGAGCCGCCCGAGCCGCCTGCGCCGCCCGAGCCGCCTGCGCCGCCCGAGCCGCCCGAGCCGCCTGCGCCGCCCGAGCCGCCCGAGTCGCCTGAAGAGCCGAGCCGCTGGTCCCGCGGAGCTGCTGTTGCTGCTGGGCCGACCGAGCTGCTGTGTTGCCGTGTTGCTGTGCTGCTGAGCTGCCCGACCCGTCCTGTCTGGTGAGACCGTCGACTGCTGTCATGGCTACCCCCAGTGTCCTTGCTTTTGACGCTGAGGGCCGCGCCATTGACTTTGAGGTCTGGGTCGACGACCTGCAGCTGTTCTTGCAGTGCGATAGGGTAAACGACCTTTCTCTCTTTGACCTTACCTCTGGCGCCGTCCCTGCCCCTACTACTGATGCTGACCCCACTGTTCGCTCCTAGTGGGCCACACGCGATGCTGCTGCACGTCTTGCTGTGCGTCGCCACCTGCCTACTGCTGAGCGTGCCCACTTTAGTCAGTACAAGAGTGCCCAGACCTTGTACGACGCTGTAGTTGCGCGCTACTCCTCCCCTGCCACTGCTGCACTGAGCCGCCTCATGCTCCCCTTCCTCTTCCCTGACCTTGCCGCCTTTCCCACTGTCGCTGATCTCATTACGCACCTCCGCACTAGTGACACCCGCTACCGCGCTGCGCTTCCTGCTGACTTCTGCGCCAAGAACCCTCCCCCCATGTACATCACTCTCTACTTTCTAGTCACACGTCTCCCTGACTCCCTTCGTGTAGTCCGGGACCACTTCCTCGCGGTCTGTCCCACCACTCTCACAGTCGACAGCCTCGAGAAGGCCCTCCTAGCGGCGGAGAAGAGCATAGTTGCTGTAGAAGCCTCTCGAGGTGACCCCCGCGCCCCCATCTTTGAGGGGTGTTCTCCTTCCCCTCTCTTGCCCTCTGTAGCCTCTGCCGCTGCGGCCGACCTCGTTGGTCTTGAGTCGGTCGGTGCGGCGTCTGCCCCTAGCGGGAGACGCCGCTCTGGCAAGGGCAAGGGGGGCAAGGGAGCGGGTGGGGCCAGCGGGGGCGGTGGAGGTGGAGGTGGAGGCGGCGGAGGGAGTGGGGGTGGCGGTGGAGGTGGTGGCGGGGGTGGGGGTGCTAGTGGCGGCAGTGGAGGCAGAGGTGGCGGCGGCGGTGGCGGTGGGAGCGGAGGTGGCGGAGGCGGTGGCGGTGGAGGAGGAGGCGGGGGTGGCGGTGGTGGAGGTGGTCGGAGTGGCGCTTCGCAGCGGAGCAGCACTCGAGGTGGTCAGCGCCAGCAGCAACAGCAGCAGCAGCGTTCTCGCGACGTCCCCACCCCTCAGCAGCTCCGTGAGTGGTACACGCAGCGTCAGCGGGGTGGGAGTTTTGGTCCTTGCACCTACGTTCTTTGCACAGGCGACCGCGCTGGAGAGCAGTGTGGGGGTACCCACTCCGCCCAGCGCTGCTTTGGCCGCCTGACGGACGCTTGGCGCCAGCAGTTCCCGGAGGCCGCGGAGATCCCCCGCTGGGGAGAGCTGTCTAGGGCTGGTGTAGCTATTTTTGATCTTGACTTTGATTCTATCCTTGCTGCTATGTATGCTGTGACCATTAGTGATGAGGGTGACTGTTACCGATGTTTCCCGCCCGACCCGGGCATTGAGGCTGCTGCTCTAGGTGCCAGTGCGTCTGTGCTCTCAGGTACTGGTGAGGCGGCTCTCTCAGGTACTAGTGAGTCTGCGCTCTCAGGTACTGCGTTGGCCTCTGCCTCCCACACCTTCACCCTTGACTCTGGAGCGTCTCGCTCCTTCTTTCGGGACCGCACCACACTCACGCCGCTTAGTCGGCCGGTTGCGGTGTCCCTGGCTGACCCCTCTGGGGGTCCTGTTCTGTCTCGCTTCTCCATAGTCCTCCCGTGTCCGGCGGCTCCCTCTGGCACCCTGTCTGGTCTCTACCTCCCCTCGTTCTCTACGAACTTGGTGAGTGGTGCTGACCTACAGGATGCGGGAGTCCACCAGTTCACCCCTGCTCGTCAGCGAGTGACGCACTGCACAGAGGCTAGCACAGGTCGTCACCTGGCTACGATTACACGTCAGCCAGGGTCGAGCCTGTACACACTGACCACTCCTTCTCCTCCAGTTCCTGAGTCTGGTAGGGTCCCTTTGTCAGGTCTGGTGTTTGCTGCAGCGTCCAGGTCTGGTCCTGAGTCTGCCCCCTGTTCGTGTCGTCGCCTGTCTCACGAGACTCTCCTCTGGCACCACCGCCTGGGTCACCCCTCTCTGCTTCGGCTCCGAGGCATGGCCTCCCGTGTCCTTGTCTCGAGGGACGCAAGCGTGCTGCCCCTCACTCCTCCCAGTTTCCTCCGACAGAGGCTCCGTTGCAGACGCTTCACATGGACGTGTGGGGCCCTGCCCGCGTCCGTGGACTCGGTCACGAGCGCTACTTCCTGTTGGTGGTTGACGACTACTCGCGTTACACCGCGGTCTTCCCCTTGCGCAGCAAGGTTGATGTCACTGAGGTGCTGATCGACTGGATCCGCACAACTCGTCTCCAGCTCAGGCAGAGCTTTGGCTCGGACTTTCCTGTGTTGCGTCTGCACTCGGACAGAGGCGGAGAGTTCTCCTCTGGCCTTCTGCGTGCCTTCTGTCGTGCGCAAGGCATCCGTCAGACCTTCACGCTTCCGGACTCACCACAGCAAAATGGGATTGCAGAGCGCCGCATTGGCATTGTCATGGACATCGCTCGTACGTCTATGATGCATGCGGCTGCCCCCCATTTTCTGTGGCCGTTTGCGGTCAGGTACGCGGCGCATCAGATCAACCTCCACCCCAGGGTCTCCAGGCCGGAGACCTCCCCAGCCCTGCTGTGGACGGGGAAGGTTGGCGATGCGTCGGCGTTCTGGGTCTGGGGATCTCGGGCGTTTGTCCGCGACTTGTCTGCGGACAAGCTGTCCCCTCGCGCTGCTCTCTGCGTCTTCCTGGGGTTCCCCCCAGACGCCCCTGGGTGGCAGTTCTACCACCCCACCTCTCGCCGTGTTCTGTCCTCCGAGGACGTCACGTTCGACGAGTCCGTCCCCTTCTACCGCCTCTTCCCCTACCGCACTCCTTCCCTCCCGCCGCCACCGCACTTCCTTGTGCCAGGTCCCCCCCCGGTAGACCCCCTTCCCCCTCAGGGTCCTGCCCCTTCAGGTGTGTCCCAGGTAGATGCAGTCGAGCCGGTCGAGGTTGCTGGTGACTCAGGTACTGCTGGGGGTGCTGAGCCTGGGGGTGCTGACTCTGGGAGTGCTGAGTCTGGGGGTGCTGAGCCTGGGGGTGCTGAGCCTGGGGGTGCTGCCTCTGGGGGTGCTGAGCCTGGGGGTGCTGACTCTGAGGGTGCTGCGCGTGTGGGTGCTGAGCCTGGGGGTGCTGCGTCTGGAGCTGCTGAGCCTGGAGGTGTGGAGCCTTCGGCCACGGGACCTCCCCTTGTGGCGTCTGGCGGTACTGGGCCTGGAGGTTCTCCGGGTGTTTCGTCTTGGCGGGAGCCACTCTCTCCACAAGAGCTGCGTGAGTGGTTTGCTCGCCGCTGGAGGCGTACTGCTAGAGCTGGCGCTTCTTCGGCCGCCGAGGGTGCTGGTGCCGCCGGTCGCGGAGCTGCTGGGCCTGCGGGTCCGCCTGGAGCTGGAGCTGCTGAGGGTGTTGGTTCTGAGACTACTACTGTCCGTCCTGGTGGTGGTCATGCTGCGGGTGCTGCTGGCGCTGCTGGAGGTCCTGCCGCTGGAGGTGCTGTTGGCGCTGGTGCTGCCGGAGGTGCTGAGGGTGCTGGTGCTGTCCCTGCTGTGTCTGGTGCCGCTGCGCGGCCTCGGCCGTACTTCGTTCCGCTCCTTCAGCAGGTTCTTGGTCTTCGTCCTCTCTTAAAGGGTCCACCGCCTGTCCAGTCGCAGTCACAGTTACCGCCGGCCTCCCCACTGCCTTCTCCCTCTCCCTACACTAGTCCTATTGGAGGTCTTGCTGAGCGTCGTGAGCCTGCGTCTCGTCCTACGTCGCCCGTTCGTGCTGCTCGCACTAGTGGTCGTAGTTCGCGTCAGCGTCCTCCTCCAGTCCCTGGCACGCACCGGATGTCTCTACGTCCGTCCACTGCTCCTCTGCGTGCCCCTTTGCCCTCTCCTCCTAAGTCCTCTCTTCCTGCGCTTGCCGACCCTGAGTCGGACTCTCTTCGTGCTGCCAGTCCTACTGTCACGCGTCTCCTTGCTACTGTCGTCACTGACCCCTCCTTTGAGTCCACTGCTGCGTCTGCTCTTGTTGCTGAGCTCGTCGACTTTGCTGCTCGCTGTCGTCTAGACTACGCTGCTAGTCTTGTTGGTGAGTCTGCGTCTGTCTATCCTCCGTCCGTCGGGGGTGAGTGTGCTCTTGGCACGGACGTCCTTGAGGACAGGCAGGAGGAGTTTCAGTGTCTGGCTGCTGCTTCACCTCATCTCGCGTCTGTACTGTTTGCCCCTGAGGGAGACCCGGATGCACTAGACATCCCGACTCCGCGCTCTTACGCGGAGGCCGTAGAGGGTCCCTACTCCTCTCAGTGGCAGGCAGCTATGGATGCAGAGATGGCTTCCTAGAAGTCCACAGGCACCTACGTTGACGCGGTTCCCCCTCCTGGGGCGAACATCGTCAGTGGCATGTGGATCTTCAGGGTGAAGCGGCCGCCGAGCTCTCCACCTGTCTTCAAGGCGCGGTACGTGGCTCGTGGCTTCAGTCAGCGGCAGGGAGTTGACTACTTTCAGACCTTCTCTCCCACCCCAAAGATGACCACTCTTCGGGTGCTACTGCACATAGCCGCTCAGCGCGACTACGAGCTCCACTCTCTTGACTTCAGCACTACTTTCTTGCAGGGTAGCCTGCACGAGGAGATCTGGCTGCACCGTCCACCTGGCTTCACTGGGACTTTCCCTCCTGGCACCCAGTGGAGCCTCCAACGGCTAGTCTACGGTCTCCGCCAGGCAGCGCGTGAGTGGCACGACACAGTGAGGACTACGCTTGCGGCTCTTGGGTTTGCTCCCTCTACTGCTGACCCGTCGTTGTTTCTGCGCACCGACACTTCTCTGCCGCCGTTCTACATCCTCGTGTACGTCGACGACTTGGTCTTTGCCACAGCGGACACTGCTGGACTCGCCTACGTGAAGTCCGAGCTGCAGAAGAGACACACGTGCACAGACCTGGGTGAACTGCGCAGCTACCTTGGCTTGCAGATCACTCGGGACAGAGCACGCCGCACCATTACCTTGACTCAGTCACACATGGTGGAGCAGGTCCTTCAGCGCTTCGGCTTCACGTACTCCTCGCCTCAGGCCACTCCTCTGTCTACTCGCCACTCGCTCTCAGCTCTGCCTTCGGATGAGTCCGTAGAGTCGAGTGGCCCGTACCCAGAGCTTGTTGGCTGCCTCATGTACCTGATGACCTGCACACGACCTGACCTTGCATACCCTCTTAGCATCTTGGCACGCTATGTTGCTCCTAGGAGACACCGACCAGAGCACATGGCTGCAGCGAAGAGGGTGTTGCGCTACTTGTGCAGTACGTCGGGCATGGGGCTAGTGCTTGGAGGGCGGAGTCCAGTGGTCCTCACTGGGCACGCGGACGCTTCTTGAGCTGACGACCAGGCTACGCAGCGGTCGTCACAGGGTTACACCTTCAGTCTTGGTTCCGGCTCTGTTTCGTGGCGGGCTACTCGCTCGTCTTCTGTTCTTGGCTCCAGTAGTGAGGCTGAGATCTACGCCAGGGCCATGGCTGCACAGGAGCTTCGCTGGCTCACCTACCTGCTGGCTGACCTTGGAGAGCCGCCTCGTTCTCCTTCAGTGCTGTACGTAGAAAACAAGGCCATGCTGGCCTTGTGTCGAGAGCAGCGCCTGGAGCACAGAACGAAGCACATTGCTCTCCGCTACTTTCTTGCTCGTGAGTTGCAGCAGCGTGGTCAGTTGCGACTTGTGTACGTGGCCTCTGAGGCCAACACTGCTGATGTTTTCACCAAGGCACTTCCGCCTTGTGATCATCAGCGTTTCTGTACTCAGCTGGGACTTGTCCCAGTCTTGCCTCACTTGCTCAGCTCTTGACCTTACTTGTACTCTTGCATATATATATATATATATATATATATATATATATACCTGCTCTTGCTTGTTTAGACTTATAATATATGTCTCCTCCTGCATGTGAACTGGCCTTGTGGCCTTGACCTTGTGCTCAGACTGTGTGGTGACGTTGTGATCCACCCTGAGCTTGCTTTGCTTTGCTTGACTGGTCTTGTGACCCCTTGTTCTCCCCCACTTTGCCTATGGGGGTGTGTCAGAACATTATAGCTTATGCTTTTGTGTAGGCTATAGTGGGGTATCCCATAGGGGGTACAACCCAATTAGGGTTAGTAGTTGTACCCACTTCACTCATAGTTCATTCATTCTCGTTCTTTTTTTCACAGACTGCATTCCGCACCCGCTACGGCAGTTACAAGTACACTGTGATGCCGTTCGGGTTGACGAACACACCCTCGACTTTCCAGCTCACCATGAATGGGGTGTTTCGGGACATGCTGGACAAAAAAGTTATTGTTTATCTGGACGACATACTGGTGTACAGCAAGACTCGGGAGCAGCACTTACGGGACTTAGAGGAGGTGTTCCGGCGCTTGCAGCAGAACCGGCTGATTACTAAGGGCTCTAAGTGTGAGTTCTTACAGTCGGAGCTAGAGTTCCTGGGGCACGTGGTTTCAGGGGAGGGTATTAAAATTGACCCTCGCAAAGTAAAAGCGATTTCGGAGTGGAAGCCGCCCACGAACATCACGGAGTTGCAGAGTTTCCTCGGCTTCGTTAACTACGTCCACCGTTTCGTACCGAATATGGCGGGGGTAACCAGGCCGTTAACCGATCTTCTGCATAAGGGCGTGCAATTTTGTTGGGGGGAAAGAGAGTAGCTGGCCTTCGACGAGCTGAAGAAACGTTTGAGTTCACCCCCGGTGTTTCGGCTGGCAGACCCATCTCGAGCGTTTGAAGCCGTGACAGATGCCAGCGATTTCGCCGTAGGCGCTGTGCTACTACATGACTTCGGCAACGGGCTGCAACCCATCGCGTACGAGTCAAGGAAAATGCAGCCGCCCGAGCGCAACTATCCGGTCCACGACAAGGAAATGCTCGCCATCGTGCATGCATTTCGTACCTGGCGCTGTTACCTCACGGGAGCTGACGTCACCGTCCGAACCGACCACAAGTCATTACAATACATGCGCTGTCAAACATGATATATGTTGTGCTTGTTTAGGCTATAGTGGGTTAGCCTATAGGGGGTACACAATTCTAGGGTTAGTTACTTTTACTGATTTCACTGTTAGTTCCATCATTCCTGTTTGTTCATTTCAACATGGTATAGAACAGGTCCTTCGCTAGGACCGTTTTTTTAGGGCCCACCACTACCTACCTACCTACCTACCTAACTGCGCCCTAGAGCGCCTCGTTCTTCACGGCCCCCTAAGGCCCCGCGACCCGCGACCCGCCCCTTAGCGACCTGCGCGCCGCCCTTAAGGCCACGTCGGCCCACGCGCTCGCCCCTTACGGCCCCGCGCTCGCCCCTTAGCGACCCCGTCGGCCCCGCGATCGCCTCTAACGGCCCCGTCGGCCCCGCGCTCACCTCCCTGGAGGCCTCCGTCGGCCCCGCACTCGCCCCTAGAGGCCCCTTACGGCCCCGCGCTCGCCCCTAGAGGCCCCGAACGGCCCCGCGATTGCCCCTAGAGGCCCTTTACGGCCCCGCGCTCGCCCCTAGAGGCCCCGAACGGCCCCCACGCTCGCCCCTAGCGGCCCCTTACGGCCCCGCGCTCGCCCCTACAGGCCCCGAACGGCCCCGCGCTCGCCCTTAGTGGCCCCGTACGGCCCCGCGCTTGCCCCTAGAGGCCCCGAACGGCCCCGCGCTCGCCCCTAGAGGCCCCGAACGGCCCGTGACCGCCACAACCCCTCCAGGACCGAGCCGAGCCGCGCGACCCGAACCGAGCCGCCCAGTCCGAGCCGAGCCGCGCGACCTGAACTGAACCGCGCCGCCCTACCCGAGCCGCGCTACCTTACCTGAACTGAACCGCGCCGTGCGTACTGTCCGAGCCGCCCTACCTGTCTCACCCTCCTACTCCTATTGCTGCTCCTACTGCTCCTATGGCTAGCCCACCTGTGCTAGCTTTCGATGCTGAGGGCCGCCCAATGAAGTTTGACACCTGGCTAGATGACATGCACCTCTATCTACAGCTCACTGCCAAGGACGACATCTCACTGTACGACCACGCCCTAGGCCATGTCACTGCCCTTGCTGCTACTGCTGACAGCACTGCCCGCTCACAGTGGCAGACTCGTGACGCCCACGCTCGCTTTGCTATTGGCAACTCCCTACCGATAGATGAGCGCGAACACTTTGGGCAGCACAAGACAGCATAGGCACTGTACACTGCTGTCGTTGCTCGCTACTCCTCACCAGCCTCTGCCGCACTAGGCCGTCTCTCTCTTCCCTACCTGTTCCCCGACTTAGCCTCTTTCCACACAGTCGCTGACCTCATTACGCACCTCCGCACTAGTGAGGCTCGCTTCCGCGCCGCTATGCCTCCTCTCTCCCTAGTTGCTGAGCTTGTTGACTTTGCTGCCACCTGTCGTCTAGACTACGCCGCTAGCCTAGTTGCTGAGTCTGAGTCTGTATGTCCTCCGTCCGTCGGGGGTGAGTGTGCTCTTGGCACTGACGTCCTTGAGGACAGGAAGGAGGAGTTTGAGTGCTTTGCTGCCGCTTTGCCCCATCTCGCGTCCATGCTTGTTGCCCCTGAGGGAGACCCGGATGCACCAGACATCCCGACCCCACGCTCTTACGCAGAGGCGATGGCCGGTCCCTACTCCTCTCACTGGCAGACAACCATGGACATAGAGATGGCTTCCTGGAAGTCCAGAGGCACCTACGTCGACGAGGTTCCCCCGCCTGGGGCGAACATCGTCAGTGGCATGTGGATTTTCAGGGTGAAGCGGCCGCCGGGCTCTCCGCCTGTCTTCAAGGCGCGTTACGTTGCACGAGGCTTCAGTCAGCGAGAGGGAGTGGACTTCTTCCAGACCTTCTCCCCGACCCCGAAGATGACCACTCTTCGGGTACTGCTGCACGTCGCCGCTCAGCGTGACTACGAGCTCCACTCTCTTAACTTCAGCACTGCTTTCCTACAGGGCAGCCTGCACGAGGAGATCTGGCTGCGTCGCCCACCTGGCTTCACTGGGTCGTTCCCTCCTGGTACCCAGTGGAGCCTCCGACGGCCAGTCTACGGTCTCCGCCAGGCGCCACGTGAGTGGCACGACACACTGAGGACTACACTTGCGGCTCTTGGGTTTTCTCCCTCTACTGCTGACCCGTCGCTGTTTCTACGCACCGACACCTCACTGCCGCCGTTCTACATCCTCGTGTACGTCGACGACTTGGTCTTTACCACAGGTGACACTGCGGCACTCGCCCACGTGAAGTCGGAGCTGCAGAAGAGACACACGTGCACAGACCTGGGTGAACTGACAAGCTATCTTGGCTTGCGGATCACCCGGGACAGAGCACGCCGCACCATTACCTTGACTCAGTCACACATGGTGCAGCAGGTCCTTCAGCGCTTCCGCTTCACGTACTCCTCGCCTCAGCCCACTCCTCTGCCTACCGGTCACTCGCTCTCAGCTCTGCCTTCGGATGAGTCCGTAGAGTCGAGTGGCCCGTATCCAGAGCTTGTGGGTTGCCTCATGTACCTGATAACCTGCACTCGACCTGACCTTGCATACCCTCTTAGCATTCTTGCACGCTATGTCGCTCCCGGCCGTCACCGGAAGGAGCACATGGATGCAGCTAAGAGGGTGTTGCGCTACTTGTGCAGTACGTCGGGCATGGGGCTAGTGCTTGGAGGGCGAGACCCAGTTGTTCTCAGTGGGCACTCAGACGCTTCTTGGGCAGACGACCAGGCTACTCAGCGGTCGTCTCAGGGTTACACCTTCAGTCTTGGCTCTGGTTCAGTTTCTTAGCGTTCTACTTGCTCTTCTTCTGTTCTCAGCTCCAGTTGTGAGGCTGAGATCTACGCCACAGCCCTGGCGGCCCAGGAGCTACGCTGGCTCACCTACTTGCTGACCGACCTTGGAGAGCGGCCTAGTTCTCCTCCAGTGCTGTACGTCGACAACAAGGCAGCCATTGCCTTGTGTCAGGAGCACAGACTGGAGCACAGAACGAAGCACATTGCTCTGCGCTACTTCCTTGCTCGAGAGCTGCAGCACTGTGGTCAGCTTCTTCTGCGTTACGTGGCCTCTGAGGGCAACACTGCTGATGTGTTCACCAAGGCGCTTCAGCCTTGTGACCATCAGCGCTTTTGCACTCTTCTAGGCCTTGTGCCTACTGGACCTCACTTGCTTACTTCTTGAGTCTGTTTGTACTGTGATCTCTATATATATATACCTGCATGTTTACTCTTGCTAGGTTGTGATCTTTTTACCTCTTGTTCTATTATAAACCTGCATGTGAACTGGTCTTGTGACCACTTGCTTGTGCTCGGAATTTGTGTGGTATCCTTGAGGTCCACCCTGAGCTTGTTTTGTCTTGCTTTGCCTTGACTAGTCTTGTGACCCCTAGTTCTCCCCACTTCGCCTATGGGGGTGTGTCAAACATTATATATGTTGTGCTTGTTTAGGCTACAGTGGGTTAGCCTATAGGGGGTACACAATTCTAAGGTTAGGTACTTGTACTGATTTCACCGTTAGTTCCATCATTCCTGTTCGTTCATTTCAACATGCGCAGCCAACCACAGCTCAACCCGCGACAAATCCGGTGGCTCGATTACCTCGAGTCCAATTTCAGTTACACCATCACGTACAAAAAGGGCGCCAACAACATCGGCGACGCCCTGACCCGACCATCAATGCAGACCACAGCAGTACTAATCGCCCATTCTAACCCCTTATTGGCAGGATTATTCAAGCATGGCTACCGGATCGACAGGTTTTTCAGAACCAATCAACACCACGGGTTCACCACGGCGCATGGGAGCTACTACCTAAAAGTCGGTACTAACCGAGTCTGGGTACCTTCCTACCGACCCTTACGAGAATTGCTGATGCAGGAAGTACACGACTCCAACCTCTCCGGGCATTTCGGCGTCGACAAAACGTTGAAGCTGCTGCAATGGAATTATTACTGGCCCGACATGGCGTCAGACGTGCAGCACTACGTGTCCGCATGCCCGACCTGCCAGGCAATGAAGTCATCACGCCAACGCCCAGCTGGATTGCTGTGTCCAAATGTTATAATTGTCTAGCCTGCAGTGGGGTACTCAATAGTGAGTACAGCCCAATTTTGGGTTTGCTATATGTACTCAACTGCTTGTTAGTGAAACCTCTCTTCTTCATTTCCTCATTCTTTACAAGCTGCAGCCGCTCGAGCCACCCGAATGACCGTGGCAACAGGTGACAATGGATTTCGTCACCGGACTGCCAGCTGGCGCAAGTGGCAACGATTCGGTACTTGTCGTCGTCGATCACTTAACGAAAATGGCGCATTTCGCACCATGCCGCACGACGATCACAGCCGAAGAAACAGCAAAGCTCTTCATCTCGACCGTCGTACGACTACACGGGTTGCCATCGGCGATAATCAGCGACCGCGACCCGAAATTCATGTCGAAGTTCTGGCAGGAGACGTGGGCACAGTACGGCACCCGCCTGCAGTTTTCGTTGTCATACCATCCACAGACCGGCGGACAGACCGAGAGGACAAACTAGACAATGGAGCAGTTGATTCGCACGAACTGCCCCGACATCACCAAGTGGGAAGATTCCCTTCCCATGCTCGAGTTTGCGTACAATAACGCCCCATCTGCAACGACCCAGCAGTCGCCGTTCTGCCTGAATTACGGGATAGATCCGGTGGTACCCTCGTCAACGACCCCCGACAACCCGGTACCAAGGTCGCAGCAGTTTGTTTCAGAACTACAAGCAGCGTGGGACAAAGCAGCGGAATTTATCCGGAAGGCTAATACGGCCGCCAGCCGCTACGCCGACCAACATCGACGGATCTTACCCTTCCGCGCCGGGCACGAAGAACCTCAAAATGCCCCAGCCTGCAAAACTGCGTCCCCGCTACGTGGGACCTTTCTGCATCATTTGGATGCTGACACTGGTCACTGCGAAACTTCTACTACCGGACGACTGGAAAATCCACGACGCTTTCCACGTCAGTTTACTCCGCCACTACGTGGCACCGCAGAGGTCCGACGTCACTCGACCCCACCAAGCGCCAAGTGTCCGACCTGTGGCAGATCCGACGCTTCGACCATGGAAGATATTGAATCATCGCATTCGTGCGACCCCCGCTGGACGCCACGTCGACTTCCTACTACGCTTGGTGGATCGCACAAGCGAAGATGACACGTGGGTCCCGGCTGACTCACTACAAGGGCACTCGGTACTTCGGCAGTATCTTTCTCGCCGACATGTGCCTGATATTGACCACCTTTCTTAAGGGGGGGGGTAGTGTAAGGAATTTCGCTAATTCCTTACTAAGGCATCTCTTACGCGTACAATTCCAACTTTCGGAATTTAGGCTCGGTCCGTCGACCTCGCCTTCCGAACGTCTCCCGCGTCGCCTTCGGGTTTCCCAACCCCAAACCTGCACCCAACCTTCGCGCGACTCCGCGACCTCGGCCTAGCTAGCCGTGCTATATTATGCCTAGGCCTCGTTGTTTGCTCAGTAGTTGTAATCAATTCCGCGATATTGCATTCTGCGCACTCTTCTTTCATACAACTCATAACAGTAACGATTTCAACGCGTTTGGTAACTCGCTTAACGTGTTTGGTAACTCGTTTAACACGTTTGGTAACTCGCTTAACACGTTTGGTAACTCGCTTAACGCGTGTGGTAACTATACACTTGCAGCCCATCACGCGAATGGTAACTAGAAGAAACCCTCGCCCAAAATGACCCTGATTTTGCGGTTTTGGTATATATATATGTAACAGTACAAACAAGGTCAAGGGGTGAGCAAGTGAGGCA
Organism: Closterium sp. NIES-65; assembly: GCA_948144175.1. Lineage (NCBI taxonomy): Eukaryota > Viridiplantae > Streptophyta > Zygnematophyceae > Desmidiales > Closteriaceae > Closterium > Closterium sp. NIES-65. The sequence continues at coordinate 625,369 of CANXME010001621.1, read as the reverse complement.
AGACAGGGACAAGACCCAGCTGAGTGCAGAAGCGCTGATGATCAAAAGGCGCAAGTGCCTTGGTGAAAACATCAGCAGTGTTGGCCTCAGAGGCCACGTACGCAAGCCGCAACTGACCACGCTGCTGTAGCTCACAAGCAAGGAAGTAGCGGAGAGCAATGTGCTTTGTTTTGTGCTCCAGTCTCTGCTCTTGATACAAGGCCAGCATGGCCTTGTTGTCTACGTACAGGACTGGAGGAGAACGAGGCGGCTCTCCAAGGTCGGTCAGCAGGTAGGTGAGCCAGCGAAGCTCCTGAGCAGCCATAGCCCCGGCGTAGATCTCAGCCTCACAAATGGAGCCGAGAACAGAAGACGAGCGAGTAGCCCGCCACGAGACAGAGCCAGAACCAAGGCCGAAGGTGTAACCCTGTGACGACCGCTGCGTAGCCTCGTCGTCAGCCCAAGAAGCGTCCGCGTGCCCAGTGAGGACCACTGGACTGCGCCCTCCAAGCACTAGCCCCATGCCCGACGTACTGCACAAGTAGCGCAACACCCTCTTCGCTGCAGCCATGTGCTCTGGTCGGTGTCTCCCAGGAGCAACATAGCGTGCGAGAATGCTGAGAGGGTATGCAAGGTCAGGTCGTGTGCAGGTCATCAAGTACATGAGGCAGCCAACAAGCTCTGCATACGGGCCACGCGACTCTACGGACTCATCCGAAGGCAGAGCTGAGAGCGAGTGGCGAGTAGGCAGAGGAGTGGCCTGAGGCGAGGAGTACGTGAAGCCGAAGCGCTGAAGGACCTGCTGCACCATGTGTGACTGAGTCAGGGTAATGGTGCGGCGTGCTCTGTCCCGGGTGATCAGCAAGCCAAGGTAGCTGCGCAGTTCACCCAGGTCAGTGCACGTGTGTCTCTTCTGCAGCTCGGACTTCACGTAAGCGAGTCTAGCAGTGTCTGCTGTGGCAAAGACCAAGTCGTCGACGTACACGAGGATGTAGAACGGCGGCAGAGAGGTGTCGGTGCGCAGAAACAGCGACGGGTCGGCAGTAGAAGGAGCAAACCCAAGTGCCGCATGCGTAGTCCTCAGTGTGTCGTGCCACTCACGTGGCGCCTGGCGGAGACCGTAGACTGGACGCCGGAGACTCCACTGGGTACCAGGAGGGAAAGACCCAGTGAAGCCAGGTGGGCGACGCAGCCAGATCTCCTCGTGCAGGCTGCCCTGCAAGAAAGCTGTGCTGAAGTCGAGAGAGTGCAGCTCGTAGTCGCGGTGAGCAGCAACGTGCAGCAGTACCCGAAGAGTAGTCATCTTCGGGGTGGGGGAGAAGGTCTGAAAGTAGTCAACTCCCTGTCGCTGTCTGAAGCCACGAGCCACGTAACGCGCCTTGAAGACAGGCGGAGAACCCGGCGGTCGCTTCACCCTGAAAATCCACATGCCACTGACGATGTTCGCCCCAGGAGGGGGAACAGCGTCAACGTAGGTGCCTGTGGACTTCCACGAAGCCATCTCTGCATCCATAGCTGCCTGCCACTGAGAGGAGTAGGGACCCTCTATCGCCTCCGCGTAAGAGCGCGGAGTCGGGATGTCTAGTGCATCCGGGTCTCCCTGAGGGGCGAGCAGTACAGACGCGAGATGAGGTGAAGCGGCGGCCAGACACTGGAGCTCCTCCTGCCTGTCCTCAAGGACGTCCGTGCCTAGGGCACACTCACCCCCGACGGACGGAGGACAGGCAGACTCAGACTCAGCGACAAGACTAGCAACGAAGTCTAGACGACAGCGCGCAGCAAAGTCGACAAGCTCAGTGACAAGGGCAGACGCAGCAGAAGACTCGAAAGAAGGGTCAGTGACAGTAGTAGCAAGGAGACGCGTGACAGTGGGACTGGCAGCACGAAGAGAGTCCGACTCCGGGTCGGCAAGAGCAGGAAGAGAGGAAGCAGGAGGAGAAGGCAAAGGGGCACGCAGAGGAGCAGTGGACGGACGCAGAGACATCCGGTGCGTGCCAGGGACAGGAGGAGGACGCTGACGTGAACCGCGACCACTAGTGCGAGCAGTGCAAACAGGCGACGCAGGACGAGACGCAGGCTCACGACGCTCAGTAAGACCTCCAGTCGGACCAGCGTAGGGAGAAGGAGCAGGCAAAGGGGAGGCAGGCTGTAGCTGTAACTGGGACAGGACTGGCTGTGGACCCTCTAAGGGAGGAGGAGGAGGACCAGGAGAAGGTGTCAGACCAAGAACCTGCTGCAGGAGCGGAACGAAGTACGGTCGGGGCCGCGTGGCGACGCCAGAAACAGCAGGGACAGCACCAGTACCTCCAGCAGGAGTACCCGCTCCAGCAGCACCTCCAGCAGCACCTCCAGCACCCCCAGCAGCACCAGGAGCACTGCCAGTCGAACCGCCAGCAGTAGTCTCAGCGCCAACACCCACAGTAGTACCAGCTCCAGGAGAACCCTCAGGCCCAGCAGCTCCAACACCCACAACACGAGCACCTCCGGGACGCACGGCAGCAGCACCCTCTGCAGCCGAAGAATCTCCAGCACCACCAGCACGCCTCCAGCGCCGGGCGAACCACTCACGCAGCTCCTGTGGGGAGAGTGGCTCTCGGCGAGACGAAGCACCTCCAGGCGGAGAACCTCCAGGCTCAGCACCCTCAGGCAAAACACCGCCAGGCGGAGCACCCCAAGTCTCAGCACCCCAAGGCTCAGCACCCCCAGGCTCAGCACCCCCAGGCTCAGTACCCCCAGGCTCAGCACCCCCAGTCTCAGCACCCCCAGGCTCAGCACCCCCAGGCTCAGTACCCCCAGGCTCAGCACCCCCAGGCTCAGCACCCCCAGACTCCGCACCCCCAGGCTCAGCACCCCCAGGCTCAGCTCCCGCAGCAGCACCAGAGTCACCAGTGACCTCGACAGGCTCGACCGCGTCTACCTGGGACACACCTGAAGGGGCAGGACCCTGAGGGGGGAGGGGGTCTACCGGGGGGGGACCTGGTACCAAGAAGAGCGGGGGCGGGGGAAGGGAAGGAGTGCGGTAGGGGAAGAGGCGGTAGTAGGGTACCGACTCATCGAACGTGACGTCCTGGGAGGACAGAACACGTCGAGAGGTGGGGTGGTAGAACTGCCACCCAGGGGCGTCGGGGGGGAAGCCCAGGAAGACGCAGGGAGAAGCGCGAGGGGACAGCTTGTCCGCAGACAAGTCGCGGACAAACGCCCGAGATCCCCAGACCCGGAACGCCGACGCATCGCCAACCTTCCCCGTCCACAGCAGGGCTGGGGAGGTCTCCGGCCTGGAGACCCTGGGGTGGAGGTTGATCTGATGCGCCGCGTACCTGACCGCAAATGGCCACAGAAAATGGGGGGCAGCCGCATGCATCATAGACGTACGAGCGACGTCCATGTCCATGCCAATGCGGCGCTCTGCAATCCCATTTTGCTGCGGTGAGTCCGGAAGCGTGAAGGTCTGGCGGATGCCTCGCGCACGACAGAAGGCACGCAGAAGGCCAGAGGAGAACTCTCCGCCTCTGTCCGAGTGCAGACGCAACACAGGAAAGTCCGAGCCAAAGCTCTGCCTGAGCTGGAGACGAGCTGCGCGGATCCAGTCGATCAGCACCTCAGTGACATCACCCTTGCTGCGCAAGGGGAAGACTGTGGTGTAACGCGAGTAGTCGTCAACCACCAGCAGGAAGTAGCGCTCGTGACCGAGTCCACGGACGCGGGCAGGGCCCCACACGTCCATGTGAAGTGTCTGCAACGGAGCCTCTGTCGGAGGAAACTGGGAGGAGTGAGGGGCAGCACGCTGGCGCCCCTCGACACAGGGGACACAGGCAGGGCCAGGGCCCTGAGGAAGGGGAGGGAGGGACCGGGGGAGACCAGACACAAGAAGACGGGAGGCCATGCCTTTGAGTCGAAGCAGAGAGGGGTGGCCAAGGCGGTGGTGCCAGAGGAGAGTCTCGTGAGACAGACGGCGACACGAACAGGGGGCAGACTCAGGACCAGACCTGGACGCTGCAGCAAACACCTGACCAGACGAAGGGACTCGACCAGACTCAGCACCGGGAGGAGAAGCAGTGGTCAGTGTGTACAGGCTCGACCCTGGCTGACGTCTAAACGTAGCCAGGTGGCGACCTGTGCTAGCCTCTGTGCAGTGTGTCACCCGCTGACGAGCAGGAGTGAATTGGTGGACCCCCACATCCTGTAGGTCAGCACCACTCACCAGGTTCGTAGAGAACGAGGGGAGGTAAAGACCAGTCAGGGTGCCAGAGGGAGCCGCCGGACACGGGAGGACTGTGGAGAAACGAGACAGGACAGGACCCCCAGAGGGGTCAGCCAGGGACACCGCAACCGGCCGACTAAGCGGCGTGAGAGTGGTGCGGTCCCGAAAGAAGGAGCGAGACGCCCCAGAGTCAAGGGTGAAGGTGTGGGAGGCAGAAGCCGACACAGTACCTGAGAGGGCAGACTCACTAGCACCTGAGAGCACAGACGCACTGGCACCTAGAGCAGCAGCCTCACTGGCACCTGACACAGCAGTACCAATGCCCGGGTCGGGCGGAAAGCACCGGTAACACTCACCATCATCACTAACAGTCACAGCATACATGGCAGCAAGGATGGCATCAAAGTCAAGATCAAACACAGCTACACCAGCCCTAGACAGCTCTCCCCAGCGGGGGATCTCAGAGGCCTCCGGAAACTGCTGGCGCCAAGCGTCGGTCAGGCGGGCAAAGCAGCGGCGAGCGGTGTGGGTGCCCCCACACTGCTCACCCGCGCGGTCGCCGGTGCGAAGGACGTAGGCGCAGGGACCGAACGCCCCACCACGCTGACGCTGCGAGTACCACTCACGGAGCTGCTAAGGGGCGGGAACGTCGCGAGAGCGCTGCTGCTGCTGCTGGCGCTGACCATCCCCAGTGCCACTCCTCTGGGACGAGCCACTCCGACCACCTCCACCACCGCCACCCCCGCCTCCGCCGCCACCGCCGCCACCGCCACCCTCGCCCCCGCCGCTCCCACTGCCTCCTCCGCCACCACCTCCGCCGCCACCGCCGCCTCCACCGCCGCCACCAGGACCTCCACCCCCGCCTCCACCCCCACCGCCACCCCCACTCCCCCCGCCGCCCCCACCTCCTCCGCCATCGCCCGCGCTAGCTCCACCCGCTCCCTTGCCCCCCTTGCTCTTGCCAGAGCGGCGCCTACCGCTGGGGGCAGACGCCGCACCGACCGACTCTAAACCAACGAGGTCGGCCGCAGCAGCAGAGGCGACAGAGGGTAGCAGGTGGGAAGGAGAACACCCCTCAAAGATGGGGGTGCGCGGGTCACCACGAGAGGCCCCTACAACGACTATGCTCTTCTCGGCCGCTAGGAGGGACTTCTCAAGGAGGTCGACAGTGAGGGTGGTGGGACAGACAGAGAGAAACTGGTCCCTAACAGCACGAAGGGACTCAGGGAGACGGGTGACTAGAAAGTAGAGGGTGATGTACATAGGAGGGGGGTTTTCAGCGAGGAAGGCAGCAGGAAGCGCAGCTCGGTAGCGAGTGTCACTAGCGCGAAGGTGGGTAAAGAGGTCAGTGACTGTGGGAAAGGCAGCAAGGTCAGGGAAGAGGAACGGTAGCATGAGGCGGCTCAGTGTAGCAGTGGAAGGGGAGGAGTAGCGCGCAACTACAGCGTTGTACAAGGCCTGAGCGGTCTTGCACTGACTAAAGTGTGCACGCTCGGAGGAAGGGAGGTGGCGACGCACAGCAAGACGTGCAGCAGCATCGCGTGCGGCCCACTTGGAGCGAACAGTGGGGTCAGCATCAGCAGGAGGGGCAGGGACAGCGCCAGAGACAAAGTCAAAGAGAGAAACCTCATGGATCGCATCGCACAGTAAGTACAGCTGCAGGTCCTCAATCCAGACAGCAAAGTCAATGGCGCGACCCTCAGCGTCAAAAGTCAGGACACTGGGGGTGGCCATTGTAGCAGCTGACAGTCTCACCGGGCAGGAAGGGTCGGGTAGCAGAACGACATAGCAACACGGCAACACAGCAGCTGCGCCGGTCCAGGAGCCCCACAGGAGCAGAAGATCGGCTCCTCGGGCGGCTCGGGCGGCTCGGGCGGCTCGGGCGGCTCGGGCGGCTCGGGCGGCTCGAGCGGCTCGGGCGGCTCGGGCGGCGTGGGCGGCTCGGGCGGCTCGGGCGGCGTGGGCGTCTCGCGGACGGCTCCCGGGCGGCTCACAGGCGGCAGCACGGGCGGGTGGTGCGGCTCGTGGACAGCTGCACGGGCGGCTGGGGCGGCGAGCGGGCGGCTCACGGGCGGCTGCACGGGCGGCCGAGGCGGCTCACGAGCGACTGGGGCGGCTGCACGGGCTGCTGGGGCGGCTCGCAGGCTGCTCACGGGCGGCTGCACTGGCGGCCGCACGGGTAGGTGCACGGGCGGGTGCACGGGCGGCCGCACGGGTAGGTGTACGGGCAGGTGCACGGGCGGGTACACGGGCAGGTGCACGGGCGGGCACACGGGCGGCTGCACGGGCTGCTCGTCGGGCGGCGCTAGGGCGGCGCGTGGGCGGCGCGTTGGGCAGCGCGACGGGCGGCGTTAGGGCGGGCAGCGGGCAGCGCGACGGGCGGCGCGTTGGGCAGCGCGACGGGCGGCGCTAGGGCGGCTGCACGGGCAGCGCGACGGGCTGCGCTAGGGCGGCGCGTTGGGCGGCGCTAGGGCGGCGCGTCGTGCAGCGCGTCGGGCGGCGCTAGGCTGGCGCGTCGAGCGGCGCTAGGGCGGCGCTAGGGCAGCGCGTCGGGCAGCGCTGTGGGCGGCGCGTCGGGCGGCTAGCGCTAGAGCAGGCAGCGGACGGGCGCTAGGGCGCTAGGGGCGGCGCTCACGTTCGAGGGCGGGCGGTGCGCTAGCGGCTAGGGCAGAAAAAAAAAAGGACGTTTCGAGGTGGTGGGCCCTAAGCACAGGTCCCACAGGGGAACCTGCTCGATACCATGAGAAGAAGTGAACGAGAATGAATGAACTATGAATGAAGTGAGTACAAATATGAAACCCTAATTGGGTTGTACCCCCTATGGGATACCCCACTATAGCCTACACAAATAAGTAAGCTATAATGTTCTGACACTCGCGTCAGACTAAATTGACGAATCCTGAAGCAGAAACCTCTGACACACTCTTCAAGATTCTGACACAGTTTTCCGAAATTCTGACACACTTCCCAAAATCTTGACACACTTTCCATTTTTCAGGCTAATTGCAAAATTGTAAGTGTTTTAATCACAAAGTTTTGTACATTACTGACATTCTGGCGCTTTTTCTGCAAACTATTTGTACCCAAATCTATCGTGCCACCGGGGCAAACAAATCTATACCCCTTTCAGATGGCAAATTAATTTGAGAGCATCAACCCTGAACTCCTAGCGACAAGGCGTTTATGGTTCTTAAAAAATGTATTTATTAAGAGGTGCATTTTTCCTAAATGCAAAGAAAAGGCCAACGTTGTGGACTTAAAAACAAAACCCGTGTTCCTTTCTCGTAATGTGTTTTTTAATTGCAAGTTCGCAATCATGCTATCAAAATACGGTTTTGTACGAGCTTTATATATATATAGGGTTTCAGTAGATCTGCACTGTGGATGCCCGATTGATCTTGGAGAGGGTTACAGGCGCGTTCGCCTGGGGGGTTATAGGCGCACTGACCCGCTACTGAAACAAGCCCTTTTATCCCAATGGTCTAGTGGTTGGGATTCTCACACTGTGGTAATAGAACAAACGGGGTCCTTGAAAAACGCGTCGGGACTTGTTCAAGAAACATAAAACAGTGCGTAAAAGCTTTCCAACTCAATAAATTCTTGATATCAGGATCATTTCGGCGAGAGTTTCATGTAGTTACCATTTGCGTGATCACTCGTGTTGGAGTGTGAAGGGAATTATACTTAGCATTCCCGTAGGTGCAGCAGTATCGCACCTGACTTTGTCGAAGCAGCAACAACCGCAGTATCGGATCAGCCCGTATCAAGGGCAGGAAGGTCAATAGTCACAAGAGTCAACTGTCGCGACTGTTGACCATCTGGACCGACGCTTGACTTACCATCGAGGAATGGCAACAGGCGTAACCGCACAGGTTACATGCAGCGACTCGGTAACAAGAAAGTAGTGCAACAGTCAGAGTCACTGTAGAAATGTCTGTAAAACAGTTATAATGCAGCGACTCGATAACAAGAAAGTAGTGCAACAGTCAGAGTCACCGTAGAAATATCTGTAAAACAGTTATAATAAGGGAATGTACCCCTCAGCGTACATGGCTGGACTAGGACTATTTATATTCCTTGTATTCAATTGTTTAATCAACTTAGTCATTTACATTCACTATGATCTGAGTTCTTACAAGACTTCCGCTACCAACTCTACTAAAGCACCTCCTATCCTATCCAAGGTCCTCACTCTAACATGGTATGAGAGCTAGTTTGGATTATAGGATCTGCTTAAGGGGCTTCTAACAAAGCTTCTTTATAATTTAATCTCAACATCAACAACATCAAGGGCATCAACATGCCAGGCGCAGACTACGGAGAGGCTAGAGAAAATCCAGTACAACCGTCCACCAATGTCGCCTCTACTACGACGACCGTGGACACAGCGCTCCTCGAGCAACTAATCTCCCGCATCAGTGCACTGGAGAGCCACCAGCCAATGAGCATTGGCGGCTCAAGTTTTGCCCGAAACCTCCCGATCCTCAAGGAGATGGATCTGAACGATCCTTTACCTTCGACAACCGCGGAGCTCAAGGATCTGCTCAAGCACAACAAACACATTACGAGGCAATGGCTTCAATGCAGAGCAAGTTCCTTTCGACGTCGAAGCTCAAGACTACCAAGCCCTTCGATGGACAAGACTTCTACACGTGGAGCTTCGAATTCGAACTACTAGCTCAGGGCGCTCAGATCTGGATGTACTTGTTGAAAACAGTTCTAGAACCTAGGAGGCATGGAAACCTTAGGTGCTAGGAAGGGGGTTGACGAGAGTATCGAGAGGAGAAAGTTTGCAACAAAAGAGGTTGTTCTCTATAGAGCGAGCAGTACAAATAGGCAAGAATGAAGAAAGGTGCACCACCAAACAGAAAGTTATATGACTACAGTATTCTACACTACAGGCAGTTATAAAACAATATATAGAATTATATATTATTCTGACACGCCCCCATAAGTGCCTGTAGGGAAGAATGTGCAGTCAACGCCCCCATAATGGGGTACACCAGACATGCCGCAGCGGAAATCACAGCAACAGGCAAGTGCAGTGGTAACCGGTGCAGTGATGGCAGATCCAGCTGTACCAACCCCTTGACCAAGGCAGAAACAGTAGCAGGTGTTGGGGCGGCAGGCCGCCTAAGGAGCAGGCTCTGTGGTTGCAACATGCAGCAGGACAGCAGCGGCTCGACGGCAGCACCTGCAGGCCCCAGCAGCAGGTAGCAGAATCAAAGGCAGCAAAAGGCAGGTGGTAGTAGGGGCGGTAGCTGGAGGTGCCACGGCAGCAGCGGGCGACAGCAGCAGATGACCGGCTGACTTCCGTCGCCCCCTCACTCTCCCCCCCACACCGGCACGTGCGGCAGTGAGAGAGAGAGGAGGGGCGGCAGCTTCTTGCTCACACCCGCCACCCCAAACGCTCCCCCCCCCCACTGCTGCACGCGCAGCAGGGAGAGAGAAGGGACGGCGTGTGGCGGCGTAGCGGTGTGGCGCAGCAGCGAACAGAGTGTCGTCAACCACCCTCGCGCCTCCCCCTCCCCCCCCCCCCCCCCCCCGCCACACCTTCATCCACAGCGGAAGACATGGCAGCGGGCGTGGTTGGCGTTGGCGAGATCGCGGGTAGGGGGGGGAGTAACGGGGGGGTGCAACAGGTGCCGCGACGAGCGCCTTCGCACAGCTCGCCGTCGCTTGCGTGGCAGCTGCAGTTGTAGCAGCCGCATGTTCGACGGGAGGGCGGGGCAGGGGGCGCGTTTGGCGGCTGAAGCAGCTCGGCCGCCACACCCGCCGTCTCCCCCCAAAGCGACCGTCGATGCAGACGCTCGGGGCCGCGACAGGGCGTGACGAGGCTGCAGTAGGGCGCGATGGGCAGGCGACGGGGCCGATGACTGGGGCCGCGAAAAACAGCGCCAAGTTCGCCACGCTCAACTTCGCAACATTCGCGACGAGCGGCTGAACGGGCACAGCTGGGGCCGTGACGAGCGCCATGGCAGGAGCGATATGCGGTGGGCCCATGGGAAAAAAAAATGGGTCCTAGGATAGGAACCGCTCTGATACCATGTCGAAAACAGTTCTAGAACCTAGGAGGCATGGAAACGTTAGGTGCTAGGAAGGGGGTTGACGAGAGTATCGAGAGGAGAAAGTTTGCAACAAAAGAGGTTGCTCACTATAGAGCGAGCAGTACAAATAGGCAAGAATGAAGAAAGGTGCACCACCAAACAGAAAGTTATATGACTACAGTATTCTACACTACAGGCAGTTATAAAACAATATATAGAATTATATATTATTCTGACAGTGTTACGACGGATCATACCCCTTTCCAGCAAACGGCTCACCTCAGGAGAAGACGCAATACTACAACGAATCGCTCCTGGCCTTCACCGTCTTAATCCGGAACCTGTCGCCCGAAGAACAACTGAGCCTTCGCCCCTTCAAAAACGAGTGGGCGCCCGCGCAGCAGTCCTAGGAACACCTGCGCACCTGCCACATGGCAATAGATTCGGTGACACTCAGTCGCCTGCTCAACCAGCTGAACAACGTCAAGATGTTTCCCGGCAAAAAGGCCGGACCATACTGTCAGAACATTATAGCTTATGCTTTTGTGAAGGCTGTAGTGGGGTATCCCATAGTGGGTACAACCCAATTAGGGTTAGTACTTGTACCCACTTCATTCATAGTTCATTCATCCTCGTTCACTCTTAGTTTCTCACATGGTATTACGAGCCTAGGTCGTTACCTAGGACCGAACGATGGGCCCACCGTTTTCGCCTAGTCGCGCCCTCGCGCGCCTTGCCTAGTCGCGCCCTCGAGCGCCCTCCTCTCTCTCACTTTCGCACGCCCTAGCGTGCCTCTAGCGATCGGCCCCGCCTAGCCCGCACGCCATAGCGTGCCTCGTGCGATCGGCCCCACCTACCCCCGCTCGCCCTTGCGAGCCTCTTACGGACCGGCCCCGCCCCTTAGCGCGCGCCCTTACGTGCCTCGTGCGACCGGCCCACACCCACCCGCACGCCCTTGCGTGCCCTCGCGTACCGGCCCCGCCGAGCTAGACCGCCCTCGCGTACCTAGTGCGACCCGGCCCCGCCCCACCAGCCCGCCCTTACGTGCCCCGTGCGACCAGGCCCCGCCCTAGCTAGCTCGCCACCCCGGGGACCCGTGCGCCCGTCCCCTCGCCGCCTACCTGCGGCCTCGCCGCCTACCTGCGGCCCCGCCGCCTACCTTCGGCCTCGCCGCCTACCTGTGGTCCCGCCGCCTACCTTCAGCCTCGCCGCATACCTGCGGCCCCACCGCCTACCTTCGGCCTCGCCGCATGCCTGCGGTCCCGCCGCCTACTTTCGGCCTCACCGCCTACCTCTGGCCCCGCCGCATACCTGCGGCCCCGCCACCTATCAGCGGCCCCGCCACCCATCTCCGGCCCCGCCGCCTACCTTTGGCCTCGCCGTCTACCTGCGGCCTCGCCGCATACCTGTGGCCCCGCCGCCTACCTTCGGCCTCGCCGCCTACCTGTGGCCCCGCCGCCTACCGTCGACCCATTCGTCGCCCTGCGGCCCCCCCCCTCCCCGCACACCTGAGTTTGCTTACCGCACACCCGAGTTCGCTTCACGCACACTTGTGCACGATTCGCGCACACCCGAGTTCGCTTACCGCACACTCAGGGTATGGGGGTGACGGGTATGGGGGTGGCGGGTGTGTGAGCCGTCCCCTGCACACCTACCCTGCAGCCCCGGCGCCACCTCTGCTGGCCCCGTCGCCGCTCCACCTGGCCCCGCCGCCGTCCCCAAGCGGCCCCGCCGTCACCACCGAGCCGCCCGAGCCGCAGCGCCACCTGAGCCGCCCGAGCCGCCGGGTCGCCCAGCCGCCGAGCTGCAGATGCTGCCGAGCCACCGTACCGCCGAGCCGCCCGAGCCACCCGAGCCGCAGTTGCCGCCGAGCCGCCCGAGTTGCCCGAGCCGAGCCGCAGTTGCTGCCAAGCCGCCGTGCCGCCAAGCCGCCCGAGCCGCCCGCACCGCCGAGTCGGCGAGTCGCCGAGTCGTCGAGCCTGCTCTTTCCACCACTGGTGAGCCCCTGCCCTGCTAGTGCGCTGCCCGCCGCCTGCTTGCCTGCCTGCCTGCCTTTCGGCCTGCCTGGCTGCTCGCCTTACTGCTGCTACTCCTACTCCTGCTTCTAATGGCGGAGCCAGATGAAGCCCCAGCGACGTCCGCGTGAGTCCCTCACGCCCCAGCAGCTGCGTGAGTGGTACGCTGGTTGGGGTTGTAGGGGTGGCGGCGCTGCTACTGCTACCACTACTGCTGCTACTACTACTGGCGGCGGCCAGATGCAGCTCCAGTGACGCCCACGCGCGTCTCTCACGCCCCAGCAGCTTCGTGAGTGGTACGCTCAGAGTAGGGGGTCTCTCAGTTCTGTTCGCTGCTCTTACGTGATTCGCACTGGTGCTCGGACTGGTCAGCCTTGTGGGACACCTAGTCACACACCGTCCCACTGCTTCGCCCGTCAGAGCCACGCCTGGCGTACCGAGTTTGGCGACGAGGCTGAGCTCCCCGACTGGGTGGAGTTGCTTAGGCAGAGGGTAGATATATTTGCTCTTGACTATGATGCTATTCTCACTACCATGTATGCATTGCCTACTAGTGCTGACCGTGCCGGTCACCTGTGCTTACCGCCTGACCCGGGTATAGAGCCTGCTGCTCTACTTGCTGGTAAGGCTGCTGCTCAGGGTGATAGAGAGTCTCCAACTCCACGTACAGGTGCGGCTGCTGCTCTAGGTGCTAGTGAGTCTGCTTCCTCAGGTGCGGGTGAGTCTGCTCTCTCAGGTACCGCGTCGGCTCCGGCCTCTTACACCTTCACTCTTGACTCGGGGGCTTCCCGCTCCTTCTTTCGAGACCGCACCACACTCACGCCGCTTGGTCGGCCAAATGCAGTCTCTCTGGCAGACCCCTCTGGGGGTCCTGTCCTTGCTCACTTCTCCACTGTCCTCCCGTGTCCGGCGGCCCCCTCTGGCACCCTGTCTGGTCTTTACCTCCCCTCGTTCTCTACGAACTTGGTGAGTGGTGCTGACCTACAGGATGCGGGGGTTCACCAGTTCACTCCTGCGGGTCAGCGGGTGACCCACTGCACGGACGCCCGGACAGGCCGACACCTGGCCACGTTTACACATCGACCGGGGTCGAGCCTGTACACGCTGACCACTGCGTCTCCTCCAATCACTGCGTCTGGTCAGGTAGCTGCGTCGGGTCAGGTGTTTGCTGCAGCGTCCAGGTCCGGTCCTGAGTCTGCCCCCTGCTCGTGTCGTCTCCTGTCTCACGAGACTCTCCTCTGGCACCACCGCCTTGGTCACCCCTCCCTGCTTCGTCTCCGAAGCATGGCCTCCCGTGTCCTTGTCTCTGGTCTTCCCCGGTCCCTCCCTCCCCTTCCTCCGGGGCCTGGCCCTACCTGCGTCCCCTGTGTCGAGGGGCGGCAGCGGGCTGCCCCTCACTCCTCTCAGTTTCCTCCGACAGAGGCCCCGCTACAGACGCTCCACATGGACGTGTGGGGCCCAGCCCGCGTCCGTGGACACGGTCACGAGCGCTACTTCCTGCTGGTGGTTGACGACTACTCGCGTTACACCACAGTCTTCCCCTTGCGCAGCAAGAGTGATGTCACTGAGGTGTTGATCGACTGGATCCGCGCAGCTCGTCTCCAGCTCAGGCGGAGCTTCGGCTCGGACTTTCCTGTTCTGCGTCTGCACTCGGACAGAGGCGGAGAGTTCTCTTCTGGCCTTCTGCGAGCCTACTGTCGTGCACGAGGCATCCGCCAGACCTTCACGCTTCCGGAATCTCCACAGCAAAATGGGATTGTTGAGCGCCGCATTGGCATGGTCATTGACGTCGCTCGTACGTCCATGATGCATGCGGCTGCCCCCCATTTTCTGTGGCCGTTTGCGGTCCGGTACGCGGCGCATCAGATCAACCTTCAGCCCAGGGTCTCCATGCCGGAGACCTCCCCAGCTTTGCTGTGGACGGGGAAGGTTGGCGATGCGTCTGCGTTCCGTGTCTGGGGATCTCGGGCGTTTGTCCGCGACTTGTCTGCGGACAAGCTGTCCCCTCGTGCTGCTCCCTGCGTCTTCCTGGGTTTCTCCCCTGACGCCCCAGGGTGGCAGTTCTACCACCCCACCTCTCGCCGTGTTCTGTCCTCCCAGGACGTCACGTTCGACGAGTCCGTCCCCTTCTACCGCCTCTTCCCCTACCGCACTCCTTCCCTCCCGCCGCCACCGCACTTCCTTGTGCCAGGTCCCCCCCCGGTAGACCCCCTCCCCCCTCAGGGTCCTGCCCCTTCAGTTGTGTCCCAGGTAGACGCTGTTGAGCCTGTCGAGGTCGCTGGTGACTCTGGTGCTGCTGAGGGTGCTGAGCCTGGGGGTGCTGACTCTGGGGGTGCTGAGCGTGTGGGTGCTACGCCTGGGGGTGCTGAGCCTGGGAGTGCTGAGCCTGGGGGTGCTGAGCCTGGGGGTGCTACGCTTGGAGGTGCTGGGCCTGGAGGTGCTGAGCCTGAGGGAGCTGGGCCTGCTCGTGTGGCGTCTGGCGGTGCTGTGCCTGGCGGTTCTCCGGGTGCTTCGTCTCGCCGGGAGCCACTCTCTCCACAGGAGCTGCGTGAGTGGTTTGCCCGGCGCCGGAGGCGAGCTGCTGGAGCTGGAGGTGCTGCAAATACTGGAGGTTCTGCTGCTGCTGAGGGTGCTGGTGCCGCGGGTCCCGGAGGTGCTTGTACTGGGAGTACTGGAGCTGCTGGGCCTGCGGGTACTTCTGGAGTTGGAGCTGCTGCAGGTGTTGGCGCGGAGGCTACTGCTGTCGGTCCTGGAGGCGGTCCTGCTGAGGGTGCTACTGGTGCTGCTGGAGGTACTGGAGCTGGAGGTAATGCTAGTGCTGGTGCTGCCGTTGGGGGTACTAGTGCTGTCCCTGCTGTGTTTGGAGTCGCCGCGCAGCCTCGGCCGTACTACGTTCTGCTCCTTCAGCAGGTTCTTGGTCTCCCGCCTTCTACTGGTCCTCCTCCTCTCTTAGACTGTCCACAGCCTGTCCAGTCACAGTTACAGTTACAGCCGGCCTCCCCACTGCCTGCTCCGTCTCCCTACACTGGTCCTACTGGAGGTCTTGCTGAGCGTCGTGAGCCTGCGTCTCGCCCTGCGTCGCCTGCCCGTGCTGCTCGCACTAGTGGTCGCGGTTCGCGTCAGCGTCCTCCTCCTGTCCCTGGCACGCACCGGATGTCTCTGCGTCCGTCCACTGCTCCTCTGCGTGCCCCTTTACCTTCTCCTCCTGAGTCTTCTCTTCCTGCTCTTGCCGACCCGGAGTCGGACTCTCTTCGTGCTGCCAGTCCTACTGTCACGCGTCTCCTTGCTACTGTTGTCACTGACCCTTCCTTTGAGTCCACTGTTGCGTCTGCCCTAGTTGCTGAGCTCGTCGACTTTGCTGCTAGCTGTCGCCTAGACTACGCCGCCAGTCTTGTTGCTGAGTCTGAGTCTGTCTGTCCTCCGTCCGTCGGGGGTGAGTGTGCCCTTGACACGGACGTCCTTGAGGACAGGCAGGAGGAGTTCCAGTGTCTGGCTGCTGCTTCACCTCATCTCGTGTCCGTACTGCTTACCCTTGAGGGAGACCCGGATGCACTTGACATCCCGACTCCGCGCTCTTACGCGGAGGCGATAGAGGGTCCCTACTCCTCTCAGTGGCAGGCAGCTATGGACGCAGAGATGGCTTCCTGGAAGTCCATAGGCACCTACGTCGACGAGGTTCCCCCGCCTGGGGCGAACATCGTCAGTGGCATGTGGATTTTCAGGGTGAAGCGGCCGCCAGGTTCTCCGCCTGTCTTCAAGGCGCGTTACGTGGCTCGTGGCTTTAGTCAGCGGCAGGTAGTTGACTACTTTCAGACCTTCTCTCCCATCCCGAAGATGACCACTCTTCGGGTACTGCTGCACGTTGCTGCTCACCGTGACTACGAGCTGCACTCTCTCGACTTTAGCACAGCTTTCTTGCAGGGCAGCCTGCATGAGGAGATCTGGCTGCGCCGCCCACCTAGCTTCACTGGGTCGTTCCCTCCTGGTACCCAGTGGAGCCTCCGACGTCTAGTTTACGGTCTCCGCCAGGCGCCATGTGAGTGGCACGACACACTGAGGACCACGCTTGTGGCTCTTGGGTTTGCTCCTTCTACTGCCGACCCGTCGTTGTTTCTACGCACCGACACCTCTCTGCCGCCGTTCTACATCCTCGTGTACGTCGACGACTTGGTCTTTGCCACAGCTGACACTGCTGGACTCGCCTACGTGAAGTCCGAGCTGCAGAAGAGACACACGTGCACAGACCTGGGTGAACTGCGCAGCTATCTTGGCTTGCAGATCACCCGGGACAGAGCACGCCGCACCATTACCCTGACTCAGTCACACATGGTGCAGCAGGTCCTTCAGCGCTTCGGCTTCACGTACTCCTTGCCTCAGGCCACTCCTCTGCCTACTCGCCACTCGCTCTCAGCTCTGCCTTCGGATGAGTCCGTAGAGTCGAGTGGCCCGTATCCAGAGCTTGTTGGCTACCTCATGTACCTGATGACCTGCACACGACCTGACCTTGCATACCCTCTTAGCATTCTTGCACGCTATGTTGCTCCTAGGAGACACCGACCAGAGCACATGGCTGCAGCGAAGAGGGTGTTGCGCTACTTGTGCAGTACGTTGGGCATGGGGCTAGTGCTTGGAGGGCGCAGTCCAGTGGTCCTCACTGGACACGCAGACGCTTCTTGGGCTGACGACCAGGCTACGCAGCGGTCGTCACAAAGTTACACCTTCAGCCTTGGTTCCGGCTCTGTCTCGTGGCGGGCTACTCGCTCGTCTTCTGTTCTCGACTCCAGTTGTGAGGCTGAGATCTACGCTGGGGCCATGGCTGCACAGGAGCTTTGCTGGCTCACCTACCTGCTGACTGACCTCGGAGAGCCGCCTCGTTCTCCTCCAGTGCTGTACGTAGACAACAAGGCCATGCTGGCCTTGTGTCGAGAGCAACGACTGGAGCACAGAACAAAGCACATTGCTCTCCGCTACTTCCTTGCTCGTGAGCTACAGCAGCGTGGAAAGTTGCGGCTTGCGTACGTGGCTTCTGAGGCCAACACTGCTGATGTTTTCACCAAGGCACTTCCGCCTTGTGATCATCAGCGCTTCTGCACTCAGTTGGGTCTTGTCCCTGTCTTGCCTCACTTGCTCACCTCTTGACCTTGCTTGTACTGTTCCATATATTTATACCTGCTCTTGCTTGTCTAGCCCTATATATATATGTACTCCTTCATGTGAACTGGCCTTGTGGCCTTGTACTTGTGCTCGGAATGTGTGGTGACTTTGTGATCCACCCTGAGCTTTGCTTTGTTTTGCTTTGCTTGACTGGTCTTGTGACCCCCTGTTCTCCCCCACTTTGCCTATGGGGGTGTGTCAGAACATTATAGCTTATGCTTTTGTGTAGGCTGTAGTGGGGTATCCCATAGTGGGTACAACCCAATTAGGGTTAGTACTTGTACCCACTTCATTCATAGTTCATTCATCCTCGTTCACTCTTAGTTTCTCACACATACATCAACCGCTGCAGGAACCTGAGAGACCAATTCAGGATAAGCGGCGCCAACTTCCATGACGACATGTTCGTCACCATCATCCTTGCTGGATTGAGCCCGGAATGGCGCCAATGCAAGTCCCTCCTTCGCACACAAGGCACTCTCAGTGAGACTGCCCTTTGCTCCACCCTTCTCTTCGAGCAGAAGGAATCGACCTGTACAACGAAAGAGGCAACAAGAAGGAGAAGATTGTGAAAGAACGAGGAATGAATGAACTAGCAAGCAGGTGGGTACAAGTAGGAAAACCTAAAAGTGTTGTACCCCATATTGTCTACCCCACTACAGCCTACACAGACTATAGCATATGAGTTTGACAAAGATTGCCTTTTACGCTCGAGCGCCACCGGACAAGAAAAGACACTTCTGCAAGTACTGCAAGAAGACTGTGTCCGAATATGTTTGTGTAGCCCGCAGTGGGGTACTCAATAGTGAGTACAGCCCCTTAGGGTTTGCTATTTGTATCCTGCTGCTTGCTAGTCCAATCATTCCTTCCTCATTTCTGTTCGTGCACACAACTCTCGCACGTACTTGGTGCCTCACCCTAGTCCGCCTGTGGCCTAGGCTACTAAGCCTAGGCCCGACTACTTAGTATATTTAACATGGTATCAGAGCAGGTCGACCCTCCTGGGTCGATCCCGTGGGAGGGCCCCACCCGATGCTTCCGCTGCTCTACTGCATGTAACGCGCCGCGGGCGCGTGCTGTTTCCTGCCTGCCGCGCGCTCCGAGCGTGCAGCGATTTTTTCTTCCCGCCGCGCGCTCAGGGTGCGCGGCGGTTTTCTGCCCCATCGAACCGCGCGTCGCCCCCTGCCGACCGTCGCGTCGCCCCCCGTCGCCCGTCGCGGCCCGCGCGACCTGCGCCAGGCCCGCGCGCGGCCCGTACGGGCTGCGCCAGGCCCGCGCGCGACCCGTACTGGCTGCGCCAGGCCCGCGCGCGGCCCGTACGGGCTGCGCCAGGCCCGCGCGCGGCCCGTACGGGCTGCGCCAGGCCCGTGCGCGGCCCCCCCTCCCGTCACCCGCCGTGGCGCCCTCGGGGGGCCCGCGCCCTGCTCCTTCGTGGCGCCCAGGAGACCCCCCCGCCGCCTCCCTTTCCCTCCGTGACCCGCCCCTGCTTCTTCCCGCGCTCCTGCGTGCATTAGGGTTTGGGGTGGCGGGCATGGGGGTGACCGGTGTGGGTAACCTGCAGCTCCTCCTCCTCCTCCGTCTCCCACTGCTGCAGCTGCCGCTGAGGGGGTTGGGTGTGTGGGAGCCGAGGGTTTAGGGTTTAAGGGGGGTGTCGTGGGAGTGGAGCTAGGGGTGCAGCAAGGGGTGTGTGATAGGGGCGTGGGGCAGTTGGCGGAGGTTGATCGGAGGTCGCAGTCGTGTCGCCAGCAGCACCAGTAGTACGGAGGCTACAATCTCCGGTAGTCGCCAGTCGCCTGTGGGTCAGTTGCTCCAGTCAGGAGGCTGCAATCTCCGCGGAGCTAGTTACTCCTGTAGTCCGGGCCTTTGCTTCGGTAGCCACTGAGCCAGCAGCTCCTGTGTGTCTGCAGCTTCAGCAGTCGCCTCCCATCTTCTCGCCCCCACAGTCTCTCCTCCTCCTCACTTGCCCTCTATGATAGCCACTAACTTTGCTTATCATTGTGAACTATTGCTCTACATGCTTGTTGTGTTGATTACACCCCACTTTGGCTATGGGGGTGTGCAAGAATGCTGTATTTGTCTAGCCTGCAGTGGGGTACTCTATAGCGAGTACAGCCCAATTTAGGGTTTCCCATATGTACTCTACTGCCCTCTAGTGCAACCCCTCTTTTCTGCTTCTAAACTTTTGCCTAACTATTCGACATGGTATCAGAGCGCGGCATGTCGTCCGCCTTCCTGTGTATGGGCCCACCACCTGCTTCCACTGCCGTACTGTCCGCCGCGCGCCCCGTGGTGCGCGGCGCCGAAATTAGGGTTTCTGCCCGCCGCGCGCTCGGGGCGCGTGGCGGTTTACCCTTCTGTGGCGCCCATCGTGGTGCCCTTGGGGGGCATGCGCGGTCCCCTCCCGTCGCCCGTCGAGGCGCTCCCGGGGGCCCGCGCGGCCTCCCCTCCCGTCGCCCGTTGTGGCGACCACGGGGGCCCACGCGCGGTCCCCTTCCGTCGCCCGTCGAGGCGCTCTCGGGGACCCGCGCGGCCTCCCCTCCCGTCGCCCGTCGTGGCGACCACGGGGGCCCGCGCGCGGTCCTCTCCCGTCGCCCGTCGAGGCGCTCTCAGGGGCTTGCGCGGCTTCCCCTCCCGTCGCCCATCGTGGCGACAGCGGGGGCCCGCGCGCGGTCCCCTCCCGTCGCCCGTCGTGGCGCTCTCGGGGGCCCGCGCGGCTCCCTTTCTCGTCGCCCGTCGGGGCGCCCTGGGGGCCGCGCTCCTCCCCCCCCCCTTCCCTCCTACCTTTCACCTGCAGCGGCCGCCCCTGGAGCAGCCCGCACCTGCAGCCGCCGCCCCTGGAGCGGCCCGTGCCTGCAGCAGCCGCCCCAGGATCCGCGCGAGCCACCCCTGCAGCAGCCCGCGGCCCGTCCCTGCAGCCCGTCCCGTCCCCCCCGTGCTGCCCATTGCTCCCATTCCTCCGTGCGTTCCGCGGTGGTGGGGGTGTGGGGTGGCGAGCATGGGGGTGCGAGGTGTGGGTGCTCCCCTTCCCTTTCCCCTCCTCCTTTTTTGTCTCCCACTACTGCAGCTGCTGCTGGGGGGGGTGGAGGTGTGGGAGCCGAGAGGAGTGGCCCTGGGGGGGTGACGTGGCAGTGGAGCTAGGGGTTTAGCAGGGGTTGTGTGATAGGGGCGTGGGGCAGTTGGCGGAGGTTGAGCGGAGGTCGCATTCGTGTCGCCAGCAGCACTAGTAGTCCGGAGGCTACAATCTCCGGTAGTCGCCAGTCGCCTGTGGGTCAGTTGCTCCAGTCAGGAGGCTACAATCTCCGCGGAGCCAGTTACTCCTGTAGTCCGGGCCATTGCTTCGGTAGCCACTGAGCCAGCAGCTCCTGTGTGTTTGCAACTTCCGCCGTCGCCTCCCATCTCCTCTCCTCTCACAGTCCCTCCTCCTCACATGCCCTCTGTGACTACCCCTAGCTTTACTTTGGCTTGTGAACTATTTTATGACTTCATGCTGTACTGATTATACCCCACTTTGCCTATGGGGGTGTGTCAGAATATGTTGTTTGTGTAGCATGCAGTGGGGTACTCAATAGTGAGTACATCCCCTTAGGGTTTGCTATTTGTATCCTGCTGCTTGCTAGTCCAATCATTCCTTCCTCATTTCTGTTCGTGCACACAACTCTCGCACGTACTTGGTGCCTCGCTATAGTCTTCCTGTGGCCTAGGCTACTAAGCCTAGGCCCGACTACTTAGTATATTTAACAGACTGGGCACATGATTCAAGACTGCTGGAAGCTGAACGGTAACAACAACAACCAGAAGGGTGCCGCTGCTCACCAACAAGGAGGAGCCGCAGCGCGCAACCAAACTGTGTCACCGCCAGCCGTCGCCGGCACGTCCCAAGCCCCAGTGCGTCTCTCTGCAAACACAAGCGACAAGGGCAAAAGCAAGGTCTTGACTTGCATGGTGCGTCATGGACCGCCTCGCCCCAACCGTCACTACCGCTTCTTCCGTAGCTGGGAAGATATGTTTGCAGACCCGCCTCAGGAGCGGCCCGAAGGATCAGTCGAAGAAGAAGAAGAGAATGATCCAACCTACGGCGAGTTGACGGCCGGACGGATGCAGTTTGACTGGGAAGCGCCGGAGTGGATTCAGGAGTCGCCACCTGCACGCATCGCAGACGACGACGATGGATGTTACTACGACTACGAAAATGATCACGACATGGAACATCACATCACTCTGAAGCTTGCCAATCTGGCCAAGACAAGAAAAGAAGTCAACACGTGGTACCTGGACAGCTGCTATGGTCAGCACATGGTGTCTTCAGATGTCTTCATCCTCAACAGAGAGCGACTCTTCAACGAAGTGGAGATCACCGTCCCCAACAGCCAAATCATCTACGCCAGAAGCCGCGGAAAATTGCAACTGGAGTTACACGACACCGGCTACTGCATCCACATAAGCGATGTTCTCATCATGCCGGAATTCCGGTACAATCTCTTGTCACTCCACCAGCTGATGAAGTGCGGGGCTGGTCTACAAACGACAGAAGACGAAATGCACTTAATATACAACGGCATATTCATCGGAAAGGCAACAAGTGTGGAAGGCGTTTTCGTGCTCGACTTCGAGTCGCCCAGAACCTCTGGCGACAACGAACACATCCTTGTTCTTGACCCTCCGCCAAGATGGAGCCACCCAGATGGAGCCACCCAGAAGAAACCGATTATCAACAACCCAGCCTCGACGGCACCTTCCGCGCTCTCGCCGTGCCCGTCCCCTCAACAACGAACCCTGCAGAAACCGGACCACAAGCAGTGGAAGAAGGAGAGGAGATCACATCAGAAACGGCAGTTGAAACAACTGAACCGACAAACACGCAAACCTTCTGGCCACCTGTCGAACGTCCCACCGGCTGGAACACAACCGAAGGATGGGACGCAGTCGATATGCGTCGGGTCATGGAGAATACCGCGCTGGGCGAAGCCATCGCAGCTGAAACTGGATGGGGCAACATCGCCAACGTACCTGTAGAAGAAGCAGTAGAGGAACCGGAAATTACTGAAGAGGCACCAGAAGCAGAGGAGGAAGAGTTACTGACGGAGTACGGACCTCACCTACTTCCCATCACGACGGATGGCAGGAATACCTTCGCCTCGAGACAAGGGGAGTGGCGATCGGCGATGTCAATTTCGAGGAAGGAGAAATCACGCAACCCGATGATCGCCGCGTACGAATCTCGCCCCCGCGCCCAGAGGAGCCACTGAAGATACCGGTGACGATGGACACTGTCACCGTCGGCGACACCAGCGGAACATATCATGGCGTGGCAATTCAAGCAGCGGCAGCTCAAGTCACCGTGCCCGACGAACCTGCGGACGAAACAAGACAAGAAATAGCGGAGGAAATACTAGCACGAGAGAAGGAGCTGTACGCGCGCACCAAGGGATATCGGGCCGACGGAGACATCTGGCATCAACGCATGGGACACCCATCAATCGAAGTGCTCAACAATGGCATCAACGCAAATGTTTTTGCGGCAGACGCACTGTTGCTGCCCGATGGAAAGCTGCTGAAACCACGAACCGATCTACTGACCTGCACCGTCTGCCCGGCAGCTGCGCTCCGCCACACACCCTCCGCTGAAAAGATTCCTAGAGCCGGACGATACAAACCGCTGGAGAAAGTTTATAGCGACTTCCTAGTGCTCACGGCGAAAGGAGTCGGCGGGGAGCAGTACACCCTTACCTTCATCGACGCCGGCACACGCTTTGTTTGGGCCGTGAACGTCAAGGACCGCTACCTCGCCTACTACTGCTTCGAAGTCTCGCTCGCCATGGCAGAAAATCAAAGCGATAGGTACAAGCTGAAGGCGTTCCAGACAGACGGAGCTCTGGAGTACATGTCGGACGACTTCAAAACCCTATGCAAGCAGAAGGGGATCAAGAGGATGATCTCTCTGCCTTATGCCCACGAACAGCAGAGATTGGCCGAGAGAACCAACAGGAGCCTCGCGACAAAAATGCGAGCCCTCATGAAGCAATCGGCTGTGCCAACCAAGTACTGGCCCTTCGCAATGGCACATGCAGTTCGGCTGCACAACATGCTCTCTTCGAAGGCACTGCCCAACAACAGTTCACCCTTCAAGGAATGGACTGGAAAACACCCTGACACACGCATTCTGCGATTCTTCGGGTGCATGGTACAGTACCGCCCTCACACTGCCCGAATCGGAAAATTTGAAGATCGCGCTCACTGGGGCATTCACCTCGGAATCGAATCCGAATACCACGCCTGGACAATCCTGGACTTCGCCACCCACCAGCTCACGCGTTCACGTGACTGCATCTTCTACGAAAGACTGACTCTGCCACTGTACCGCCAGCACCGCACTGCACAGAATGCACCAGACAACATTTTCCAAGGACAGCACAGCTTCGCCAATGACGAGGACGACGTTGATGTGGCAGGAGAACAACCGACCGAGCCAGCAGCAGACGAGGCACCCTTCATCCCCGTCACGGAGCAATTCGACACTCCTGCACACTTCCCAACAAACATCGATCCTCATGAAGCAGTATAGGCACAGCACGACTATGCAAGTGCAGAAATGCACTCACCCATTAACAAAGACCCAGCTCGCGACTCCTCCCGTGACACCTTTCGCGACATCCCTGGCGACGACGACGACGTGATCAAAGTCACCACCACAGCCAAATCCAACCTCACGGGCCTTCGCATCGTTGGCCTGGCCGTCGCCGTACGGGGTAACCAGCAGCTGGTTGAGCCCACCACCGTTTGCCAGGCTCTCAACGGGCCCGATGGTGAGAAGTGGAGAGCCGCCATGGCCGAAGAAGTCGTTGCACTGCAACGCCGCGGCACCTGGAAGCTGGTACCACGTCGCCACGCAAAGGGGAGGAAAATCCTCACAGGAAAATGGGTCTTCAGAATCAAGACCCTCGCGGACGGAACAGTCGAGAAATTCAAAGCGCGATGGGTGGTTCGAGGATTCGAGCAGACACAATTCGTGGACTACGACCAAACATTCGCACTTGTCGGTCATCATACCTCAGTGCGCATTCTTCTCTGCATCGTTGCCGTGAAACATCGCCCACTCCGTAAAATCAACGTCTCCAATGCATTCCTCTACACGATCGACGACGCCATCATCTACGTCGAACAGCCGCACGCATTCGAGGAAGACGGCGACGTTGTTTGCCTCCATCAAAAATCTATGCACTGGATCAAGCAGGCACCACGCCTGTGGCAGCAGCATCTTCACGGTGTCCTCATCGAGCTCGGTTTCCAGCAACTCCCCCACGACCACGGGATGTACCGCCTCGAATCCCGCGGCCACTTCATCCTGCTCGTCGCCTACGTCGACGATCTCCTCTACACCGGAGACGACACAGACCTACTCGATCACTTCGAACGCGAAATTCAGGAGAAGCTCGAGGTCACGATCGACCATGAGGTCACTCAATTCCTCGGCCTCAACGTCACTCAGACCGTGGATACAATCCATCTCTCCACCGCAAAGTACGCCGAGACCCTCGCTAAGAAGTTCGGGATAGCTCCCGTCGGCGTCACCACCCCGTTCCGCATTCCTCCGCCTAACCACGAGCCCGACAATACTCCGCTCTCAACGGCTGATCACCGTCTCTACCAACAGCAGCTCGGATGTTTACTGTTCGCCGCCGTCACATGCTGCCCGGACTTATCCTACATCGCCAGCCAGCTCGCCCAGTACCTGCGACGACCTGAAGGGGAGAACCTAGCAGACCTGCGCCGCGCCTTTCAGTACTTCATCTCTACGCCTGATGTCGACCTCACCTACAAGGCCAACTTAACAGCGTCACTACAACTCACCGGCTATGTGGATGCTGACCACGCTGGGGACGCAGACAACAGGGGGTCCCGCACAGGCTTCATTTTCAAGCTCGAGCCTGCAGGAACCATCTCCTGGAACTCCAACAAACAGAAACTTATCGTCCTCTCGTCAGCAGAGGCAGAATTCATCGCAGCAAGCACAGCAGTTCGCGAAGGACTCTATCTCACGGAGCTTCTGCAGGAAACGAAGACGGCGATGAACGGATCCTTTAAGTTACTTTGCGACAACCAGAGCGCGATCAAAATTGCAAACAAACCAGGCTTTGTCAAACGCACGAAACACATCGCCCTGCGTTACTTCTTCGTGAAGGATGAAATCGACAAAGGGAAAGTCCAGCTCATCTACTGCCCAACTGGCGAAATGGCAGCTGACTTCCTCACGAAGAAACTGCCACGCCAGAAGTTTCAGTTCTGCTCGGACCTGTGTGGAGTGACTTGCAAAAGCCATGTGGCGCACCTCCAGGAATGAAGGGGAGTGTTGGAGTGTGAAGGGAATTATACTTAGCATTCCCGTAGGTGCAGCAGTATCGCACCTGACTTTGTCGAAGCAGCAACAACCGCAGTATCGGATCAGCCCGTATCAAGGGCAGGAAGGTCAATAGTCGCAAGAGTCAACTGTCGCGACTGTTGACCATCTGGACCGACGCTTGACTTACCATCGAGGAATGGCAACAGGCGTAACCGCACAGGTTACATGCAGCGACTCGGTAACAAGAAAGTAGTGCAACAGTCAGAGTCACAGTAGAAATGCCTGTAAAACAGTTATAATAAGGGAATGTACCCCTCAGAGTACATGGCTAGACTAGGACTATTTATATTCCTTGTATTCTATTGTTTATTCAACTTAGTCATTTACATTCACTATGATCTGAGTTCTTACAGGACTTCCACTACCAACTCTACTAAAGCACCTCCTATCCTATCCAAGGTCCTCACTCTAACAACTCGCCTGTGTTAAGTTACCATACGCGTTAAGCGAGTTACCAAACGTGTTAAGCGAGTTACCAAATGCGTTAAACGAGTTACCAAACGCGTTAAGAGAGTTACCAAACGTGTTAAGCGAGTTACCAAACGCGTTAAACGAGTTACCAAACGCGTTTAGCGAGTTACCAAACGCGTTGAAATCATTACAGCACGCAATATAGTTGCCCATGTAAGTTACCATTGACATATTTTCCCAAAATGGAATGTGGAAGGGTACATTTTATGAGTGGGTTATGAGTATACACTTGTGTCAAATGTAATTCTATGCTTATAGGCTAGAATGAGTAGCATAATAGGGAGTAGAGTTGTTAGGGTTGCATATTTGTACTCTCACACTTTCTAGTTTCGCCCATTCTGTTGCATTCCTATTCTAAGATGGTATCAGAGCAAACAGCAAGACTACAGCAACCGAGGGCCTACCTCAACAAGCCCCAACTGCACACAGAACCTGTGGTGATCACCAAGCGCCAAGGCCTTGGTGAAGACGTCTGCAGTGTTGGCCTCTGAGGCCACAAAGTCCAGGCGTGCCTGGCCGCGTCGCTGCAGCTCTCGCAGGAGGAAGTACCTCACGTCAATATGCTTCACTCTGATCTCCAGTCGAGGCTCTCGACACAGGAGGATCATGGCCTTGTTTTCAGCTTACAAGGTCGGTGCAGAGCGAGGCCGCTCACCAAGGTCGGCGAGCAAGAAGGTCAACCAGCGAAGCTCCTGTGCCGCCATGGCACCAGCGTAGATCTCTGCCTCTGCACTGGAAGTAGCCACAGACGACAACCGTGTAGACCTCCACAACACAGCACCAGCTCCCAAGCTGAAGCAGTTACCCTGATTCGAGCGCTGAGTCTCCACGTCGTCAGCGTAGGAAGAGTCGCAGTAACCAGTCAACGCCACTGGCTGAGTCCCTCCAAGCACAAGCCCCATGCCCGATGTAGTCGTCAGGTACTTCGCCACCCTCACAGCAGCTGTCCAGTGGACACGACGGTGTCTCCCAGTCGCAACAAAGCGAGAGAGGATGCTGAGGGGAAAGGCGAGGTCCGACCGAGTACAAGTCATCAGGTACATGAGGCAGCCCACAAGCTCTGTGTAGGGACCACTGGGCTCAAAGAGCTCGTCAGGAAAGGGGCCAGTGAGTCGGTGGTCGACAGCAAGAGGAGTGGGGTGTGTGGTGGAGAACTGGAAGTCGAACCGCCGAAGGACCTGCTGCACCATGTGTGACTGCGTCAGTGTGATGGTGCAAGCGGCTCTGTCCCTGGTGATCTGCAGGCCAAGGTAGCGCTGCAGCTCAGCCAGGTCAGTGCACTTGTGTCTCTTCTGCAGTTCGGACTTCACCTGAGCTAGGGCTGCCCTGTCTGCGGTAGCAAACACCAAGTCGTCGACGTAGACAATGATAAAGAAAGGAGTAGAACCCGCTCGAACAAACAGCGACGGGTCGGTGGAGGACGGGCTGAACCCAAGGTCACGAAGCGTGGAGCGAAGAGTGTCGTGCCACTTACGGGGCGACTGGCGGAGACCGTAGACTGGTCGCCTCAGGCTCCACTGGGTCCCAGGTGGGAAGGTGTCAGTGAAGCCAGGAGGACGGCGCAGCCAGATCTCCTCGTGCAGTCGGCCCTGGAGGAACTCAGTGGAGAAGTCAAGGGAGTGCAGCTCGTAGTCTCGCTGCGCTGCTATGTGGAGTAGCACCCGAAGAGTAGTCATCTTCGGGGTCGGGGCGAAGGTCTGGAAGAAGTCAACTCCCTCACGCTGACTGAAGCCCCTAGCCACGTAGCGCGCCTTGAACACCGGCGATGCTCCAGGTGGCCGCTTCACCTTGAAGAGCCACATGCCATCGACTACGTTCGCCCTGGGAGGGGGAACTGCGTCGAAGTAGGTGCCTGTGGATCTCCAAGACGCCAACTCTGAGTCCATAGCCGCTTTCCACTGAGAGGCCCACGCCCCTAACACTGCCTCGCGGTAAGTGCGACGAGTTGGTATGTCAAGGGCGTCGAGGTCTCCCTCAGGGGAGAGCAGCATGGCACACACAGAGGGAGAAGCGGCTGCCCAGTACTCCAGCTGAGACTCTCTGTTTTCTAGGATGTTACAGCCAAGGGCAAACCCACCCCCGACAGACAGAGGACGGGAGGGAGGAGCTGGCACCACACGGGTGGCGTAGTCAAGGCGGCTGGCGGCAGCAAACTCAGCGACAGCGGTAGTGAGAGCCGAGGCAGACGACGGAGGGAAACGAGAGCCGGTGACAAGAGTGGCGAGGACATGTGCGGCAACAGGACGAACAGCGCGGTAGTAGTCAGAGATAGGAGTGGGGAGGGCTGTGAGAGAGGACGGAGGAGGAGACGGGAGAATGGACACAGGAGAAGGAGAACGATGACGGGACGAACAAAGGAGGGCAGTGCGGAGGTCAGTAACAGGGGACGAGTGACGAGCACGCGGAGGACAACGGGTGATCAAGTCGCGACGGACAGAAGGAGGAGGAGACCGAGGAGGAGGAGAAGACCAGACCGCCGGACGGTCGTCAGGAGGAGGCAACGGAGGAACAAACACAGCAGCTTCCTCTGGAGCGGCAGTTGTTCCCACCTGTGAGTGGCCTGCGGGCCCTTGGCTTTTCCTCCTCTCCTCATGTCCTTGAAGGTGGTGAACTGAAGGGAACTCACCTACTTGCGACTACTCTGGCCGCATATTTTTTTGTGCGCATTCACAAGTTCAAGTTATCAGTTAGAAATTCTGTAATTCACGTTGTGTAAACCAAAACGTCATCACAATTGATAACGAGAGGGGTAAAAAAATGTATGAGTGGACGGTGAAGTAAACAAAGGCTGATTTCTTAATACAGCATACCGTAACAGCCAGAACGAGATACTTGCGTAAATCTGTACCATAAGCCCGCAAGGCCCATAAGGCCAGAATGAGATACTTTCGAAATTCCTGTTTTTCCATCGGCCAGATGGCTGTGCATATAGCGAGGGGACGAGGTCAGAACAAGTCACTCCGGCATGGACGTCGCCTCCCAGCCCATCTCCAACCTCGTTTTGAGCCTTTGTCACACCGCGCCTCGTTCATAAAATCACGAGTCGCTACACATTGCACCATACGGTTCGGCTCAAAATGCCATCCTCTTCCTCGCCAATGTCACAAAATGCGTGCCTCGCACCACCACCTTCACCACAAACCAAAGCCGCGTATTTCTGTAGTACAGTGCTGCGCTATTCTTCCACAAATTCATGTGCTCATGTATGTTCTACTGACTGACCCTCGTCATCGGCGCCCCGTCACCCCGCCCATTGGCTCAGCAATAGCGGGCCAGCATCAACCCTTGCTTGACACCCTTGGCGGCGCGCGTTCCCCGTACCCGCCCCATTCCCAGCGCTTGCAAGGTGCAAGCAAAGCACTTCGGGTCGGGTCTGCTCTCTCTCACCTATTTGCCCCACCAGCATCAAGCCTGGTTGATAGCACAATCTGTCGACGTTTTCGGCCCAGCCCAGACCAGCTTGGATCATCCGTTCATCGTTCTATCGTACACTCACGCAAGAAAGAGCGCCTTCGCCTCCGTAGAGATTCTCAAGTCGATATTTAATAATATGCTTATAGACCTCCCCCTCCCAACACACGACTTGCCATTTAAACTCCGGACTGCCAGATCGACTGCAAATCCTTCTGCTAGTGTCTCAACTGCCTAGGGCCTTTTCAGCTGCGCCGAAGCCTTTCCAGCTTCCCCCTTTGTACTTGCAGCCGCGAAGAAATCTGCAATTTTGATTTATAAGGAAAAAAGTGATTGAAGCACACGAATCACTCGCACTCGAAAGCCCCCAGGCGCCTGCCATTCCCTCGCACCCACAATCCCTTGGCTGCACCACTCACAACCATGAGCACGTCGCCGCTCCTCGCCAAGTCGGCGAAAGATGCCTTCATCGAAGTCATGTGAGTCATGGGATCCGGGGCGTTGCACGTGGACTACGTTCGCGTGTGGAACAGTTCAATCACACGTTGTTCCAAGTTGTTTCATATCAAAAGGCTTACAATTCAAATCCCTTTTCCCCCGTGTCCCCGCCGATCCGCAACCCTCCCCCTTCCATCCCCACCCTCCGCCCGCCGTCCCCCCCCCCCCCCCCCCCCCCCCCCCCCCCCGGTCCGCCCCACCAGGCTCATGCCCGGCGGCAATCTCGAGGCGGTCGAGGCGCTCTTCGCGTGCTGCCAGGTGGACGTCTTCGTTCACTCCATGGCGCGCCTGCGCAACGCCGCCGCCGCCAAGCGCCAGATGCTTGGGCTCGTGTCGCCGCCGCAGCTCATGCACGCCGAGCCCTACACCGTCCGCGATATGCTCACCTTCCAACCGGTGCGTTTCTCGAATTATTCGATATACAGTGGAAGTTTGGTTGACGCGAAACAGCTTGCACTCCCCTGCAAAGTGCATGCCCACCCAGCCGTG
Organism: Closterium sp. NIES-65; assembly: GCA_948144175.1. Classification (NCBI taxonomy): domain Eukaryota; kingdom Viridiplantae; phylum Streptophyta; class Zygnematophyceae; order Desmidiales; family Closteriaceae; genus Closterium; species Closterium sp. NIES-65. The sequence goes on along the minus strand of CANXME010001621.1, from coordinate 594,706 downwards.
CGTGTGTGTATCGCCCGTTGCTGACGCCAAGAATTGGAACCGGAATCCGCGTCTCTCTCTCTCTCTCCTTTCCCCCTCCCTCCTTCCCCCTTCCCCAGGACCCCTTCCCCCATCCCATGCTCCGCCTGCACCGCGCGCTGCAGGAGCCCGCCGCGCGCTTGTTCGGGGACATTCTGCGCTACATGGGGCTTGCGAGCGGCGCGGGAGGCGCAACGTTCATCGGCGGAGGCCCCGCGGGGAGGCTGACACCGGCGGCGGAGATTGCGCTGGTTGCGCGCGTGCTGCAGACGATTGGCGAAGAGCCGCTGCTTCGCGACGAGCTATTTCTGCAGTTACAGAAGCAGACGCGCGCGAATGATTATCGGTAAGCAAAGAAACAGCTCGTCCGCCCCCTCGTCCGCTCGCCGCCCCCTTCCCCTCTGCATCGTCATCCTTCTACTATCTCAGCGGGGGAAGCTCATGCGGCACTGTACATCTTCCCCCTCCACACCCTCCCTCTCACTTCCTTTCTCCGCTCCGCCCTCTTTACCGCCCCCGGTTCCCCAGGGACTCGTGTATCGAGGTTTGGCAGCTCATGCGGCACAGTACGTCTTCCCCCTTCCCCATATTCCCGTCTTAAAGCATCCCCGCTCCCCCGCGCGCCCCAATCTTCCCCAGCGACTCGTGCATAAAGGCGTGGGAGCTCATGCGCTACTGCGCGTACATCTTCCCGCCGACCACCACCGTCGCGACGCCCCTAGTCGACTATTTCACCGCGCTCGCTGCCGACCCCAAGTGCGACCCGGGAATCCTCGGCGCGCTGCGGCTGGCGTGGAAGGCGCTCGAGCACGGGCTGGAGCACGGGCCGCGCGAGACTATACCGGGGGAGGAGGAGGTTCGCGCGCTTTTAACGGGGACCCCGATGGTGGTGCCGGTGTTTCTGTGCAACGACGCGCCGGAGAATATTCACTATGGACCGACGACCACGGCGGAAGAGGCGGTCAAGGTGAGAAACAAATAAAGCCCGAACCCCTAACTCTGAAATCCGTCTCCCCTCCCCCACTCCCTTCACTCTCTTTCTGTGCAACGACGCGCCGGAGAATATTCACTATGGACCGACTACCACGGCGGAAGAGGCGGTCAAGGTGAGAAACCAATAAAGCCTTATCCCTGAAAGTCTAACCCCTGAGTCCCGAACTCTGAAACGGGCCTTCCCCGTGTTTATGTGCAACGACGCGCCGGAGAATATCCATTATGGCCCGACGACCACGGCCGAAGAGGCGGTCAAGGTGAGCCATTAAAACCCTCAAACTCTGAGCCCCGAATCCCGAAATGCCTTAGCACTGACCCGAAACCATGACATCCTGAAACTGGTCACGCCCTGTTTCTGTACAATGACCCACCACGTCTCCCTTCGCCATGCATATCAGCCGCGCATCAGCCGCTTCCCCTTTCCCCCCTTCCCCACCCACGCCCACTTCCCCCTATTCTCCACCCCGCTCCCCCAGATCCTCTGTAAGAAGCTGCAGGTCTCCGCCACCTCCCCCTTCGCCTTGTACACCAGCCGCGCCACGCGCCCGCTCGTCGGCTCCGCGGCCCCCGCCGGCTCCGCCTCTCCCGCGCCCGGCGGAAAGAAGGGCGCCGCCATCCCCCCAGCCGTCGTGGGTGAGTGTAACGGGCAATCTGTTTGCAAGGCGTGTAAGACTGCTCGGTTGAATTCGCTGCTGCTGCTGTTTTGTCCCGTACTCTCCCCACACGCCTACTGTCCCCGCCCCCACTGCCCTCCCCCCATGCCAGAGCACGTGCTGCTGCCCCGCAGCGCGTACATCTCGGACCTTCTCGTCGATTACGGCACCGCGGCGCAGGTGGGGCAGTCGCGCGGGCAGCAGGTGGTGTGCAAGCTGCTGCTGCGCAAGCGCTGGTTCGATTTTTGAGTCGACTTAAAAACCGACTCATCACAAGCAGGTGGTGTTCAGGCTGCTGCTGCGCAAGCGCTCTCCCTCATCCCACCCTGTTTCCTCTCATCCTTCCCCCCTCTCCATGCCAGAGCACGTGCTGCTGCCCCGCAGCGCGTACATATCGGACTTACTAGTCGACTACGGCACCGCGGCGCAGGTGGGGCAGTCGCGCGGGCAGCAGGTGGTCTGCAAGCTGCTGCTGCGCAAGCGCTGGTTCGACCGCGCCGATGCTGACGTGGCGGAGCGCCAGTTCGTGCGCCTCTGCTACGTGCAGTTGCGCCGCGACTACATGGAGAGCCGCTACCTCGTCACCGCGGAAGGCGCGGTGGTGTTAGCCGCACTCCAAATCGCCGCGGAAATTGGCGTCATTCCCGACCCGCTGGACGCGCCGTGAGCCTCTTGGGTTGTCCGGGTGACTGGGATGGGCTGGGCTGGACTGGGTTGGGCTGGGTTGGGTTACTGGGTGTGGTGGCTCTGTTACGTGCAATTGCGCCGCGACTACATGGAGAGCCGCTACCTCGTCACCGCGGAAGGCGCGGTGGCGTTGGCAGCGCAGCGCAGCGCTGCAAATCGCCCGCGGAAATGTAGCCGTTATCCACCAAGAGCTGGTTTCTCGTGACTGATGAGATTCCTTTCCTCCCCTCCCATCCCTCTCTTCTCCCTTCAACAGCGAGTGGCTGGCGCTGATGACTAAATCCGTGCCGGCTATTGTATCGGGTGCAATGAGCGAGGATGAGTGGGCTAAGGTTGACAGGCCCCCAAACTCCCCTATCTGCATCCTCTCGCTCCCTTCCATGTCCCTCTTAACCTGCAGCGAGTGGCTGGCGCTGATGACTAAGTCCGTGCCGGCTATTGTATCGGGCGCCATGAGTGAGGACGAGTGGGCCAAGCAGATCGCCGCCCAGTACAAGACGCTGGTGAGTGTGCCGCCCAGCAGGACGGTCAGTGCTGCCCAGAAGACTGCCGCCCATTTGTGATCCGATCCGTATCCCTCCTTTCGTGTGCCGTCCAATACGCCTAGACTCGTTGAACCGCACTGAACCGTGTAGAACCATGGTGTCTCACTCATGCATGTTGTCCCCTTTCCCCCCCCTTTGTTCCCATCTGCAGTGGTCTCTAGACCATGAGGGCACAATGCGTGAGTTCACGCGAATCATCCTCGACAGCCCGCACGGCGGGTCTGTGTTCGTCCCCCTCCCCTCTAATGCTGTGTCCCCTTCTCCCCACCTCCGTCCGGCTGTGTGCAGTGGTCTCTGGACCATGAGGGCACGATGCGTGAGTTCACGCGAATCATCCTCGACAGCCCGCACGGCGGGTCTGTGTTCTTCCCCCTCCGCCCGCACCCGGACATTGCCGCGTCCTTCCCCAAGCGGATGGAAGTGGGAATCAACCACAACGGGGTGAGTCGGTGTGCTGTGTAGAGTACGTACGTAGGCAAGCCTTCACACCCTTACCTTCCTACTCCCCTCTCTTCTATCCACCCCCTGCCCAAAACAGCTCCACTTCCTCGACCCGGAGGACCATTCACTCGTGCTAGAGGCGGAGCTGAAGGACATTGCAGAGTATGCCGGCAAGCCCGGGCGAGTCTACTTCTCGCTGCTCATGCGCAACCAGCTGTGCTCACTCGAATTCGCCACCAAAGGAGTGAGTGGGGTGTGAGTGGGTTGGGACGAGTGTGGGCGAGTCTACTTCTCGCTGCTCATGTGCAACCAGCTGTGCTCACTCGAATTCGCCACCAAAGGGGTGAGTGGGGTGTGAGTGGGTTGGGACGAGTGTGGGCGAGTCTACTTCTCGCTGCTCATGCGCAACCAGCTGTGCTCACTCGAGTTTGCCACCAAAGGAGTGAGTGAGGTTGGGGGTGAATGGAGTGGTGGGTGGGAATGGATGATGGGAGGGAATCATAGGGAGAGGAGATCGCCCAGCGTAGGACCGTCACACCGAGGTGACTGTTGGGTCAACTCAAGACACCTCATGCACAGCCAGCTCTGCTCGCTCTAGTTTGCCACCAAGGGGGTGAGTGAGGTTGGGGGTGGATGGAGTGGTGGGTGGGAATGGATGATGGGAGGGAAACACAGGGCTAGGGAAACACAGGGCGAGGGAATCACAGGGAGAGGAGATCGCCCAGCCGTTGGACCGTCAAACCGCGAATGCCAATCGTCAAGCGATTCCGCAATACCCCCAAACCCTGCGCCCTTTCCCTCTAATCTCTCCTCACAGGGCGAGGAGATCACTCAGCTGCTGGACCGTCACATTGCAAATGCCGTTCGGCAGGCAAGAGGCGAGCACGTGGGAGTGGAGAGCGAGAGTGGTATCGAGGAAGAGGAGGAGAGGAGCATGGGGAGGGGGGGGGCGGTGGAGAAGGGGAGGGTGATGGTGAGGCAAGAGGGGCTGCTGATGCCGTCTCTCCGCATGTCACAGGGTGCGGCAGCAGCAGTTTCCCATGGCTCTTCACGGCCACGTTACGCTTGATGTGGCTGCTTAGTGGGCCCCTCACAAAGAGGGGGAGAGGAGGGTGGGCGGGGAGGGGAGCGAATGGGAGGGTGATGATGGTGCGGCAGGAGGGGCTGCTGATGCCGTCTCTTTCCATGTCACAGGGCGCGGCAGCAGCAGCGGTTTCTCACGGCTCGTCACGACCGTGTTATGCTTGATCTGGTTGCTTAGCGGGCCCCTCATGAAGAGGGGGATGGGGGCGGTGGAGAAGGGGAGAGGTGATGGTGAGGCAGGAGGGGCTGCTGATGCCGTCTCTGAGCATGTCACAGGGCGTGGCAGCAGCAGCCGCAGCAGCGGGGGTTTCTCACGGCTCGTCTCGGCAGCGTTACGCTTGATTACTTTTGAGACGTCTACAGTGGCGAGGGTAATGGTGCCTTGCTATGCTTGACTTGACACGTACAGGATAGGCTGCTACAGGAGTCTCAGATCGTAGGATTTTTTGGTAATAATGCCTTCTTAGCTGTTGTGGTATTGGGTGTACATCTGTACACTTTATTGCTGCAAATGGTTTAGGGATTGAGTGAAGTGTTAAGTTTCGTAGGTGGGAAATTGGACTATGGGTGGATTAAGAGTTTGTTGTAGTTTGCTGTGTATGTGTTTATGCTGAGTGTCCCTGATTCAGCATGTTTGTGTATGAACACTATTTGCTGGGACCAATTAACGTTTGACTGCGCGGGGGTTCAATGAATATTGGAACAAACGATTTGGGGCAGCAGTTTTGAGTTACTACTCACCCAGCTTGGTGTTGGGCTACGCGCCTACATGAAGGAGGGGAAAAGAGTTAAAGCCACGGTCTCACATCTGGTTGATATGGTGGCGGAGCTTCGGCAAGAATCGATGAGAAATCCGGCCTGCTCACGTACGACGATGCTGTTAGCAGAAAAAGAGGTGCAGCTTAAAGAGTACCATGCGGCTAAGAAGGACAGGGTGCAGCTGATGACGGGAATACGGGTGGAGCTCACCAGTGAAATGCCGTCCCCGCATCTGTCAGCAATGGTAAAGGCGAGGAAGGAAAGCACGCAAATCACGGAGCTACAGACAGCGAGCGGCGCAGTCTCGGACTCTAGAGGGATCTTGGAGGCAGCATCGGCTTTCTTCGCGGGTATTTTCGGAGAAGACAGATGCCGTCTTAAGGAGAACTGGAAGCCGATAAAGGGGAAAAAGCTGGAGAAGTGGGAAGCAGAGGAGCTGGCAGCTGACTGGACAGAAGAAGAGGTGAAGGCAGCCTTTGGAGCGATGGCGGCTAACAAATCACCTGGAAAGGATGGCTTGCCGAAAGAACTGTTTGAAGTGCACTAGGACCTGATGGGTAAAGGATTTATGGCAATGGCGAAGGACTTCGCGACTTCTGCTTCACTCTCCACCGATGTCAAAGAAGCCATTTCGATACTCCTGCACAAGAAGGGGGACAAGGATCAGTTGAATAATTATAGACCGATAACTCTTCTAAACTTCACTTACCAAGTGCTGGCGAGGGTGATTGTAGACAGAATGAAGAAGGTGCTGGGAAAGGTGATTTCAGAGGAGCAGTACGGATTCCTGCCGGGGAGAAGACTCACGGACGCAGTGGGATTGATCGCCGATGTGATTGATGCGGCTCGGAACAAGAATAAGGACTGGTTTTTGTTACTCGTTGACTTCAAAAAGGCATATGATTCGGTGTCGAGGGACTACACCTTCAAAATCTTGAGGGAGATGGGTTTTCCGGAGCGGCTGGTTGGCTGGGTCGAAGGTCTGCACAAGGGAACACAGACGCGGCTGTTAATAAACGGATGGTTCGGAGATGGAGTGGAAGAAGTGTATGGGGTAAGGCAGGGATGCCCGCTGTGAAGAAATGAGGAATGAATGAACTAGCAAGCAGGTGGGTACAAGTAGGAAAACCTACCGTCAGCCCCCGGATAGAAGCGCCCCTGGGGTTCTAAAAAAACACGTTTTTTTAGGGGGTGCGCTTATAATTGAGGATTTTTATAAGCGCCGGTGCTTATATAATAGCATATATGAAATTCGTCGTTTTTCCACCAAACTGTAGATCCCGTTCTTGCGAATTGAATCGAGTCGAAACTATACAGGGTTCGATTGAGAATCTCGCATGCAAGTTGGCAGGGATTGATTCCCTGCCAACACACACAGTCAGAATGTGAAACTATACTGTACAAGGCTGTGATTGAGAATCTCGCGTGCAAGTTGGCAAGGATTGATTCCCTGCCAACACACACAGTCAGAATGAGTCAACGTGCGCCTTTGACAGCTCATTCTGACTGGACGCGTTGCCAGTGAGCCAGGCGAGGGTGAGGGGGCATCGAAATTCAAAATGTGGGAATGAAAATGTTGAGTTTCGTTACAACGATTTCAGTAAGATTATAATAAAAAAGAAGAGGGTGGCGCTTATAATCCGTAAGCCTTCAGGGGTGTGCTTATAATCGAGGACCGGATATAAGCGCCCTCATCCTTTTATAAGCGCCGGCGCTTATCCGAGGCCTGCGCTTCTATCCGGGGGCTTACGGTAGAAGTGTTGTACCCCATACTGTCTACCCCACTACAGCCTACACAGACTATAGCATAGGAGTTTGACACACCCCCATAGGCAAAGTGGGGGAGAACAAGAGGTCACACGACCAGTCAAGCAAAGCAAAGCAAGCTCAGGGTGGATCACAACGTCACCACACAATCCGAGCACAAGAGCAAGGCCAAAAGGCCAATTCACATGCAAGATCATATATAAAGGTAAACAAGCAAGTGCATGTATAGAAAGATAACAGTACAAGCAAGGTCAAGAAGTGAGCAAGTGAGGCCAAGTAGGCACAAGACCTAGCATCGTACAGAAACGCTGAAGTGCCTTGGTAAAGATATCAGCAGTGTTGGCCTCAGAGGCCACGTAAGCAAAGCGCAGCTGACCACGCTGCTGCAGCTCACGAGCAAGGAAGTAGCAAAGAGCAATGCGCTTCGTTTTGTGCTCCAGTCTGTGCTCCCGACACAAGGCCAGCATGGCCTTGTTGTCTACGTGTAGAACAGGAGGAGGACGAGGTGCCTCTCCTAGGTCAGTCAGCAGGTAGGTGAGCCAGTGTAACTCCTGTGCAGCCATGGCCCCCGCGTAGATCTCGGCCTCACAGCTGGAGCCGAGAACAGAAGACGAGCGGGTAGACCGCCACGAAACAGAGCCGGAACGAATGCTGAAGGTGTAACCCTGTGACGACCGCTGTGTAGCGTGGTCGTCAGCCCAAGAAGCGTCTGCGTGACCTATGAGGACCACTCGACGTCGCCCTCCAAGCACTAGCCCCATGCCCGACGTACTGCACAAGTAGCGCAACACCCTCTTTGCTGCAGCCATGTGCTCTGGTCGGTGTCTCCCAGGAGCATCATAGCGTGCCAAGATGCTAAGAGGGTATGCAAGGTCAGGTCGTGTGCAGGTCATCAGGTACATGAGGCAGCCAACAAGCTCTGGGTACGGGCCACTCGGCTCTACGGACTCATCCGAAGGCAGAGCTGAGAGCGAGTGGCAAGTAGACAGAGGAGTGGCCTGAGGCGAGGAGTACGTGAAGTCGAAGCAATGAAGGACCTGCTGCACCATGTATAACTGAGTCAGGGTAATGGTGCGGCGTGCTCTGTCCTGGGTGATCTGCAAGCCAAGGTAGCTGCGCAGTTCACCCAGGTCTGTACACGTGTGTCTCTTCTGCAGCTCCGACTTCACGTGGGCAAGTCCAGCAGTGTCAGTAGTAGGAAAACCCAAGTCTTCGACGTACACGAGGATGTAGAACGGTGGCAAAGAGGTGTCAGTGCGTAGAAACAGCGACGAGTCAGCACTAGAAGGAGCAAACCCAAGAGCCGCAAGTGTAGTCCTCAGTGTGTCGTGCCACTCACGGGGCGCCTGGCGGAGACCGTAGGCTGGCCGCCGGAGGCTCCACTGGGTAACAGGAGAAAACAACCCAGTGAAGCCAGGAGGGCGGCGCAACCCGATCTCCTCGTGCAGGCTGCCCTGCAGGAAAGCTGTGCTGAAGTCAAGAGAGTGAAGCTCGTAGTCGCGCTGAGCGGCTATGTGCAGCAGCACCCGAAGAGTGGTCATCTTCGGGGTGGGAGAGAAGGTCCAAAAGTAGTCAACTCCCTGCCGCTGACTGAAGCCTCGAGCCACGTAACACGCCTTGAAGACAGGCGGAGAACCTGGCGGCCGCTTCACCCTGAAAATCGACATGCCACTGACGATGTTCGCCCCAGGTGGGGGAACCTCGTCGACGTAGGTGCCTGTGGACTTCCAAGAAGCCATCTCTGCGTCCATGGTTGACTGCCACTAAGAGTAATAGGGACCCTCGATCGCCTCAGCGTACGATCGAGGAGTCGGGATGTCTAGTGCATTCGGGTCTCCCTCAGGGTCAATCAACGTGGACACGAGATGAGGCAAAGCAGCAGCAAAACACTAGAACTCCTCCTGCCTGTCCTCAAGGACGTTCGTGCTAAGAGCACACTCACCCCCGACGGACGGAGGACAGACAGACGCAGACTCAGCAACAAGACTAGCAGCGTATTCTAGACGACAGCGAGCAGCAAAGTCGACAAGCTCAGCAACTAAGGCAGATGCAGCAGTGGAATCAAAGGAAGGGTCAGTGACAACAGTAGCCAGGAGACGCGTGACAGTAGGACTGGCAGCACGGAGAGAGTCTGACTTCGGGTCAGCAAGGACAGGAAGAGAGGACTCTGGAGGAGATGGCAACGGGACACGCAGAGGAGCAGTGGACGGACGCAGTGCCATCTGGTGGGTGCCTGGGACCGCAGGAGGACGCGGACGCGGAGCACGAAGACTAGTGCGAGTAGAACGAACAGGCGACACAGGACGAGACGCAGGCTCACGACGCTCAGCAAGACCTCCAGTAGGACCAATGTAGGGAGAAGGAGCAGGCAGGGGGGAGGCGGGCTGTAACTGTGACTACGACAGGACAGGCTGTGGGCACTCTAAGGGAGGAGCAGGACCACTAGAGGGCGGGAGACCAAGAACCTTCTCAAGTAGCAGAACGAAGTACGGCCACGGCCGCGCAGTGCCTCCAAAACCAGCACGGACAACACCAGTACCCCCAGCGGCAACACCAGTGTAAGCAGCACCGCCAGCGCCAACAGCGCCAACTCCAGCACCTTCAGACGCACCAGCGCCAGCAGAACCACCAGCGCCAGCAGAACCACGAGCGCCAACACCCTCAGCAGCTCCAGCTCGAGTAACTCCAGTAGCTCCAGCAGCACCAAATCCTGTAGGACCGGCAGGTCCAGTACCGCCAGCACCTCCAGCAGTACCTCCAGCAGCACCCCCAGCCCCAGCAGCTCCAGTAACGCCAGTACGAGCACCTCCGCGACCAGCAGCAACGGTAGTACCTCCAGCTCTAGCAGCACGGCTGTAGCAACGGGCAAACCACTCGCGCAGCTCTTGTGGAGAGAGCGGCTCCCGCCTTGACGAAGCACCGCGAGAGGTCACACAAGGAGACCCAGCACCCCCAGGCTCCGCACCCCCAGGCTCAGAACCCACAGGCTCAGCACCCCTAGACTCAGCACCCCCAAGGCTCAGCACCCCCACACTCACCACCCCTAGGCTCAGCACCCCCAGACTCAGTACCCCCAGGCTCCGCACCCTTGGACTCAGCACCCTTAGGCTCCGCACCCCTAGACCCCGCACCCGCAGGCACAGCACCTCGAGCAGCACCAGATTCAACAGCTACCTCGACAAGCTTGAATGCGTCTACCTGGGACACACCTCACGGGGCAGGATCCTGAGTGGGGAGGGGGTCTACCGAGGAAGGACCTGGCGCAAGGAAGAGCGGCGGCGGGGGGAGGGGCGCAGTGCGGTAGGGGAAGAGACGGTAGTAAGGCACCGACTCGTCAAAGGTGACGTCCTGGGAGGACAGAGCGCGGCGCGAGGTGGGGTGGTAAAACTGCTACCCAGGCGCGTCAGGGGGGAAGCTAAGGAAGACGTAGGGACCAGCATGGCGGGACAGCTTGTCCGCAGACAAGTCGCGGACAAACGCCCGAGATCCCCAGACCCGAAACGCAGATGCATCGCCAACGTTCCCTGTCCACCACAAGCTGGGGGAGGTCTCTTGCAAGGAGACCCGGGGCTGAAGGTTGAGCTGATGCACTGCGTACTGAACCGCAAACGGCCACAGAATATGGGGGGCAACCGCATGCATCATGGACGTACGAGCGACGTCCATGACCATGCCAATGCAGTGCTCAGCAATCCCATTTTGCTGTGGAGAGGCCGGAAGCGTGAAGGTCTAACGGATGCCCTGTGCACGACAGAAGGCTCCCAGACGGGCAGAGGAAAACTCCCCGCCTCTGTCAGAGTGCAGACGCAGAACAGGAAAGTCCGAGCCGAAACTCTCTCTAAGTTGGAGACGAGCTGCGCGGATCTAGTCGATCAAAACCTTAGTGACGTCACCCTTGCTGCGCAAGGGGAAGACTGTGGTGTTACGCGAGTAGTCGTCATCCACCAACAGGAAGTAACGCTCGTGCCCCTGTCCACGGACGTGGGCGGGGCCCCACACGTCCATGTGAAGAGTCTGCAGTGGAGCCTTTGTCGGAGGAAACCCGGAGGAGTGAGAGGCGGCGCGATGTCGCCCCTCGACGCAGGGGACGCAGGTAGGGGCAGGCCCCGGAGGTAGGGGAGGGAGAGACCGGGGAAGACCAGAGACAAGGACACGGGAGGCCATGCCTCGGAGACGAGGCAGGGAGGGGTGACCAAGGCGGTGGTGCTTAAGGAGAGTCTGGTGGGATAGGAGACGACACGAGCAGGGAGCAGACTCAGGACCAGACCTGGACGCTGCAGCAAACACCTGACTCGACGCAGCTACCTGGCCAGACTCAGCAGTCGGAGGAGACTCAGTAGTAAGTGTGTATAGGCTCGACCCTGGCCGACGGGTGAACGTGGCCAAGAGTGGGCCTGTCCGAGCACACGTGCAGTGGGTCACCCGCTGACTCGCAAGAGTAAACTGGTCAACCCCCCTATCCTGTAGATCAGCTCCACTCACCAAGTTCGTAGAGAACGAGGGGAGATAGAGACCTGACAGGGTGCCAGAAGGGGCTGCCGGGCAGGATAAGACAGTGGAGAAGCTAGCAAGGACAGGACCCCCAGAGGGGTCCGCCAGGGAGACCGCAACCGGCCGACTAAGCGGCGTAAGCGTGGTGCGGTCTCAAAAGAAGGAGCGGGAAGCACCCGAGTCAAGGGTGAAGGTGTGTAAGGCCTGAGCCGACGTGGTACCTGAGAGAGCAGACTCACCAGCACCTGGGGCAGCAGACGCACTAGCACCTAGAGCAGCAGCCTCACCAGCACCTAGAGTAGCAGAATGGATATTGGGGTCAGGCGGCACACACAGGTGACAGACTCCCTCGGCACTAGAAGACAATGCATACATGGCAATGAGAATAGCATGATAGTCAAGAGCAAAGATGTCTACCCTCTGCCTAAGCAGCTCCACCTAGTCGGGGATCTTAGCGTCGTCGCCAAACTCTGTACGCCAAGTGTCGCTCAGACGCGCGAAGCAGCGGGACTCTGTGTGACTACGCGTCCCGCAAGTCTGACCAGTCTGGACACCCGTGCTAATAGCCTACGGGCAGCGAGCAGGACTCAGCGACCCTCTACTCTGAGCGTACGACTCACGAAGCTGCTGGGGTGAAAGAGTCTCGCGCGGACAACACTGCTGCTGCACCGGGCCACAACAAGAAACTCCCGAACTACCCACTCCAGGACGACTCCACTACTGCCACCCCGATAACCCCAATTGGTGTACCACTCACGAAGTTGTTGGGGGGTGAGGGACTCACGCGGGCGACGCTGGAGCTGCATCCTGCCACTACAAGCAGCTGCGGAACTACTCACTCCAGGATGACTCCCACTACGGCCACCCTGACAACCCCAACTAGCATACCACTCACGAAGCTGTTGGGGGGTGAGGGACTCACGCGGGCGACGCTGGAGCTACATTTGGCCACGCTAGGAGCAGCAGTAGCAGTAGAAAGAGCAGTAGTAGTAAGAGCAGCAGTAACAGCAGTACGGGCAGGGCAATGCTCACCACTGGCGAGAAGGGCAGGCGTACGAAGGCGGCAACGGGGATTCCGCTACCACTGTAGAGCGAGAGCTCCGCGGCAACTGCAGGGGTGGCTGCTCCAGGGGCGGCTACTGCAGTGGCGGCTGCTCCAGGGGCGGCTGCTGAAGTGGCGGCTGCTGTAGGGGCGGCTGCTACAGTGGCGGCTGCTCCAGGGGCGGCTGCTGCACTGGCGGCTGCTCGAGGGGCGGCTGCTGCAGTGGCAGCTGCTCCTGGGGCGGCTGATGCAGTGGCGGCTGCTCCAGGGGCGGATGCGGCAGTGGCGACTGCTCCAGGGGCGGCTGCTGCAGTGGCGGCTGCTCCAGGGGCGGGTGTTGCAGTGGCGGCTGCTCCAGGGGCGGCTGCTGCAGTGACAGCTGCTTCAGGGGCGGCTGCTGCAGTGGCGGCTGCTCGAGGGGCGGCTGCTGCAGTGGCGGCTGCTCCAGGGGCGGCTGCTGCAGTGGCGGCTGCTCCAGGGGTAGCCGCTGCAGTGGCGGGGGCGGCTGCTGTAGCGGCGGCTGCTCCAAGGGCGGCTGTTGCCGTGGCTGCTGCTCCAGGGGCGGCTGCTGCTGCGGCGGCTGCTCCAGGGGCGGCTGCTGCTGCTGGGCGGCTCGGCGGCTCGACTACCCGCTAGGGGCGGCGACGGGGCCGGGAAGGGGCGGCGACGGGGCCGCTAGGGGCGGCGACGGGGCCGCGTAGGGAGGGGAGCGGCGACGAGGCCGCTAGGGGCGGCGACGTGGCCGCATAGGGGCGGTTATGAGGCCGCGTAGGGGCGGCGACGGGGGCGCGTAGGGAGGGGAGCGGCGACGGGGCCGCTAGGAGCGGCGATGGGGCCGCGTAGGGGCGGCAACGAGGCCGCGTAGGGGCGGCAACGGGGCCGCGTAGGGAGGTCAGCGGCGACGCGGCCGTTAGGGGCGGCGACGGGGCCGCGTGGGGGCGGCAACGGGGCCATGTAGGGGCGGCGACGGGGCCGCGTAGGGAGGTTAGCGGCGACGGGGCCGCTAGGGGCGGCGACGGGGCCGCGTAGGGGCGGCAACGGGGCCGCGTAGGGAGGTTAGCGGCGACGGGGCCGCTAGGGGCGGCGACGGGGCCGCTAGGGGCGGCGACGGGGCCGTGTAGGGGCGTCTACGGGGCCGCGTAGGGAGGGGAGCGGCTACGGGGCCGCTAGGGGCGGCGACGGGGCCACGTAGGGGCGGCTACGGGGCCACTAGGGGTGGCTACGGGGCCACGTAGGGGCAGCAACGGGGCCGCGTAGGTAGGGAGGCGGCAACGGGGCCGCTAGGGGCGGCGACAGGGCCGCTAGGGGTGGCGACTGGGCCGCGTAGGGGCGGTGACGGGGCCGCTAGGGGCCGCGAGGGGCCTGGAAGGGCAGCTATTGGGCCGCTAGGGGCGGCGACGGGGCCGCTGAGGGTGGCGCGAGGGGCCGTGAGAGGGGCCTCTAAGAGAGGTCGACAGAAGGGCAGCCCACAAGGCGCGCCTCGGGCAGGAGCGAATGTCGCTCTGGTCAGAAAAAAAAGGTTTCAGTGGTGGGCCCAAGGAAGCGTTCCCACTAGGGAACCTGCTCTATACCATGTGAAGAAATGAGGAATGAATGAACTAGCAAGCAGGTGGGTACAAGTAGGAAAACCTAGAAGTGTTGTACCCCATAATGTCCACCCCACAACAGCCTACACACACTATAGCATATGAGTTTGACACCCGCTTGCTCCGTACCTGTTCTTCTGCGGAGTAGAACCGTTGGCGCAAGAGGTGTGGCGGAAAAAGCCGGGGCTCAGCAAGGCGGACGAGCGTCTCTTGTATATCGGGTATGCTGACGACACCACACTGATTCTGGAGGGGAAGGAGCAAATCATTAAGGCGGAGAAGGTACTGGAGAAGTTTAAGCTTACCTCAGGGCTGGAGACGAATGTGGAAAAGTCAGACATCCTGCCCCTGGGCGATAACCTGCACAGGCATTCATGCAGACCACAGAGTTTCCGTTGGGCGGGAGCGGATGAGGCAGAGAGACTGCTGGGGATTTGGGTAACACCGGCAGGATGTTGTCAGCCAATGTGGGAGAAGGCGGGGGCAAGCGTCGTCGGAAAACTTAAAACATGGGAGAAGAATTATTTTAAGACGAAGGCTGTTAGAACATTATAGCTTATACATTTATGTAGGCTGTAGTGGGGTAGCCCATAAGGGGTACAACCCAATAAGGGTTAGTACTTGTACCCAACTCATTAATACTTCGTCGAGGCGGGAGCCGCTCTCTCCACAGGAGCTGCGCGAGTGGTTTGCCCGCCGCTGGAGACGTGCTGCTGAGACTGGGGGTGCTGCTGGGGCTACTGGAGTTGGTCCTGCTCGAAGTGCTGGCGGTACTGGTGCTACTGGAGCTGGAGCTGATAGGGGTGTTGGCGCTGGTGCGTCTGGGGGTGCTGCTGAGGCTGCTGGAGCTGACGGTCCTACTGGAGTTGGTGCAGCTGGAGCTGGAGCTGCAGGGGGTGTTGGCACTGGTGGTGCTGCTGGCGCTGGTGCTTCTTAGGGTGCTGGAGTTGGCGCTGCTGGAGCTGGAGGTACTGCTGGCGCTGGTGCTACCGCTGGGGGTACTGGTGGCGTCCTTGCTGGTTCTGGAGGCGCTGAGTGGCCGAGGCCGTACTTCGTTCCGCTCCTGGAGCAGGTTCTTGGTCTCCCGCCCTCTCCTGGTCCTGCTCCCTCCTTAGAGTGTCCACACCCTGTCCAGACTCAGTCACAGTTACAGCCCGCCTCCCCTCTACCTGCTCCTTCTCCCTACACTAGTCCTACTGGAGGTCTTGCTGAGCGTCGTGAGCCTACGTCTCGTCCTACGTCGCCTGTTCGTACTGCTTGCACTAGTCGTCGTGTTGCGCGTCCGCGTCCTCCTCCGGTCCTCGGCACACACCAGATGGCACTGCGTCCTTCCACTGCCCCTCTGCGTGTCCCATTGCCGTCTCCTCGAGAGTCCTCTCTTCCTACTCTTCCTGACCCAGAGTCTGACTCCCTTCGTGCTGCTAGTCCTTCGGTCACACGCCTTCTTGCTACTGTTGTCACTCACCCTTCCTTTGAGTCTACTGCTGCGTCTGCCCTAGTTGCTAAGCTTGTCGACTTTGCTGCTCGTTGTCGTCTAGACTACGCTGCTAGTCTCGTTGCTGAGTCTGTCTGTCCTCCGTCCGTCAGGGGTGAGTTTGCTCTTAGCACGAACGTCCTTGAGGACAGGCAGGAGGAGTTCCAGTGCTTTGCGGCTGCTTTGCCCCATCTCGTGTCCACGCTGATTTCCTCTGAGGGACACCCGGATGCACCACACATCTCGACTCCTCGATCCTACGCTGAGGCGATCAAGGGTCCCTACTCCTCTCAGTGGCAGTGAGCCATGGACGCAAAGATGGCTTCCTGGAAGTCCACAGGCACCTACGTCGACGAGGTTCCCCCACCTGGGGCGAACATCACCAGTGGCATGTGGATTTTCAGGGTGAAGCGGCCGCCCGGTTCTCCGCGTGTCTTCAAGGCGAGTTACGTGGCTCGAGGCTTCAGTCAGCGGCAGGGAGTTGACTACTTTCAGACCCTCTCTCCCACCCCGAAGATGACCACTCTTCGGGTGCTGCTGCACATAGCCGCTCAGCGCGACTACGAGCTTCACTCTCTTGACTTCAGCACAACTTTCCTGTAGGGCAGCCTGCACGAGGAGATCTGGCGGCGCCGCCCTCCTGGCTTCACTGGGTCGTTTCCTCCTGGTACCCAGTGGAGCCTCCGGCGGCCAGTCTACGGTCTCCCGCAGATGCCCCGTGAGTGGCACGACACACTGAGGACTACACTTGCGGCTCTTGGGTTTGCTCCTTCTACAGCCAACCCGTCGCTGTTTCTGCGCACCGACACCTCTCTGCCGCCGTTCTACATCCTCGTGTACGTCGACAACTTGGTCTTTGCCACTGCTGACACTACTGGACTCGCCCACGTGAAGCCCGAGCTGCAGAAGAGACACACGTGCACAGACCTGGGTGAACTGCGCAGCTACCTTGGCTTGCAGATCACCAGGGACAGAGCACAGCGCACCATTACCCTTACTCAGTCACACATGGTGCAGCAGGTCCTTAAGCGCTTCGGCTTCACGTACTCCTCGCCTCAGGCCACTCCTCTGTCTACTTGCCACTCGCTCTCAGCTCTGCCTTCGGATGAGTCCGTAGAGCCGAGTGGCCCGTACCCAGAGCTTGTTGGCTACCTCATGACCCTCATGACCTGCACACGACCTGACCTTGCATACCCTCTTAGCATCTTGGCACGCTATGTTGCTCCTGGGAGACACCGACCAGAGCACATGTCTGCAGCAAAGAGGGTGTTGCGCTACGTGTGCAGTACGTCGGGCATGGGGCTAGTGCTTGGAGGGCGACGTCGAGTGGTCCTCACAGGTCACGCTGACGCTTCTTGGGCTGACGACCAGGCTCCGCAGCGGTCGTCACAGGGTTACACCTTCAGCATTCGTTCCGGCTCTGTTTCGTGGCGAACTACCCACTCGTCTTCTGTTCTCAGCTCCAGCTGTGAGGCTGAGATCTACGCAGGGGCCATGGCTGCACAGGAGCTTCGCTCGCTCACCTACCTGCTGACTGACCTAGGGGAGCCGCCTCGTTTTCCTCCAGTTCTGTACGTAGACAACAAGGCCATGCTGGCCTTGTGTCGGGAGCACAGACTGGGGCACAGAACAAAGCACATTGCTCTCCGTTACTTCGTGGCTCGTGAGCTGCAGCAGCGTGGTCAGCTGCGCCTCACCTATGTGGCCTCTGAGGCCAACACTGCTGATATCTTTACCAAGACCCTTCCGCCTTGTGAACGTCAGCGCTTCTGTACTTTGCTAGGTCTTGTGCCTACCTGGCCTCACTTGCTCACTTCTTGATCTTGTTTGTACTGTACTCGTTCTATACCTGCACTTGCTTGTTTACCTTTATATATATGATCTGGCAATTGAACTTGCCTTGTGGACCTACTCTTGTGCTCGGACTGTGTGGTGACTTTGTGATCCACCCTGAGCTTGCTTTGCTTTGCTTGACTGGTCCTGTGACCACTTGTTCTCCCCCACTTTGCCTATGATGGTGTGTTAGAACATTATAGCTTATACATTCGTGTAGGCTGTAGTGGGGTAGCCCATAAGGGGTACAACCCAATTAGGGTTTGTACTTGTACCCAACTCTTTGATAGTTCAATCATTCTCTGGTTCTAATCTTCACAAAGGCAAGAGCGGCGGTGGTGAACGACTACTCTATGTCGGTGGTGGCATTCCAAGCGCAAGTATATCCGCCGCCACCAGTAACCTGGAATGCGCTTGTCAAGGTGAGAGAGGAATGATGTCGACTAGTTTGGGGCATGGGGTACAAAAGTGACGAGAGAAAAGTTGTACCCCCTAAGAAACACCCCTACAAAACCTAAACCTAAATTATATAGATCATATAATTTGACACACCCCCATAGGTGAAGTAGGGGGATAGCCAAACCTAACAGGGGTCACAAGACCAGTTCACATGCAGGTTTATAACACAGCAAGAGATACAGTGATCACATCCTAGCAAAAGTAAACATGCAGGCATATATATATATATATAGTGATCACAGTACAAGCAGGGTCAAGAAGTAAGCAAGTGAGGTCCAGTAGGTACAAGGCCTAGCAGAATGCAAAAGCGCTGATGGTCAACAGGCGGAAGCGCCTTGGTGAACACATCAGCAGTGTTGGCCTCAGTGGCCACGTAACGCAGACAAAGCTGACCACGCTGCTGCAGCTCTCGAGCAAGAAAGTACCGCAGAGCAATGTGCTTCGTTCTGTGCTCCAGTCTGTGCTCCTGACACAAGGCAATGGCAGCCTTGTTGTCGACGTACAACACTGGAGGAGAACCAAGCCGCTCTCCAAGGTCGGTCAGCAGGTAGGTCAGCCAGCGTAGCTCCTGGGCAGCCATGGCTGTGGCGTAGATCTCAGCCTCACAACTGGAGCTGAGAACAGAAGAAGAGCGTGTAGAACGCCAGGAAACTGAGCCTGAGCCAAGGCTGAAGGTGTAACCCTGTGACGACCGCTGAGTAGCCTGGTCGTCTGCCCAAGAAGCGTCTGAGTGCCCTGTGAGAACAGGCCGGTCTCGCCCTCCAAGCACTAGCCCCATGCCCGACGTACTGCACAAGTAGCGCAACACCCTCTTAGCTGCATCCATGTGCTCCTTCCGGTGACGGCCAGGAGCGACATAGCGTGCAAGGATGCTAAGAGGGTATGCAAGGTCAGGTCGAGTGCAGGTCATCAAGTACATGAGGCAACCCACAAGCTCTGGATACGGGCCACTCGGCTCTACGGACTCATCCGAAGGCAGAGCTGAGAGCGAGTGTCCCGTAGGCAGAGGAGTGGGCTGAGGCGAGGAGTACGTGAAGCGGAAGCGCTGAAGGACCTGCTGCACCATGTGTGACTGAGTCAGGGTGATGGTGCGGCGTGCTCTGTCCCGGGTGATCCGCAAGCCAAGGTAGCTTGTCAGTTCACCCAGGTCTGTGCACGTGTGTCTCTTCTGCAGCTCCAACTTCACGTGGGCGAGACCAGCTCTGTCCGCTGTGGCAAAGACCAAGTCGTCGACGTACACGAGAATGTAGAACGGCGGCAGCGAGGTGTCGGTGCGTAGAAACAGCGACGGGTCAGCAGTAGAGGGAGCAAACCCAAGAGCCGCAAGTGTCGTGCTCAGTGTGTCGTGCCACTCACGCAGTGCCTGGCGGAGACCGTAGACCGGCCGCTGAAGCCTCCACTGGGTGCCAGGGGGAACCGACCCAGTGAAGCCAGGAGGGCGGCGCAGCCAGATCTCCTCGTGCAGGCTGCCCTGCAAGAAAGCTGTGCTGAAGTCAAGAGAGTGAAGCTCGTAGTCGCGCTGAGCGGCTATGTGCAGCAGCACCCGAAGAGTGGTCATCTTCGGGGTGGGGGAGAAGGTCTGAAAGAAGTCGACTCCCTCTCGCTGACTGAAGCCCCTAGCCACGTAGCGCGCCTTGAAGACAGGCGGAGAACCCGGCGGTCGCTTCACCCTGAAAATCCACATGCCACTGACGATGTTCGCCCCAGGAGGGGGAACCTCGTCGACGTAAGTGCCAGTGGACTTCCAGGAAGCCATCTCTGCGTCCATGGCTGTCTGCCACTGAGAGGAGTAGGGACCCGCCATCGCCTCAGTGTAGGAGCGCGGGGTCGGGATGTCTGGTGCATCCGGGTCTCCCTCAGGGGCAACAAGCATGGACACGAGATGAGGCACAGCAGCAGCAAAGCAGTGAAACTCCTCCTGTCTGTCCTCAAGGACGTCCGTGCCAAGAGCACACTCACCCCCGACGGACGGAGGACAGGCAGACTGAGACTCAGCAACTAGGCTAGCAGCGTAGTCCAGGCGACAGCGAGAAGCAAAGTCAACCAGCTCAGCGACCAGAGCAGACGCAGTAGCGGACTCAAAAGACGGGTCAGTGACGACAGTAGCGAGAAAACGCGTGACAGTGGGACTGGCAGCACGACGGGAGTCAGACTCCGGGTCAGGAAGAGTAGGCAGCGAAGACTCAGGAGGAGACGGCAGCGGGACACGCTGCGGAGCAGTGGAGGGACGCAGAGTCATGTAGTGAGTGCCCGGGACAGGAGGAGGACGCTCACGCGGGGCACGACGACCGGTGCGCGCAGTACGGACAGGCGACGCTGGACGTGACTCAGGCGCACGACGCTCAGTAAGACCTCCCGTGGGACCAGTGTAGGGAGAGGGACCAGGGAGAGGGGAGGCGGGCGGTAACTGTGACTGCGACTGGACTGGCGTGAGACCAAGAACCTGCTGAAGGAGCGGGACAAAGTAGGGTCGCGGCCGCGTAGCGGCTCCAGAACCAGTAGAGAAAGCAGCGGCGGGGTCCTCAGCATCAGCGACAACGCCAACGTCCGGGTCCGCAGCACCAGCAGCAGCTCCAACGCCCGGGTCCTCAGCACCAACGACAACGCCAACGTCCGGGTCCTCAGCACCAGTGACAACGCCAGTGTCCGGGTCCGCAGCACCAGCAGCAGCTCCAACGCCCGGGTCCGCAGCACCAGTGACAACACCAGCGTCCGGGTCCGCAGCACCAGCAGCAGCTCCAACGCCCGGGTCCTCAGCACCAGCGACAACGCCAACGTCCAGGTCCTCAGCACCAGGGGCACCACTCCGGAGACTGCAGCGCCGCGCGTACCACTCTCGGATCTGCTGAATGGGGGGGAGCTCCTGGGCAGGAGGGGAAGTACTGGGACGAGCTCCAGAAGCTCCGCTCCGGAGGCGGCAGTACTGTAGGTACCTCTCCTGCAGCTGCTGGGAGGAGAGAGCTCCTCCAGACGTAGTGCGCTCAGGCTCAACACCCCCAGACGCAGCACCCCCAGTCGCCACACCCCCAGGCTCCGCACCCCCAGGCTCAGTACCCCCAGGCTCCGCACCCCCAGGCTCGGGACTGTCAGGCTCCGCACTCTCAGGCTCAGCACCTCTGGCAGGGCGGGACTCGACAGCTATCTCAACAGGGTCAACCGGGTCTACCTGGGACACACCTGAGGGAGCGGCACCCTGAGGGGGGAGGGGGTCTACCACAGCAGCACCTAGTGCGAGGAAGAGCGGCGGTTGGGGGAGTGGGGCAGTGCGGTAGGGGAAGAGGCGGTAGAAGGGGACAGACTCGTCAAAAGTGACGTCCTGAGAGGCCAGAACCCGGCGCGAGGCGACGTGGTAAAACTGCCAGCCAGGCGCGTCGGGGACAAAGCCAAGAAAGACACAGGGAACAGCGCGACGCGAGATCTTGTCCGCAGACGTATCGCGGACAAAGGCTCGGGATCCCCACACCCGGAAACGCGACGCATCACCAACCTCTCCCGTCCACCGCAGAGTCGGGGAAGTCTCCGGGAAGGAGACACGGGGCCAGAGGTTGAGCTGATGCGCTGCGTAACGGACCGCAAACGGCCACAGAAAGTGGGGAGCAGCCGCATGGGTCAGGGAGGTACGAGCGACCTCCATGACCAAGCCAATGCGGCGCTCAGCGACCCCATTCTGCTGTGGAGAGGCCGGAAGCGTGAACGACTGCTCGATGCCGTGCTCAGCACAGTAGGCTGCCAAGAGTTCGGAGGCGAACTCACCACCTCTGTCAGAGTGCAGGCGTAGGACTGGAAAGTCCGAGCGAAAGCGCTTGCCTAGCTGGAGACGGGCTCGGCTGATCCAGGGGATCAAGACATCAGGGACGTCACCCTTGCTGCGCAAGGGGAAGACCGTGGTGTAGCGCGAGTAGTCGTCAACAACTATCAGGAAGTACCGCTCCTGACCCTGACCACGGACGCGGGCTGGGCCCCACACGTCCATGTGTAGCGTCTGCAAAGGAGCAGTCGTCGGGGGGAAGGAGGAGGAGTGGGGAGCGGCGCGCTGCCGCCCCTCAACACAGGGAATGCAGTCGGGAGCAGGTGAGGGGGGGAGGGGAGGGAGAACCCGAGGGAGACCAGAGACAAGCTGCCGCTTGTGCATGGCACGAAGGCGCTGCACAGACGGGTGGCCAAGTCGGTGGTGCCAGAGGACAGTGTCGTGCGCCAGAGAGCGACACGAGCAGGGGGCGGACAGCTGACCTGACGCCGACGCAGACGCGAACGCAGCTACCTGAGGGGACTCAGTGGTCAGTGTGTACAGGTCCGACCTCGGCTCCCGAGTAAAGGTAGCCAGGTGGCGACCCGTCCGGGCACACGTGCAGTGGGTCACTCGCTCGTAGGCAGGGGTGGTCTGGTGAACACCCCCATCCTGTAGCTCACATCCTGCCACCAAGTTCGTAGAGAACGAGGGGAGGTAGAGACCCGACAGCGTGCCGGACGGGACTGCAGGACAAGGGAGGACAGTGGAGTGAGTCGCAACGACTGGACCCCCAGTGGGGTCAGCTAGCGAGACTGCAACCGGCCGAGCAAGAGGCTCAAGGACAGTGCGGTCACGAAAGAAGGAGCGGGAAGCACCTGAGTCAAGAGTGAAGGTGTGGAGTGCGGCGGTCGGCTCAGTACCAGGGGCGACTGGGGCTATAGCACCTAGGGCAGTAGCCTCACCAGGACCTTGGGCAGCAGACACACTAGTACCTAGGGCAGCAGCCTCACCAGGACCTGGGGCAGCAGACACACTAGTACCTAGGGCAGCAGCCTCACTAGCACCTAGAGCAGCAGCCTCACCAGAACCTGGGACAGCAGTCTCACAAGTACTGAGAGCGGGAGCCTGACAGGTCACAATGCCCGGGTCGGGCGGAACACGCAGGTACTGAGCACTCTCTCCACTAATAGACATCGCATACATGGCAGTGAGAATAGCGTCAAAGTCTAAAGCCCAAATATCAACACCCTTCCTTTCCAGCTCAGGCCAGTGGGGCAGCTCAGCACCCCCAGGAAACTGGGCGCGCCACGCGTCAGTAAGGCGCTGGTAGCAGCGCTGCGTGGGGTGCGGCCTCCCACACGGCAGGCCCTTGCGGTCACCAGTGCGGTGGACGTACGTGCAAGTGGAACCACGCTGTGCGTACCACTCACGGGCGGCCTGGAGGGTCGGGGCGTGCTGCTGACCCTGGCCACCACCAGTGTCTCCACGACCACCACCGCCACCGCCACCGCCACCGCCTCGGCCACCTCCACCCCTGCCGCGACCACGACCACCACCGCCGCCGCTACTACCGCCGCTGCCGCCACTACTCCCGCCGCCGCTGTCACCACCCTCACTGCCACCACCAGTGTCTCCAGACCCACCGCCACCCCCACTGCCGCCACCCCCACCGCCACCCTTGCCCCCCCTGCTCTTGCGACGCCCGCTCGAGGCAGACGCAGCCCCGACCTTCTCAGCACCAAGGAGGTCGACAGCAGCAGCAGTGGCGACAGAGGGGAGAAGGGGGGAAGGGGAACACCCCTCAAAGAAGGGGTGGCGGGGCTCGCCACGAGAGGCACCTACGGCGACGATGCTCGCCTCAGCTGCAAGTAGATCCTTCTCAAGGATGGCGATGGTGAGCTCAGTAGGGGAGCGAGCAAGAAGAGAGTCCCTGACTGCGCGCAGTGAGTCAGGGAGGCGGGTGACAATGTGGTAGAGCGTGAGCCAGAGCGGTGGGGGGTTGCTGGCGAGGAACTCGGCAGGCATAGCAGCGCGAAAGCGGGCCTCACTGGTCTTAAGGTGAGTAATGAGATCGGCAACGGTCTGAAAAGAGGCCAGGTCAGGGAAGAGGTAGGGTAGGGTGAGGCGGCCTAGGGTGGCAGACGCAGGCGAGGAGTAGCGGGCAACGACGGCTGTGTACAGGTCCTGAGCAGTCTTGCACTGGCCGAAGTGCTCGCGCTCATCTAGCGGTAGCGAGTTGCGGATAGCAAAGCGAGCATGCGCGTCGCGGGTCTGCCACTGGGAGCGTAGCGTGCTGGCAGCAGAGGAGTCAGGGGCAGTAGCATGGCCGAGGGCATGATCATACAGGGAGATGTCTTCCTTGGCAGTGAGCTGTAGGAAGAGGTGGAGATCCTCAAGCCAGGTGTCAAATTTCACTGGGCGACCCTCAGCATCGAAGGCTAGGACAGGAGCGCTAGCCATGATAGCAGGAGGAGGAACACTCGAAAATGGAAGGATAACAGGAACAGCAGCAGTTGGGACAGCTGCGGCAGTTGCTGCAGTTGAGTCGGCGACGGCAGCTGCTGCAGGAGGTGCGGCTGTTGCCGCTGCTGGAGATGTGGAGGCGGTCGTTGCTGGGTTGGCGGCGGCCACTGCTGCAGAGGCAGCGGCGGCTGATGCTGATGTAGCTACGGCGGCCGCTGCAGGAGATAGCGGCGGCTGCTGCTGCAGAAGATGTGGCAGCTGCTGCTGCAGTAGATGCTGCGGCGGCTGCTGGTGAAGATGCGGCAGTTTCCGCTGTAGGATGTGGCGGCGGCTGCTGCTACAGTAGATGCGGCAGTTGTCGCTGCAGGAGGTGGCGGCGGCTGCTGCTGCAGAAGGTGCGGCAGCTGCTGCTGCAGGAGATGCTGCGGCGGCTGCTGCTGAAGATGCGGCAGCTGCTGCTGCAGTAGATGCTGCGGCGGCTGCTGCTGAAGATGCGGCAGCTGCTGCTGCAGTAGATGCTGCGGCGGCTGCTGCTGAAGATGCGGCAGCTGCTGCTGCAGTAGATGCTGCGGCGGCTGCTGCTGAAGATGCGGCAGCTGCTGCTGCAGTAGATGCTGCGGCGGCTGCTGCTGAAGATGCGGCAGCTGCTGCTGCAGTAGATGCTGCGGCGGCTGCTGCTGAAGATGCGGCAGCTGCTGCTGCAGTAGATGCTGCGGCGGCTGCTGCTGAAGATGCGGCAGCTGCTGCTGCAGTAGATGCTGCGGCGGCTGCTGCTGAAGATGCGGCAGCTGCTGCTGCAGTAGATGCTGCGGCGGCTGCTGGAGAAGATGCGGCAGCTGCTGCTGCAGTAGATGCTGCGGCGGCTGCTGCTGAAGATGCGGCAGCTGCTGCTGCAGTAGATGCTGCGGCGGCTGCTGCTGAAGATGCGGCAGCTGCTGCTGCAGTAGATGCTGCGGCGGCTGCTGCTGAAGATGCGGCAGCTGCTGCTGCAGTAGATGCTGCGGCGGCTGCTGATGAAGATGCGGCAGCTGCTGCTGCAGTAGATGCTGCGGCGGCTGCTGATGAAGATGCGGCAGCTGCTGCTGCAGGAGATGCTGCGGCGGCTGCTGCTGAAGATGCGGAAGGAGCCGCTGGAGAAGATGCAGCAGCTGCTGCTGTTGTAGATGCAGCGGCGGCTGCTGCTGAAGATGCGGCAGTTGCCGCTGAAGAGGGTGCAGTAGTTGCTGCTGCTGGAAATGCAGCGGCAGTTGCTGCAGAAGAAGCGGCAGTTGCTGCTGCTGAAAATGCAGCGGCGGCCGCTGCAGACAATGCGGCCGTAGATGCTGCAGGAAATGACGCGGCGGCCGCTGCAGAAGGTGTGGCTGCGGCTGCTGCTGGAGATGTAGCGGCGGCTGCTGCAGATGGCGCGGCGGCTGCTGCTGCTGCAGCTGCAGTGGCGACCAGGCCGCAAACCGGCGGCAACAAGGCCGCGAATCGGCGGCGACGAGGCCGCGGCCGGGCGGCAGCGACGCCGCAAAAGGCGCGACAGAGTCACGACACGGCCGTGGAAAAAAAAAAAAAGGGAGGGGGGGAGGCCGTGAGAGAGTCGCGCGGGGCCAACAAAGGGGCCGGGAAAAACGAAGAAAGAAACGGCCGCAACTGGCCGTCGAGGAGAAAGCGCCCGTGGCGCGACTAGGGGAAACGCAAAGCGCGCTCCGGGCAGAAAAAATTTCTTAAACGTGGTGGGCCCTTCCTAGGAACCTTCCTGCTCTATACCATGTCAAGGTGAGAGAGGAATGATGTCGACTAGTTTGGGGCATGGGGTACAAAAGTGACGAGAGAAAAGTTGTACCCCCTAAGAAACACCCCTACAAAACCTAAACCTAAATTATATAGATCATATAATTTGACAGCGCTCTCCAAGACGTTCCAGAACTTTGTATCTGGGAACAAGGCAATGGCTGACAGGGTGTTCCGGTTGTGGAGCAAGGATCTCCTTAGCGCGTCAAGAGAGGATGGGGGAGTTGGAGTATGTGACCCGGAGATGATCCTTGCTTGTCTCTCAGCAAGGAGGGTGGGGCTGCTAATCACGGAGAAGAACATGCTCAAGAAAGTGGGCGGCTGAGCTTCCTATGAGCATTAAGTCCTTTTTTGCGCATGATGATCTACTGCGGCGATGGGAACGACGTAGTGCTCGGTGGAAAATTGCGTGCGAAATTTTTATGAAGTCGCCGCTGGGGGACCAGCTAGGCTGGCGCTGAAGGCCTTCGAAGTGGCTCCTGAGACATGGCGGACTCTGCTGCTAAACGGTTCCTACAGAGAGCAATCAAACCCTAGCACGTTTGGCTCTCATCGCAGGAGATACATCCCGCCTGGAAGAGATTTCACGCTTCTACCGATCTTTGAGAAGGGGAAGGTGGTGCCAATCAGGCAGCTGAAAAAGCTGTGGAAGAAAGGGCATAAGGCATTAGTGAAGCAGCAACAGTGGTCGGGCTGGTGGAATGGGAAGATTGATTGGAAAAGGGCAATCTCGGTCAGAGAGTCTCTGGCTACTCCAAGTAGGCCAAGGGATGTTTTGTTAAGTGTGCATAACCTTAACCTACAGGTGGGGGAACGCCTGTCATTTCTAAGTGGACAACCGAAATGCCCGCACTGTGGGGGAGAGGGGACTTTGGAACATTGCCTCTACGTCTGCCCCAAAATCCAGGCAGTGATTACAGCACTCAAACGGGCTCTTTGTATGATAAACAGCTCGAGGTCGATTTTGTCGCTAGGGGACCTTCTCTTCCAGAAACCATGCTCCAACTCAGCATTTCCAGAAGCGACAATAATTGCCATCACACTCCACCAGGTGTGGTTGGAGCGCTGTCAAGCTGCTTTCAGAGGGCGGAGGTTCAGGACAAAACGGGTGTTGAGGAGGATTGAGCTGGCTTTCCAGCAACATGCAAGGGTGTACATGCGGGCAAAGGAGGATGTACGAAGGAGGCGAGTGGCTACGGACAAGAAGGGATCCTTTTGACGCGCAAGAGAGGAGATAAGATTGGTAGATAAACTGAGGGATAGTAGCAGGAAGAAGTGGAAGTGGAACAGTGCGTTTGCTGCCATCTGGCTGCTGCCGAGGAACACTCACAGACCGCCATAGTTGTCAATCTGGGGTAGCCACGTAGCTGCCTCTCACGCACAGTTACGACTGTTATTGCTGTATCCATCTGTTGTACTTGGTGTATATATCAATTACAAAAAAAAAAGGGAAAAAAAAGGAAGATTACCGTCATACCCCGAAAAAACCCCCATGGGGGGCACTAATAAAACATGTTTTTTTTTTTGGGTGGGCTTATAATATAGTAAAATTATAAGCGCCGGCGTTTATGTTATGTCAAAAAAGAAATTTGTTTTTAAATATACCAAATCGAAGCATTCTCAAAGGCGAATTCACCTGAGTCGAGAACGTTCGAAATTATGCATGCTTTGCGCCTGAAACGGCCAACAAGGCGTGGCATGACGCCTTCCACACCTTGTTGGTCAGGCCAGGTTCATCGAACGAGAACCTGGCCCATGCCAGCGCACACGTACTTCGCATCACAGCGGCCCAATCATGGTTGCATGCGATCGTGGGCACGTCGTGGTTCAGCCACGACGTGCCCATCAACATCAAGATTCCCTGCCACAGAGGCAAAGAGCTTCCCAGCTCAGCTCCTCTGCGGGGAATCTTGGCTGTGGCTGGACTTTCCCCGCAGAGGAAGCCGGGCCGCAAAACTGAAGGGGTCTCGGCCGAGGGCTTCATACGGCCCTCATTCTCAGCTTTTGATTCAGTTTTCTTTGTTCGTTTGGCCTGCCATGGCCATGGCGGGCCTTCCAGGCACGCATTTCTTGTTTCGCCGCCAACCTGCTGCTAGAGAAAGTACCCGCTGAGACACCCGTGACTACTCTCAATGGCAGTCGCGCCCTGCGCCCGTCCCTCCATCACAACCAGTAGTGCCTCCCGTTCCTCCCACTCCTCCTACGCCTCCTACCCCTCCCGCTCCTCCGGCGCCTCCTATTCCTCCCGTTCCTCTGGCCCCTCCTGTCCCGCCTGCTGTTAGTGTTCCGGGACAGGGGGTTCTGCTGAGGTGCAGCACTGATTATGTTTTTATTTCTTTAACCCGTGCTGACCCGGTTTGTGGATTTGCGTGGCAGGCAACATCAAGAAGCCTCCTGTCGAGTTGACGCTCAAGTGGATCTCGGCGGCCTGGAAGTCCGTGCCCAAGGAGCTCATTCAACGGCCGTTCCTCACCTTCGGCATCAACAACGCCCTGGATGGGTCCTAGGACAAGCTCTGCCTGCAACACAGGCGAGACGAGCTCGAGGGCAAGGAGGTTGACATGGATGATGAAACTGCAGCAGACGGTTTCTTCTGCAACAACGTAGAGGAACCTAAGTCGGACTCTGAGGCCGTCCCAGATGACCCCACTGCAGCTGATGATTAGAGTAGGGTAGATTTCTGTCAGAATGTTATGCTCTAGCCTGTAGTGGGGTGCTTGTCAAATCATAATGTTGTGTAGGCTGTAGTGGGGTAGCCTATATGGGGTACACATTTCTAGGGTTGCATATTTGTATCACATTCCATTCCTTAGTGCACTCATTCTCGTTTTAGTTTTCTCATGGTATCAGAGCAGGTTCCCTCGTGGGAACTGTGCCTAGGGCCCACCAAGTCGAAAGTTTTTTTTTTCTGCCCAGAGCGTGCTCAGCCCGAGTCGCGCCCCCCTCTCTGACTTCGTCGAGCCGCCCTAGCGGCTACGTCGCGCCGCCTTAGCGGCCCCTGATTCGTCGCCCTAGCGACCCCGTCGCCCTATCGACAGCCCCGGCCCCGGCCCCGTCGCCCTACCTGCGCCCCGGCCCCGTCGCCCTACCTACGCCCCGGCCCCGTCGCCCTACCTGCGCCCCGGCCCCGTCGCCCTACCTGCGACCCCGGCCCCGTCGCCCCACATGCGGCCCCAGCCCCGTCGCCATACCTGCGGCCCCGGCCCCGGCCCCGTCGCCCTACCTGCGCCCCGGCCCCGTCGCCCTACCTGCGTACCGGCCCCGTCGCCCTACCTACGGCCCAGCCCCGTCGCCCTACCTACGGCCCCGCCCCGTCGCCCTACCTGCGATCCCGGCCTCGCCGCCCTACCTACTGCTCCGTCGCCCTACCAACGGCCCCGCCGCCCTACCTGCGGTCCCGCCGCCCTACCTGCGGCCCCACCGCCCTACCTGCGGCCCCGCCGCCCTACCTGCGGCCCCGCCGCCCTATCTGCGGCCCCGCTGCCCTACCAACGGCCCCGCCGCCCTACCTGCGGCCCCGGCGCACTACCTGCGGTCCCGGTCCCATCCCCTACCGCCCGAGCCGCCTACGCAGCCGAGCCGCCCGCGCCGCTGAGCCGCCCGAGCCGCCCGTTCCGCCCGAGCCGCCCGAGTAGCCGAGGAGCCGAGCCGCGGGTGCCGCCGAGCCGCAGTTGCTGCCGAGCCACCCGAGTCGCCCGAGCCGCCGTGTTGCCGAGCTGGTGTGCTGCCGAGCTGCCCGAACCGCTCTGTCTGGTAAGAGCAGCGCTAGTCTACTGCTGTCATGGCTACCCCCACGGTTCTCACTTTTGACGCTGAGGGTCGGGCCATTGACTTTGACGTCTGGGTAGATGACCTGCAGCTTTTCCTACAGTGCGATAGGGCAGACGGTCTCTCCCTCTTTGACCTCACCTCTGGTGCCTCTCCTGCCCCTGTTGCCGATGCCGACGCCACTGTTCGCTCACAGTGGGCCACTAGCGATGCTGCTGCACATCTTGCTGTACGTCGCCACCTGCCTACCACTGAGCGCGCACACTTTAGTCAGTACAAGAGTGCTCAGACCTTGTACGACGCTGTAGTTGCGCGCTACTCTTCCCCTGTCACTGCTGCACTGAGCCGCCTCATGCTACTGTACCTCTTCCCTGACCTTGCTGCCTTTCCCACAGTCGCTGACCTCATTACGCACCTCCGCACTAGTGACACTCGCTACCGCGCTGCACTTCCCGCTGAGTTCTGCGCCAAGAACCCCCCCCCCCATGTACATCACCCTCTACTACATAGTCACCCGCCTCCTTGACTCTCTGCGCGTAGTCAGGGACCACTTCTTCTCAGTTTGCCCCACCACTCTCACCGTTGACCTCCTCAAGAAGGCCCTCCTAGCAGCAGAGAAGAGCATAGTCTCTGTAGGAGCCTCTCGTGGTGACCCTCGCACCCCCATCTTTGAGGGGTGCTCCCCCTCCCCCCTTTTGCCCTTTGTTGCCTCTTCTGCTGCGGCCGACCTCGTTGGGCTTGAGTCAGTAAGTGCGGCGTCAACCCCTAGTGGGAGACGCCGCCCTGGCAAGGGAAAGGGGGGCAGGGGCGCTGGGGGTGCTAGCGGGGGCGGTGGAGGAGGCGGTGGAGGCGGAGGAGGGGGTGGGGGTTGTCAAACATTATATATGTTGTGTTAGTTTAGGCTACAGTGGGTTAGCCTATAGGGGGTACACAATTCTAGGGTTAGGTATTTGTACTGTTTTCACTGCTAGTTCATTCATTCCTGTTCAGTTATTCCAACATGGTATAGAGCAGGTCCTTCCTAGGACCGAAATTTTCTAAGGGCCCACCACTACGTAACTACCTACCTACCTACCTACCTGTGCCCTAGGGCGCCTCGGCGTGTCACGCCCCTAGAGGCCCCTCTTGACGGCCCCGCGCTAGCCCCGTTCAGGCCCCGTCGGCCCCACGCCCGCTCTCCCTAGCGGCCCCGTTCAGGCCCCGTCGGCCCCTTTAAGGCCCCGTTCAGGCCCCGCGCTAGCCCCGTTCAGGCCCCCTCGGCCCCGTTTCAGGCCCCGTCGGCCCCGCGCTAGCCCCTCTCAGGCCCCGTCGGCCCGCGCTAGCCCCGTTTCAGGCCCCGTCGGCCCCGTTTCAGGCCCCGTCGGCCCCGCGCTAGCCCCTCTCAGGCCCCGTCAGCCCGCGCTAGCCCCGTTTCAGGCCCCGTTGGCCCCGTTTCAGGCCCCGTCGGCCCCGCGCTAGCCCCTCTCAGGCCCCGTCGGCCCGCGCTAGCCCCGTTTCAGGCCCCGTCGGCCCCGCCCTAGCCCCTCTCAGGCCCCGTCGGCCCCGCGCTAGCCCCATTCAGGCCCCGATCGGGCCCGCGCTAGCCCCGTTTCAGGCCCCGTCGGCCCCGTTTGAGGCCCCGTCGGCCCCGCGCGAGCCCTGTTCAGGCCCCGTCGGCCCCTTGCTAGCCCCGTCAAGGCCCCGTTTGGCCCCGCGCTAGCCCCGCTCAGGCCCCGATCGGCCCCGCGCTCGCCCCTCTAGGGCCCCAACCGGCCCCGTGCCGACCTCGCCGACCGTGCCCACCACCTAGAGGCCCCAGGCGGCCCGTTCCCGCCGCAGCACACGAGGGAAAGCGAGCGGCCCGTCCCCGCCGTGACCCGAGCCGCGCGACCTGAGCCGCGCGCCCCGAGCCGAGCCGCGCGCCCTGAGCCGAGCCGCGACCCGACCTGAACCGAGCCGCGCCGCCCTGCCCTACCTGGTTCGTCCTACTTGCTTCTCCTACTTCTACTGCTGCTATTTCTACTGTTCCTATGGCTAGCCCACAGGTTCTCGTGTTCGATGCTGAGGGCCGCCCTGTGAAGTTTGACACCTGGCTCGATGACCTGCACCTCTACCTACAGCTCACAGCCAAGGATGACATCTCACTGTACGATCACGCCCTAGGCCATGTCACTGCCCCTGCTGCTACTGCTGACAGCACTGCTCGCTCACAGTGGCAGACTCGTGATGCCCACGCTCGCTTCGCCATTCGCAACTCCCTGCCGATAGACGGACGCGAGCACTTTGGTCAGCACAAGACTGCACAGGCACTGTACACAGCTGTAGTTG
The DNA here is from genome assembly GCA_948144175.1 of Closterium sp. NIES-65. NCBI lineage: Eukaryota > Viridiplantae > Streptophyta > Zygnematophyceae > Desmidiales > Closteriaceae > Closterium > Closterium sp. NIES-65. Next base: position 562,828 of record CANXME010001621.1, on the reverse strand, counting down.
CTCGCTACTCCTCACCTGCCTCTGCCGCACTAGGCCGTCTCTCCCTCCCCTACCTGTTTCCCGACCTGGCCTCTTTTCACACAGTCGCTGACCTCATCACGCACCTCCGTACTAGTGAGGCCCGCTTCCGTGCCGCCATGCCCGCTGAGTTCCTTGCCACGCACCCCCCTCCACTCTGGCTCACTCTCTACCACCTAGTCACCCGCCTCCCTGACACACTGCGTGCTGTCAGGGACCACTTCCTAGCTCGTTGCCCCACTGAGCTCACCATTGCCCTCCTCGAGAAGGAGCTACTTGCAGCTGAGACTAGCATAGTTGCTGTAGGTGCCTCTCGTGGCGACCCCCGTACCCCGTTCTTTGAGGGGTGTTCTCCTTCCCCCCTTCTTCCCTCTGCCGCCTCTGCTGCTGCTGTCGACCTTCTTGGTACTGAGAAGGTCGGCGCTGCGTCTGCCTCTAGCGGACGCCGCAGCGGCAAGGGCAAAGGGGGCAAGGGTGGTGGCGGTGACGGCGGGGGAGGAGGCGGTGGGGGCGGTGGAGGCAGTGGGGGTGGTGGCTCGGCTAGAGGGGCGAGTGGTAGCGGTGGGGGTTTTGGCGGCGGCAGCGGCGGGGGAGGTGGCAGGAGTGGAGGCGGCGGTTGGGGGGGCGGTGGACGAGGCGGCGGCAGGGGTTGGGGTGGTCGAGGAGGTGGCAGCACTGGCGGTGGCTAGGGCCAGCAGCACACTCCCTCGCCCCAGGAGGTCCGTGAGTGGTACTCTCAGCACGGCGGTGGGGGTGGTCTTAGCTGCACGTACGTCATTCGCACTGGTGACCGCACTGGTCAGCGGTGTGGACGACCGCACGCCACTTAGCGCTGCTTCTCTCGTCTCGACGACGCTTGGCGGGTTCAGTTCCCTCAGGCCACTGAGCTGCCCCGCTGGCTTGATCTCCTGAAGAAGGGGATTGATATCTATGCTCTAGACTTTGATGCTATTCTATCTGCCATGTATGTGATGTCTACTAGTGGAGAGGGTGCTGAGTACTTGTGTGTGCCGCGCGACCCGGGCATTAGGGCCAGTGCGTCTGCCGCTCCAGGTACTCGCGTGTCCGCTACCCCAGGTGCTGGTGAGGCTACTGCTCTAGGTGCTCGTGTGTCTCCCCCCCTTGGTACTCCGTCGACTGCCGCACTGCACACCTTCACACTGGACTCAGGTGCTTCTCGCTGCTTCTTTCGTGACCGCACTGCCCTTGAGCCGCTTGCTCGGCCATTTGCTGTCTCCCTTGCTGACCCCTCTGGGGGTCCGGTCATTGCGACCTCTTCCACTGTCCTTCCCTGTCCTGCGGTCCCGTCGGGCACACTGTCAGGTCTCCACCTCCCCTCGTTCTCTACGAACTTGGTGGCAGGATGTGCGCTCCAGGACGGGGGTGTTCACCAGTTCACCCCTGCCTACGAGCGCGTGACACACTGCACGTGTGCTCGTACGGGCCGTCACTTGGCTACCTTCACTCGGCAGCCGGGGTCGGACCTGTACACACTGACTACTGAGTCCCCTCAGGTTGCTGCGACTGCGTCCGCGTCCGCGTCAGGTCAGCTGTCCGCCCCCTGCTCGTGTCGCTCTTTGGCACACGAGACTGTCCTCTGGCACCACCGCCTTGGCCACCCGTCTGTGCAGCGGCTTCGTGCCATGCACTCCCGGTACCTTGTCTCTGGCCTGCCCAGGGTCCTTCCTGCCCTCCCACCCTCGCCTGCTCCTACCTGTCTCCCCTGTGTCGAGGGACGGCAGCGCGCCGCTCCTCACTCCTCCTCGTTCCCCCCGACAACTGCTCCCTTGCAGACACTCCACATGGACGTGTGGGGCCCAGCCCGCGTCCGTGGTCAGGGTCAGGAGAGGTACTTCCTGATACTTGTTGACGAATACTCGCGCTACACCTCGGTCTTCCCCTTGCGCACCAAGGGTGAGGTCCCTGATGTCTTGATCCCTTGGATCCGCAGAGCCCGTCTCCAGCTCAGCGAGCGTTTTCACTCGGACTTTCCTGTCCTGCGCTTGCACTCTGACAGAGGTGGTGAGTTCTCCTCCGACCTCTTGGCAGCCTACTGTGCTGAGCACGGCATTGAGCAGTCGTTCATGCTTCCGGCTTCTCCACAGCAGAATGGGGTTGCGGAGCGCCGCATTGGCCTGGTCATGGAGGTCACCCGTACCTCTTTGATCCATGCGGCTGCCCCCCACTTTCTGTGGCCGTTTGCGGTCCGGTACGCTGCGCATCAGCTCAACCTCTGGCCCCGTGTCTCCATGCCAGAGACCTCGCCCACGCTGCTGTGGACGGGGGAGGTTGGCGATGCGTCGCGTTTCCGGGTCTGGGGGTCTCGAGCTTTTGTCCGCGATTCGTCTGCGGACAAGCTCTCCTCCCATGCTGTTCCCTGCGTCTTCCTCGGCTTTGTCCCGGACGCGTCTGGTTGGCAGTTTTACCACGCCACCTCGCGCCGAGTCTTGCCCTCCCAGGACGTCACTTTTGACGAGTCCGTCCCCTACTACCGCCTCTTCCCCTACCGCACTGCCCCGCTCCCCCCCCCCGCCTCTCTTCCTCGCGCCAGGTGCTGCTGTTGCAGACCCCCTCCCCCCTCAGGGTGCCGCTCCCTCAGGTGTGTCTCAGGTAGACCCGGTTGAGCCTGTTGAGGTAGCTGTCGACTCTCGTCCTACTGGGGGTGCTGAGCCTGGGGGTGCTGAGCCTGGGGGTGTGGAGCCTGGGGGTGTGGAGCCTGGGGGTGTGGAGCCTGGGGGTGTGGAGCCTGGGGGTGTGGAGCCTGGGGGTGTGGAGCTTGAGGGTGCTGAGCTTGGGGGTGTGGAGCCTCGTGGTGCTGAGTTGCGGAGTCCGGAGTCTGGGGGTTCTGGGTCTGGAGGTACCGGGCCTGGGAGTCCTACACCTGGAGGAGCCCTCTCCTCAGAGCAGCTGCGTGAGTGGTACTTAGCGTACTGCAGCCTCCGGAGAGGTACCGCTCGAGCCGGACGTACTACTGGGACTGGTGCTAGTGCTTCTTCTCCCGTTCGGGAGCTCCCCTCCCGAGAGCGGATTCGTGAGTGGTACGAGTGGCGCTGCACTCTTCGGAGTGGCGTGCCTCGTGTTACGGACCCCGCTGCTGTTGGAGCTGCTGCTGGTACTGAGGACCCGGGAGTTGGAGCTGCCGCTGGTGCTGCAGACCCGGGCGTTGGAGCTGCCGCTGGTGCTGAGGACCTGGGCGTTGGAGCTGCTGCTCGTGCTGAGGACCCGGGCGTTGGAGCTGGTGCTAGTGCTGAGGACCCGGGCGTTGGAGCTGCTGCTGGTGCTGAGGACCCAGGCGTTGGAGCTGCCGCTGGTGCTGCGGACCCGGGAGTTGGAGCTGCTGCTGGTGCTGAGGACCCGGGCGTTGGAGCTGCCACTGGTGCTGAGGACCCGGGCGCTGGAGCTGCTGCTGGTGGTGCGGACCCTAGTGCGGGTGTCCCTGCTGGCTCTGGTGTCACTGCACGGTCTTGGCCGTACTTTGTTCCGCTCCTTCAGCAGGTTCTTGGTCAGTTTCCTCCTCCTTTTCCTCCTCCCTCCTTAGCGTGTCCTCCGTCTGTCCAGCTGCAGTCGCCGTTACCGTCTGCCTCCTCTCTCCCTGGTCCTGCTCCTTACACTGGTCCGACTGGAGGTCTTACTGAGCGGCGTGAGCCTGAGTCTCGTCCTGCGTCACCTAAGTCTCGTCCTGAGTCGCCTGTCCGCACTGCTCTCTCTAGTAGTCGCGTCCAGCGTCAGCGTCTTCCTGCTCTCCCAGGCACTCACCGGATGGCGCTTCGTCCGTCCACTGCTCCACAGCATGTCCCACTGCCGTCTCCTCCTGCTTCCTCTCTTCATGCTCTTGCTGACCCTGGGTCAGACTCTCTTCGTGCTACCAGTCCTACTGTCACGTGTCTCCTGGCTACTGTTGTCACTGACCCTTCCTTTGAGTCTGCTGCTGCGTCTGCCTTAGTTGCTGAGCTTGTCGACTTTGCTGCTCGCTGTCGTCTAGACTACGCTGCTAGCCTAGTTGCTGAGTCTGAGTCTGTCTGTCCTCCGTCCGTCGGGGGTGAGTGTGCTCTTGGCACTGACGTCCTTGAGGACAGGCATGAGGAGTTTGAGTGCTTTGCTGCCGCTTTGCCCCATCTCCTGTCCATGCTTGTTGCCCCTGAGGGAGACCCGGATGCACCAGACATCCCGACCCCACGCTCTTACGCAGAGGCGATGGCCGGTCCCTACTCCTCTCAGTGGCAGTCAGCCATGGACACAGAGATGGCTTCCTGGAAGTCCACAGGCACCTACGTCGACGAGGTTCCCCCACCTGGGGCGAACATCGTCAGTGGCATGTGGATTTTCAGGGTGAAGCGGCCGCCGGGCTCTCCGCCTGTCTTCAAGGCGCGTTACGTTGCACGAGGCTTCAGTCAGCGAGAGGGAGTTGACTTCTTCCAGACCTTCTCCCTGACCCCGAAGATGACCACTCTTCGGGTTCTGCTGCACATAGCCTCTCAGCGTGACTACGAGCTCCACTCGCTTGACTTCAGCACAGCTTTCCTGCAGGGCAGCCTGCACGAGGAGATCTGGCTGCGTCGTCCACCTGGCTTCACTGGGCCGTTCCCTCCTGGTACCCAGTGGAGCCTCCGACGGCCAGTCTACGTTCTCCGCCGGGCGCCTCGTGAGTGGCACGACACACTGAGGACTACGCTTGCGGCTCTTGGGTTCGCGCCTTCTACTGCTGACCCGTCGCTGTTTCTACGCACCGACACCTCACTGCCGCCGTTCTACGTCCTTGTGTACGTCGACGACTTGGTCTTTGCCACTATTGACACTGCGGCACTCGCCCACGTGAAGTCGGAGTTGCAGAAGAGACACACGTGCACAGACCTGGGTGAACTGACAAGCTATCTTGGCTTGCGGATCACCCGGGACAGAGCACGCCGCACCATCACCTTGACTCAGTCACACATGGTGCAGCAGGTCCTTCAGCGCTTCCGCTTCACTTACTCCTCGCCTCAGCCCACTCCTCTGCCTACCGGTCACTCGCTCTCAGCTCTGCCTTCGGATGAGTCCGTAGAGCTGAGTGGCCTGTATCCAGAGCTTGTGGGTTGCCTCATGTACCTGATGACCTGCACTCGACCTGACCTTGCATAACCTCTTAGCATTCTTGCACGCTATGTCGCTCCCACCCGTCACCGGAAGGAGCACATGGATGCAACTAAGAGGGTGTTGCGCTACTTGTGCAGTACGTCGGGCATGGGGCTAGTGCTTGGAGGGCGAGTCCCAGTTTTTCTCACTGGGCACTCAGACGCTTCTTGGGCAGACGACCAGGCTACTCAGCGGTCGTCTCAAGGTTACTCCTTCAGTCTTGGCTCTGGTTCAGTTTCTTGGCGTTCTACTCGCTCTTCTTCTGTTCTTAGCTCTAGTTGTGAGGCTGAGATCTACGCCACAGCCATGGCGGCCCAGGAGCTACGCTGGCTCACCTACTTGGTGACCGACCGTGGAGAGCAGCCTCGTTCTCCTCCAGTGCTGTACGTCGACAACAAGGCAGCCATTGCCTTGTGTGAGGAGCACAGAACGAAGCACATTGCTCTGCGTTACTTCCTTGCTCGAGAGCTGCAGCAGCGTGGTCAGCTTCGCCTGCGTTACGTGGCCTCTGAGGCCAACACTGCTGATGTGTTCACCAAGGCGCTTCAGCCTTGTGACCATCAGCGCTTTTGCACTCTTCTAGGCCTTGTGCCTACTGGACCTCACTTGCTTACTTCTCGAGTCTGTCTGTACTGTGATCTCTATATATATACCTGCATGTTTACTCTTGCTAGGTTGTGATCATTGTACCTTTTGCTCTATTATAAACCTGCATGTGAACTGGTCTTGTGACCACTTGCTTGTGCTCGGAATTTGTGTGGTATCCTTGAGATCCACCTAGAGCTTGTTTTGCCTTGCTTTGCCTTGAGTGGTCTTGTGACCCCTAGTTCTCCCCCACTTTGCCTATGGGGGTGTGTCAAACATTATATATGTTGTGTTAGTTTAGGCTACAGTGGGTTAGCCTATAGGGGGTACACAATTCTAGGGTTAGGTACTTGTACTGTTTTCACTGCTAGTTCATTCATTCCTGTTCAGTTATTCCAACAGGGGTGGCAGTGGGGGTGGTGGCGGGGGTGGAGGTGTCAGGGGCGGCAGTGGAGGCGGAGGCAGTGGCGGCGGTGGCAGTGGGAGCGGAGGTGGCGGAGGTGGCGGAGGTGGCGGCGGTGGAGGAGGCGGCGGAGGAGGAGGCGGCGGCGGCGGAGGCGGAGCTGGTCGGGGTGGTGCTGCACAAAGGGTCGGCTCAGGTTGTGGTCAGCGCCAGCAGCAGCAGCAGCTCCGTGAGTGGTACGCTGCACGCCAGCGGGGTGGGGGTACAGGTCCGTGCACATACGTCCTCCGCACAGGCGACCGCGCGGGTGAGCAGTGTGGGGGTGCGCACCCCACCCTGCGCTGCTTTGGTCGCCTGACAGACGCTTGGCGTCACAAGTTCCCGGAGGCCACTGAGATCCCCCGCAGGGGTGAGTTGTCTAGGGCGGGAGTAGCTATCTTTGACCTTGACTTTGATGCTATTCTTGCTGCAATATATGCTGTGTCTATTAGTGATGAGGGTGACTGTTACCGGTGTTTTCCGCCCGACCCGGGCATTGAGGCTACTGCTCCAGGTACTCGTGAGGCTGCTGCTCTAGGTGCTAGCGAGGCTGCTGCTCTAGGTGCCTGTGCGTCTGCTCCCTCAGGTGCTGGTGCGTCTGCTCTTTCAGGTACGGCGTCTGCTTCGGCCTCCCACACCTTCACCCTTGACTCATGGGCTTCTCGCTCCTTCTTTCGAGACCGCACCACGCTCACGCCGCTTGGCCGGCCTGTTGCAGTCTCCCTGGCAGGCCCCTCTGGGGGTCCTGTCCTTGCTCACTACTCCACTGTCCTCCCGTGTCCGGCGGCCCCTTCTGGCACCCTGTCTGGTCTTAACCTCCCCTCGTTCTCTACGAACTTGGTGAGTGGTGCTGACCTACAGGATGCGGGGGTTCACCAGTTCACTCCTGCGGGTCAGCGGGTGACCCACTGCACGGACGCTCGGACAGGCCGCCACCTGGCCACGTTTACACGTCGGCCGGGGTCGAGCCTGTACACACTGACCACTAAGTCTCCTCCAGTCACTGCGTCTGGTCAGGTAGCTGCGTCGGGTCAGGTGTTTGCTGCGGTGTCCAGGTCTGGTCCTGAGTCTGCCCCCTGCTCGTGTCGCCTCCTGTCTCACGAGACTCTCCTCTGGCACCACCGCCTTGGTCACCCCTCCCTGCTTCATCTCCGAGGCATGGCCTCTCGTGTCCTTGTCTCTGGTCTTCCCCGGTCCCTCCCTTCCCTTCCTCCTGGGCCTGGCCCTACCTGCGTCCCCTGTGTCGAGGGACGGCAGCGGGCTGCCCCTCACTCCTCCCAGTTTCCTCCGACAGAGGCCCCGCTGCAGACGCTTCACATGGACGTGTGGGGCCCGGCCCGCGTCCGTGGGCAGGGTCACGAGCGCTACTTCCTGCTGGTGGTTGACGACTACTCGCGTTACACCACAGTCTTCCCCTTCCGCAGCAAGGGTGATGTCACTGAGGTGTTGATCGACTCGATCCGCGCAGCTCGTCTCCAGCTCAGGCAGAGCTTCGGCTCGGACTTTCCTGTTCTGCGTCCGCACTCTGACCGAGGCGGAGAGTTCTCCTCTGGCCTTCTACGAACCTACTGTCATGCACGAGGCATCCGCCAGACCTTCACGCTTCCGGACTCTCCACAGCAAAATGGGATTGTTGAGCGCCGCATTGGCATGGTCATGGACGTCGCTCGTACGTCCATGATGCATGCGGCTGCCCCCAATTTTCTGTGGCCGTTTGCGGTTCGGTACGCGGCGCATCAAATCAACCTTCAACCCAGGGTCTCCAGGCCGGAGACCTCCCCAGCTCTGCTGTGGACGGGTAAGGTTGCCGATGCGTCTGCGTTCCGTGTCTGGGGATCTCGGGCGTTTGTTCGCGACTTGTCTGCGGACAAGCTGTCCCTTCGTGCTGTTCCTTGCGTCTTCCTTGGCTTCCCCCCTGACGCACCAGGGTGGTAGTTCTACCACCCCACCTCTCGACGTGTTTTGTCCTCCCAGGACGTCACGTTTGACGAGTCGGTCCCCTACTACCGCCTCTTCCCCTACCGCACTCCATCCCTCCCCCCGCCACCGCTCTTCCTGGTACCAGGTCCCCCCCAGGTAGACCCCCTCCCCCCTCTGGGTCCTGCCCCGTCAGGTGTGTCCCAGGTAGACGCAGTCGAGCGTGTCGAGGTTACTGGTGACTCGGGTGGTGAGCGTGTGGGTGCTATCCCTGGGTGTGCTGAGCCTGAGGGTGCTACTACTGGGGGTGCTGAGCCTGGGGGTGTGGCAATTAGGGGTGCTGAGCCTGGGGGTGCTGAGCCTGGGGGTGCTACGCCTAGAGGTGCTGAGCCTGGGGGTGCGGAGCCTGAGGGAGCTGGGCCTACTCGTGTCGCGTCAGGCGGTGCTGGGCCTGGAGGTTCTCCGGGTGCTTCCTCCCACCGGGAGCCACTCTCTCCATAGGAGCTGCGCGAGTGGTTTTCCGGGCGCTGAAGACGTGCTGCTGGAGCTGGCGGTTCTTCGGCTGCTGAGGGTGCTGGTGCCGCGGGTCCCGGAGGTGCTCGTGTCGCGAGTACTGGAGCTGCTGGGCCTGCAGGTACGCCTGGGGCTGGAGCTGTTGAGGGTGTTGGCGGTGAGGCTACTACTGTCAGTCCTGGAGGCGGTCCTGCTGCGGGTGCTGCTGGTGCTGCTGGAGGTACTGGAGCTGGAGGTGCTGCTGGCGCTGGTGCTGCCGCTGGGGGTACTAGTGCTGTCCCTGCTGAATCTAGAGTTGCCGCGCGGCCTCGGTCGTTCTTCGTTCCGCTCCTTCAGCAGGTTCTTGGTCTCCAGCCTTCTCCTCGTCCTCCTCCTCTCTTAGAGTGTCCACAGCCTGTCTCGTCCCAGTTACAGTTACAGCCGTCCTTTCTACTGCCTGCTCCTTCTCCCTACAATGGTCCTACTGGAGGTCTTGCTAAGCGTCGTGAGCCTGCGTCTTGCCCTGCGTCGCCAGTTCGTGCTGCTCGCACTAGTGGTCGCGGTTCGCGTCAGCATCCTCCTCCTGTCCTTGGCACGCACCGGATGTCTCTGCGTCCGTCCACTGCTCCTCTGCGTGCCCCTTTGCCTTCTCCTCCTGAGTCCTCTCTTCTTGTTCTTGCCGACCCGGAGTCGGACTCTCTTCGTGCTGCCACTCCTACTGTCACGCGTCTCCTTGCTACTGTCGTCAGTGACCCTTCCTTTGAGTCCCGTGCTGTGTCTGCCCTAGTTGCAGAGCTCGTCGACTTTGCTGCTCGCTGTCGTCTCGACTACGCTGCTAGTCTTGTCGCTGAGTCTGAGTCTGTCTGTCCTCCGTCCGTCGGGGGTGAGTGTGCCCTTCGCACGGACGTCCTTGAGGACAGGCAGGAGGAGTTCCAGTGCTTGGCCGCTGCTTCACCTCATCTCCTATCTGCACTGCTTACCCCTGAGGGAGACCCGGATGCAGTTGACATCCCGACTCCGCGCTCTTAGGCGGAGGCGATAGACGGTCCCTACTCCTCTCAGTGGCAGGCAGCTATGGATGCAGAGATGGCGTCCTGGAAGTCCACAGGCACCTACGTTGACGAGGTTCCCCCGCCTGGGGCGAACATCGTCAATGGCATGTGGATTTTCAGGGTGAAGCGGCCGCCGGGTTCTCCGCCTGCCTTCAAGGCGCGTTACGTGGCTCGTGGCTTCAGTCAGCGGCGGTAGGGAGTTGACTACTTTCAGACCTTCTCTCCCACCTCGAAGATGACCACTCTTTGGGTGCTACTGCACATAGCCGCTCAGCGTGACTACGAGCTTTACTCTCTTGCAGGGCAGCTTGCACAAGGAGATCTGGCTACGTCGCCCATGCTCCAGCGGCTAGTCTACGGTCTCCGCCAGGCGCCACGTGAGTGGCACGACACACTGAGGATTACGCTTGCGGCTCTTGGGTTTGCTCCTTCTACAGCCGACCCGTCGCTGTTTCTTCGCACCGACACTTCTTTGCCGCCGTTCTACATCCTCGTGTACGTCGACGACTTGGTCTTTGCCACAGCTGACACTGCTAGACTCGCCCACATGAAGTCCGAGGTGCAGAATAGACACACGTGCTCAGACTTGGGTGAACTGCGCAGCTACCTTGGCTTGCAGATCACCCGGGACAGAGCACGCGGCACCATTACCCTGACTCAGTCACACATGGTGCAGCAGGTCCTTCAGCGCTTCGGCTTCACGTACTCCTCGCCTCAGGCCACTCCTCTGTCTACTCGCCACTCGCTCTCAGCTCTGCCTTCGGATGAGTCCGTAGAGTCGAGTGGCCCGTACCCAGAGCTTGTTGGCTGCCTCATGTACCTGATGACCTGCACACGTCCTGACCTTGCATACCCTCTTAGCATTCTTGCACGCTATGTTGCTCCTGGGAGACACAGACCGGAGCACATGGCTGCAGCAAAGAGGGTGTTGCGCTACTTGTGCAGTACGTCGGGCATGGGGCTAGTGCTTGGAGGGCAGAGTCCAGTGGTCCTCACTGGGCACGCAGACGCTTCTTGGGCTGACGACCAGGCTACACAGCGGTCGTCACAAGGTTACACCTTCAGCCTTGGTTCCGGTTCTGTTTCGTGGCGGGCTACTCGCTCGTCTTCCGTTCTCGGCTCCAGTTGTGAGACTGATATCTACGCAGGAGCCATGGCTGCTCAGGAGCTTCGCTGGCTCACCTATCTGCTGACTGTCCATGGAGAGCCGCTTCGTTCTCCTCCAGTCCTGTACGTAGACAACAAGGCCATGCTGGCCTTGTGTCGGGAGCAGCGCCTGGAGCACAGAACGAAGCACATTGCTCTCCGCTACTTTCTTGCTCGTGAGCTGCAGCAGCGTGGTCAGCTGCGAATTGCGTACGTGGCCTCTGAGGCCAACACTGCTGATATCTTCACTAAGGCACTTGCGCCTTGTGATCATCAGCGCTTTGTACTCAGCTTGGTCTTGTGCCTGCCTTGCCTCACTTGCTCACTTCCTGACCTTGCTTGTACTGTCACATATATATATACTCCTGCTCTTACTTGTTTATCCTTTGATATATGTATGTGCTCCTGCATGTGAACTGGCCTTCTGGCCTTGAACTTGTGCTCGGAATGTGTGGTGACTTTGTGATCCACCCTGAGCTTTGCTTTGCTTTGCTTGACTGGTCTTGTGACCCCTTGTTCTCCCCCACTTTGCCTATGGGGGCGTGTAAAATCATAATGTTATGTAGGTTGTAGTGGGGTAGCCTATATGGGGTACACATTTCTAGGGTTGCATATTTGTATCACATTCCATTCCTTAATGCACTCATTCTCGCTTCAGTCGTCTCGGTGCTCTATAGCGAGTACAACTCTTCTAGGGTTTGCTATTTGTATCCTCATTCCTGCTAGTGAACCCCTCTTTTGCCTAATTCTCTCTTGCCTAGCTAGGTAAACCCTAGCTATGGTTCCTCACTATACGTACTACTCTCACATGTTATCAGAGCAGTCTCGCTCCTGGCCTGTGGGCCCGCCTGCTTCCGCTGCCCTACTGTCTGTCGCGCGTCTCGTGGCAAGCGATGTACATTTTTTCTTCCCGCCACGCGCTCGGGGCGCGTGACGGTTTTCTGCCCGCCATGCGCTCGGGACGCGTGACGGTTTCCGTCGACCTGCGCGCCCGTCCCCGTCGACCTTCGCGCGGCTCCCCGTTGCCGTTCGTGGCAGCCCCGGTGACCCGCCCGCGGCTCCTCGTCGCCCTTCGCGGCGGCCCCGTCGACCCGCCCGCGGCTCCCCGTCGCCCTTCGCGGCGGCCCCGTCAACCCGCGCGCAGATCCCTGTCGCCCTTCGCGACGGCCCCGTCGAACCGCGCGCCGCCCCCGGGGACCCGTGGGCTCGTCCCGTCGACCCACATGTCGCCCTGCGGCTCCCCCCTCCCCGTCGCACCTGAGTTTGCTTCCCGCACACCTGAGTTCACTTCCCGCACACTTGTGCACGATTCGCGGACACCTGAGCTCGCTTACCGCACACTCAGGGTTTGGGGGTGAGGGGTATGGGGGTGCAGCTTCTGTGTGCCGTCCCCTGCTCCTCCTCCTCCTCCGTCTCCCAGTGCTGCAGCTGCCGCTGAGGGGGGTGGACCTGTTGGAGCCGTCGGAGTGGTACTAAGGGGGGTGAAGGGGGAGTGGAGCTAGGGGTGAAGCAGGGGGGGTGTGTCAGGGGGTGTGGGACTGTTTGGGGAGGTTGAACGGAGGTTGCCGTCGTGTCGCCAGCAGCACCTGTAGTCCGGGGAGTTGCTCAGGTAGCCCAGTAGCAGCCACCTGTGCCAGTCGCCCGTGGGTCCGTTGCTCGTCTGCCGCTACTTTTAGCCGCGGGGCCAGTTACTCCAGTAGTCCGGAGCGTTGTTCCGGTAGCCGCTGTGCCAGTGTGACTCCTGTTGTCCGTGTGTCTGCAGCTTCAGCCGTCGCCTCCTATCTCCTCTCCTCTCATTGTCCCTCCTCCTCCTCACTTGCCCTCTGCGATAGCCTCTAGCTTTGCTTACATTTGTGAACTTTAAACTGTTGCTTCTTGAACTTGTGCTCAGAATGTGTGGTGATATTGTGATCCACCCTGAGCTTGTTTCGCTTTGCTTACTCTGCTGATTACACCCCACTTTGGCTATGGGGGTGTGTCAGAATGTTATGCTCTAGCCTGTAGTGGGGTGCTCTATAGCGAGTACAGCCCTTCTAGGGTTTGCTATTTGTATCCTCATTCCTGCTAGTGAACCCCTCTTTTGCCTAATTCTCTCTTGCCTAGCTAGGTAAACCCTAGCTATGGCTCCTCATTATACCTACTACTCTCACAATTTCTAGAAAATGGTAAAGCCTGTGTGAGGCTCGTAGGTAGAAGTAGATAAACTAGTTGTAGATTAACTAACATGATATGCTAGTGGATTAAATGTATAAAATGTCTTCAAATTAAAAAAACAACAAAAAAACAGGGTGGCGGTTATAATGTGTACGGTATAGGTATGCGGTTATAATCTGTAAGCCTTTTAGGCATGCGCTTATAATCAAGCACCGGATATAAGCGCCACACGTCAATTAAAAGCGCCAGGCGCTTATCCGCGGGTGGCGCTTATCTCCGGGGTATGACGGTAGTACACACTTGCACCTGTGCAATGCCCAACATTTTTGCCAAAATCACATGTCACAATAGACTGCAGAGCAATCGCAATGCACCATATGCACCATCAGTACCACTAGTGTGTTAGGTAGATTGGAGTGCTAAATGGATGTTCGTTTCTTAGAAATTAGGTGTTGTACATAGAAACTGTTGGGCTGAGAATTTCAGCCTTAGGATCTTTGCAGAGAATATGCTAGTAGGTGCTAGAGTAGCACAGCGGAAGACTTGAGTGAATGTACTTGTGCTGGTGTGTGAGAACAAGTAATTGATTAAGGCAAAGTGCATACAGGAATATATAGGAAAGATAGATTACAAGAAGCGGTTATGTTTATCGAGACGCGTAACCCTTCGACTATCGAGGCGGTTACTATTCACTGAAGCGTCGCTTGTTGTTACGTAACCTCCAGGCGGTTACAGCTCGCAACCTCCAGTTGCGGTTAGATGTGGTACGCGCCTTTTTGACTTCATACCCCTTTTGTTGTGCTTCAGTATCGGGTGAGGTTCGATACTACAGAAACGCACTAAGTCATGCTTTTATATTCCCAACACTCCCCTTTGTTTCGAGAGTGTCAACGTGGTTAGCTTCGGTGACGTGGTCCAATCCGGTGAGCAGCATGCAGTACTCGAATTTCCCCTTTGGTAGCTTCTTGGTGAGATAATCTGCTGCCATCTCGGTGGTCGGGCAGTAGTCCAGCTGGAGTTTTCCCTTCTCGATTTCGTCTTTCACGAAGAAGTATCGCAGTGCGATATGCTTGGTTCTGTTGGCGAAGCCATTCTTGTTCGTGATCCGTATTGCGGACTGGTTGTCGCAGAAAAGCGAGAAGTTGGGTACCTTCGCAATTTTCGCTTCTTCCAGCAGTTCGCGCAGGTACAGACCTTCCTTGGTGGCGGTGCAGAGAGCAATATATTGTGCTTCAGCAGATGATAGTGCGACGAGTTCCTGCTTACTTGATTGCCAGGAGATAGTTCCGACGGGCTCGAGACGGTAGACGTAGCCGGTGCGAGAGCGACGATCGATACGATCAGCAGCGTGATCAGCGTCGACGTAACCGAGTAGTTTTAGGTCCGTCGTCGTGCTCTTGTGATATGTTAAGCCAACTGTTGACGTCGAGATGAAGTAGAGAAGGGCACGGTTGAGTTCCATAAGGTGACGTTGTTCTGGGCGCTTGAGGTAGGTCACTAGCTGGCTGGCGCTGTAGGATAAGTCCGGTCGGCACGTAACGGCGGCAAAGAGTAAGCAGCCCAGTTTCTGTTGATACTCCTGGATTCCGGCAGACGGCAGTAGGTTGGTTTCTTCGGTTGGGTCGTGTTGAGAATAGAACAAGAATGAATGAACGATGAGTGAAGTGAGTACAAATAGTAAAACCCTAATTGGGTTGTACCCCCTATGGGATACCCCACTGTAGCCTACACAACAGCATAAGCTACATATATGTTCTGACACACCCCCATAGGCAAAGTGGGGGAGAACAAGGGGTCACAAGACCAGTCAAGCAAAGCAAAGCAAAGCTCAGGGTGGATCACAAAGTCACCATACAGTCCGAGCACAAGAGCAAGGCCACAAGGCCAGTTCACATGCAGGAGTACACACATATATATATAAAGCTAGACAAGCAAGAGCAGGTATATATATGTGACAGTACAAGTAAAGTCAAGAGGGGAGCAAGTGAGGCAAGACAGGCACAAGACCCAGCTGGGTGCAGAAGCGCTGATGGTCACAAGGCGCGAGTGCCTTGGTGAACACATCAGCAGTGTTGGCCTCAGAGGCCACGTACGCAAGCCGCAACTGTCCACGCTGCTGTAGCTCACGAGCAAGGAAGTAGCGAAGAGCAATGTGCTTCGTTCTGTGCTCCAGACGCTGCTCTCGACACAAGGCCAGCATGGCCTTGTTGTCTACGTACAGCACTGGAGGAGAACGAGGCGGCTCTCCAAGGTCAGTCAGCAGGTAGGTGAGCCAGCGAAGCTCCTGTGCAGCCATGGCCCCTGCGTAGATCTCAGCCTCACAACTCGAGCTGAGAACCGAAGACGAGCGAGTAGCCCGCCACGAGACAGAGCCGGAGCCAAGGCTGAAGGTGTAACCCTGTGACGACCGCTGCGTAGCCTGGTCGTCAGCCCAAGAAGCGTCCGCGTGACCTGTAAGTACCACTGGACTCCGCCCTCCAAGCACTAGCCCCATGCCCGACGTACTGCACAGGTAGCGCAATACCTTCTTCGCTGCAGCCATGTGCTCTGGTCGGTGTCTCCCGGGAGCAACATAGCGTGCAAGAATGCTAAGAGGGTATGCAAGTTCAGGTCGTGTGCAGGTCATCAGGTACATGAGGCAGCCAACAAGCTCTGGGTACGGGCCACTCGACTCTACGGACTCATCTGAAGGCAGAGCTGAGAGCGAGTGACGAGTAGACAGAGGAGTGGCCTGAGGCGAGGAGTACGTGAAGCCGAAGCGCTGAAGGACCTGCTGCACCATGTGTGACTGAGTCAAGGTAATGGTGCGGCGTGCTCTGTCCCGAGTGATCTGCAAGCCAAGGTAGCTGCGCAGTTCACCCAGGTCTGTACACGTGTGTCTCTTCAGCAGCTCGGACTTCACGTAGGCGAGTCCAGCAGTGTCCGCTGTGGCAAAGACCAAGTCGTCGACGTACACGAGGATGTAGAACGGCGGCAGTGAAGTGTCGGTGCGCAGAAACAGCGACGGGTCAGCAGTAGAAGGAGCAAACCCAAGGGCCGCAAGCGTAGTCCTCAGTGTGTCGTGCCACTCACGTGGTGCCTGGCGGAGACCGTAGACTGGCCGTCGGAGGCTCCACTGGGTGCCAGGAGGGAAAGTCCCAGTGAAGCCAGGTGGACAGCGCAGCCAGATCTCCTCGTGCAGGCTCCCCTGCAAGAACGCAGTACTGAAGTCGAGAGAGTGAAGCTCGTAGTCGCGCTGAGCGGCTATGTGCAGCAGCACCCGAAGAGTGGTCATCTTCGGGGTGGGAGAGAAGGTCTGAAAGTAGTCAACTCTCTGCCGCTGTCTGAAGCCACGAGCGACGTACCGCGCCTTAAAGACAGGTGGAGAGCCCGGCGGCCGCTTCACCCTGAAGATCCACATGCCACTGACGATGTTCGCCCCAGGAGGGGGAACCGCGTCAACGTAGGTGCCTGTGGACTTCCAGGAAGCCATCTCTGCATCCATAGCTGCCTGCCACTGAGAGGAGTAGGGACCCTCTACGGCCTCCGCGTAAGAGCGCGGAGTCGGGATGTCTAGTGCATCCGGGTATCCCTCAGGAGCAAGCAGTACAGACGCGAGATGAGGTGAAGCAGCAGCCAGACACTGGAACTCCTCCTGCCTGTCCTCTAGGACGTCCGTGCCAAGAGCACACTCACCCCCGACGGACGGAGGACAGACAGACGCAGACTCAGCAACAAGACTAGCAGCATAGTCTAGACGACAGCGAGCAGCAAAGTCGACGAGCTCAGCGACAAGAGCAGACGCAGCAGCGGACTCAAAAGAGGGGTCAGTGACGACAGTAGCAAGCAGACGTGTGACAGTAGGACTGGCAGCACGAAGGGAGTCCGACTCTGGGTCGGTAAGCACAGGAAGGGAGGACTCAGGAGGAGAAGGCAAAAGGGCACGCAAAGGAGCAGTGGACGGACGCAAAGACATCCGGTGCGTGCCAGGGACAGGAGGAGGACGCGGACGCGAACCACGACCACTAGCCCGGGCAGCACGAACAGGCGACGCGGGACGAGACGCAGGCTCACGACGCTCAGCAAGACCTCCAGTAGGACCAGTGTAAGGAGAGGGAGCAGGCAGTGGGGAGGTAGGCTCCAACAGTGACTGCGACTGGACAGGCTGTGGACACTCTACCGGAGGAGAAAGACCAAGAACCTGCTGCAGAAGCGGAACGAAGTACGGCCGAGGCCGCGCGGCAGCTCCAGACTCAGCAGGGATAGCACCAGCACCCTCAGCGGCAGCACCAGCGCCACCAACACCTCCAGCGGCAGTACCTCCAGCAGCACCAGCAGCCGAACAACCGTCAGGACAGACAGCAGCAGACTCAGCACCAACGCCCTCAGCAGCCCCAGCTCCAGTAGGACCCGCAGGCGTAGCACCTCCGGGACCGGCGGCACCAGCACCCTCGACGGTCAACGAAGCTCCAGCTCCAGCAGTACGCCTCCAGCGGCGAGCAAACCACTCGCGCAGCTCCTGCGGAGAGAGGGGCTCCCACCGAGACGCAGCACCAGGACAAACCCCAGGCTCAGCGGCTCCTTACGTAGCACCCCCAGGCTCAGCAGCTCCAGACTCAACACCCCCAGGCTCAGCAGCTCCAGCTCCAGTAGGACCCGCAGGCCCAGCAGCTCCGGGACCGGCAGCACCAGCACCCTCAGCAGTCGAAGGAGCTCCAGCTCCAGCAGCACGCCTCCAGCGGCGAGCAAACCACTCGCGCAGCTCCTGTGGAGAGAGCGGCTCCCGCCGAGACGGAGCAACCGGAGAGCCCCCAGGTCCAGCAGTCGCAGGCTCCGCACCTCCAGGCTCAGCACCCCCAGGCTCAGCAGCTCCTGACGTAGCACCCCCCGGCTCAGCACCCCCAGCAGCAGCACCCCCAAGCTCAGTACCCCCCGGCCTCGCACCCCCAGGCTCAGCACCCCCAGCAGCAGCACCCCCAAGCTCAGCACCCGCAGGCGTAGCACCCCCAGACTCTGCACTCGCAGCAGGACCAGACTCAGCAGCAACCTTGACTGGCTCGACTGTGTCTACCTGGGACACACCTGAAGGGGCAGGAACCTGAGGGGGGAGGGGGTCTACCGGGGGGGGAACTGGCACCAGGAAGTCCGGTGGGGGGGGGAGGGAAGGAGTACGGTAGGGGAAGAGGCGGTAGAAGGGGACTGACTCGTCGAACGTGACGTCCTGGGAGGACAGAACACGACGAGAGGAGGGGTGGTAGAACTGCCACCCTGGAGCGTCAGGGGGGAAGCCAAGGAAGACACAGGGAGCAGCACGGGGGGACAGCTTGTCCGCAGACAAGTCGCGGACAAACGCCCGAGATCCCCAGACACGGAACGCAGACGCATCGCCGACCTTCCCCGTCCACAGTAACACTGGGGACATCGCGGGCCAAGAGACCCTGGGGTGAAGGTTGAGCTGATGCGCCGCGTACCGAACCGCAAACGGCCACAGAAAATGGGGGGCAGCTGCATGCATCATGGACGTACGAGCGACATCCATGACCATGCCAATGCGGCGCTCAGCAATCCCATTTTGCTGTGGAGAGTCTGGAAGCGTAAAGGTCTGGCGGATCCCCTGTGCACGACAGTAGTCTCGCAGAAGGCGAGAGGAGAACTCCCCACCTCGGTCAGAGTGCAGACGCAGAACAGGAAAGTCCGAGCCGAAGCTCCTCCTGAGCTGGAGACGAGCCTCGCGGATCCAGTCGATCAGCACCTCAGTGACAGCACCCTTGCTGCGCAAGGGGAAGACTGTGGTGTAACGCGAGTAGTCGTCAACCACCAACAGGAAGTAGCGCTCATGACCCTGCCCACGGACGGGGGCCGGGCCCCACACGTCCATGTGAAGTGTCTGCAGAGGAGCCTCTGTCGGGGGAAACTGGGAGGAGTGAGGAGCAGCCCTGAGGCGCCCCTCGACACAGGGGACACAGGAAGGTCCTGGTCCCGAAGGAAGGGGAGGGAGAGACTGGGGAAGACCAGAGACAAGGACACGGGAAGCCATGCCCTGAAGACGGGGCAAGGAGGGGTGGCCAAGACGGTGGTGCCACAGGAGAGTCTCGTGAGACAGGAGGCGACACGAACAGGGGGCAGACTCAGGACCAGACCTGGACGTAGCAGCAAACACCTGACCTGACGCTGCTACCTGACCGGACGCAGGGACAGGAGAAGACTCAGTGGTCAGGGTGTAGAGGCTCGACCCCGGCCGACGCGAGAACGTGGCCAGGTGCCGGCCTGTGCGTGCGTCCGTGCAGTGGGTCACCCGCTGACTCGCAGGAGTGAACTGGTGAACCCCCGCATCCTGCAGGTCTGCACCACTCACCAAGTTCGTCGAGAACGAGGGGAGGTACAGGCCAGACAGGGTGCCCGAGGGGGCAGCCGGACACGGGAGGACAGAGGAAAAGTGAGCGAGGACAGGACCCCCAGAGGGGTCAGCCAGGGAGACTGCAACCGGCCGACCAAGCGGCGTGAGTGTGGTGCGGTCCCGAAAGAAGGAGCGAGAAGCCCCAGAGTCAAGTGTAAAGGTGAGGGAGGCCGAAGCCAACGCGGTACCTAAGAGCGCAGCCTCACCCGCACCTGAGGAAGCAGACTCACTAGCACCTAGAGCAGCAGCCGCACCTGTACCTGGAGCAGGAGACTCACTAGCACCCAGAGCAGCAGCAGCCTCACCAGTAGCTAGAGCAGCAGGTCCTATACCCGGGTCAGGCGGTACGCACAGGTGACCGGCATGGTCAGCACTAGTAGGCAATGCATACATGGCAGTGAGAATAGCATCATAGTCAATAGCAAATATATCTACCCTCTGCCTAAGCAACTCCACCCAGTCGGGGAGCTCAGCCTCGTCGCCAAACACGGTACGCCAGGCGTCGCTCAGACGGGCGAAGCAGCGGGACTGTGTATGACCAGGTGTCCCACAAGGCTGACCAGTCCGAGCACCAGTGAGAATCACGTAAGAGTAGCAAACAGAACTGAGAGACCCTCTACTCTGAGCGTACCACTCACGAAGCTGCTGAGGCGTGAGAGACGCGCGGGGGGGTCGCGGGAGCTGCATCTGGCCGCCACCAGTAGTAGAAGCAGCAGGAGTGGTAGCAGTAGTAGCGCCACCACCCCTATAGCCCCATCCAGCGTACCACTCACGCAGCTGCTGGGGCGTGAGGGACTCACGCAGACGTCGATGGGGCTGCATCTGGCTCCACCAGTAGAGGCAGGAGCAGGAGTAGCAGCAGTAAGGTAGGCAGCCAGGCAAGCCAAAAAGGGAGGCAGGCAGGCAAGCAGGCGACGCGCAGCGTGCTAGCAGGGCAGGGGCTCACCAGTGGTGGGTAGAGTAGGCTCGGCGACTCAGCGGCTCGGCAGCACGGCGGCTCTGCGGCTCGGGCGACTCGGGCGGCTCGGCGGCAGGGCGGCTCGGCAGCAACTGCAGCTCGGCAGCTCGGCGACCCGGCGGCGCGGCTGTAGGGCGGCTCGGCTGCTGGGAGGCTCGGGTGTAGAGCGGCTCGGCTGCTGGGAGGCTCGGGTGTAGAGCGGCTCGGCGGCGAGGCGGCTCGGCTGCAGGGCGGCTCGAGACGAAGGAGGAGGAGAAGCAGGGGAGACCACACACCTGCCACCCCTCAGCTGGCCTCTCAGGTCGCCTCGACAGGCGACGGGAAAAGGGGGGGGGGGGGGGGGGGGGGGGGGTGGGGGGGGGGGAGGCGGCTCGGGCGGCTCGGGCGGCTCAGGCGGCTCAGGCGGCTCGGGCAGCTCGGGCAGTCAGCGGCACAGGCGGCTCGGGCGGCTCGGCTCCTCAGCTGCGCAGACGGCTCAGGCGGCTCAGGCGGCTCAGGCTGCACGGCGGCTAACGGGCGGCGTGGGGGGGCCGGGACGGCGGCGTGCAGCAGGGACGGGCGGCGCACGGGCGGTGTGAGGCCGGGACGGGTGAGGGGCCAGGACGGGTGGCGTCCTGGCGCCGAGGGGCCGAGACAGGAGAGCGCGGCCGGGGCGGGCGGCACAGGGCGGCTTGGGGCCGGGTCGGGCGGCGCGCGGGCGGTGAGGGGCCGGGACGGGCGCGCGCGGGCGGCTAGGGGCCTGGACGGGCGCGCGCGGGTGGCTAGGGGCCGGGACGCGTGGCGCGCAGGCGGCTAGGGGCCTGAACGGGCGGCGCGCGAGCGGCTAGGGGCCGGGACGGGCGGCGCGCGGGCGGCTAGGGGCCTGAACGGGCGGCGCGCGAGCGGCTAGGGGCCGTGACGGGCGGCGCGCGGGCGGCTAAGTGCCGGGACGGGCGGCGCGCGGGCGGCTAGGGGCCTGAACGGGCGCGCGCGGGCGGCTAGGGGGCCGCAGGGCAGGCCGAAAGAGTGAGAGCGAGGGCCCGGAGCGCGCTCCGGGCAGAAAAAAAGGTTTAAAAAGTGGTGGGCCCCAAGCACAGTTCCCACGGGGGAACCTGCTCGATACCATGTTGAGAATAGAACAAGAATGAATGAACTATGAGTGAAGTGAGTACAAATTGTAAAACCCTAATTGGGTTGTACCCCCTATGGGATACCCCACTGTAGCCTACACAACAGCATAAGCTACATATATGTTCTGACAGGTCGGGCGATAGGTGACTGTAGGGCGTTGCGACGTGCGTCGGTGTGAAGCAGAAGCGTTCGGCGATAGTGCTTGCGTATTTTGAGGCGCTGAGATGAATGGCGTTGTCTTCTCGAGAATGTTGAGCCCTAGGTACTGCGTGACGTTGGGTGAGACTGTGAGGGAGAGATCCGTCTGAAGCTCCTTTTCGAACCAGGTGACGATGGTGGTAGTTGACCCGATGTAAAGTAAGTCATCGACGTAGACGATTAGCAAGACGTAGTCGTTGTCGTGAGTGAGGCGATACATGCCCTGGTCATGGGGCAGTTGGTTGAATCCGATGCGTTGAAGTCGTGCGTGCAGGTACTGTTGCCAGAGTCGCGGTGCATGTTTGATTCCGTACAGTGATTTAAGTAGCTGACAGACGCGGGAAGGGTCGTCGACGAACCCGTGGGGCTGTTCAACGAAGATTTCGGCGTCGACTGGGGCGTACAAAAAAGCGTTGGCGACGTCGATTTGTCGGAGTGGGCGGCGACGTGAGGCGGCGATGGCGAGAAGAATGCGTAGGGAAGTGTGTCGACTGACTGGTGCAAAAGTTTCAGTGAATTCGCGACCAAACTCTTGGTCGAATCCGCGGACGACCCATCGAGCTTTAAATCATTCGATGGTTCCGTCGGAGTTGGTTTTGATCCGGAATACCCATTTCCGGGAGAGAATGGGTCTGTCTTGTGCGAGTGATGCAGGGACGATCTTCCAGGTGTTGCGGTCTGATAGCGCTTTTAACTCCTTTTCCATGGCTTCGCGCCATTTTTCTTTGTGTTCCCCCCCCAGAGCCTGCTTGACAGAGCGAGGCTCTTCAGGTGGCGTTGAAGGCCCGTGCACTGCAGCGACGAGTCCCAGGACTTGGAGTCCGCTGGGGGTGTGACGGTTCAGCAAGGGATCCTCGGGATAGACTGCTTCGTCTCCCGCTTCAGGATCAGGTGCGAATCTGGGGCCATATCGTTCAGAAATGTCGGTGTTGAGGGGTTGGGGTGTTACGTAACCAGTGTCCGCGAAATGGTAGTAGACGTCGGCATTGACACTATCGCGAGGATTTTTGTCGTCCATGGGGATTGGGACGGAGCAGTAGGGAAGGGGTCCAGCAGCTTCGGAGGCGCCGTCGACGTTTTCTTCTTCCCATTCAGCAGCGTCGGAGGGTGAAGCGAAGGCTCGGGAGCCAGAAAATCCGCCGGTGAGGTCGACGTGGCGTGCGATGTTGTCCAGGTAATGGTTGAGGGTGAGTCGCTCGTAGAAGATAACGTCACGTGCTGCTACGATTTCCTTTGTGTGGACGTCGAAGATTCGCAAGGCTTCGTAATGTTTTGCCAGCCCGAGGTGTAGACCCCACTGTGCACGTTGCGAAAATCTCCTTGCGCGTGCAGTGTGTGGGCGGTACTGTACCATACACCCAAAGACTCGTAACATTTTTGTGTTGCCCAGCTTCCCAGTCCACAACAGGTGCGGAGATGCGTTGTTGGGCAGGGAAGACGAGGACAGCAAGTTATGCAGGAGGACAGCGTGGTCCATCGCTGCTGGCCATTCTGAGTTGGGCAGTCGTGTTCCACGTAGCAGCTTTCGCATGGTTGTCTGCAGGGTCCTGTTCATCCTTTCTGCCACACCCTGCTGTTGGTGAGCACAAGGAAGAGAGATGAGGCGTTTGATGCCTCTTTCTGCCAAGAACTGCGTGAAGTTGTTTGACTGGTATTCCTTTGCGCCATCTGAGTGGAAGCTCTTCAGTTTTACTCCCGATTCTCTTTCAGCGACAGGTAGCTCTCAGAATCTTAAGCAAAGGTAGGCTTAGAAGCCATAGTTTAGGTGCCTAGGTGATCGAGTTCGAGAGGGTTTAGGTAAGTCGAGAAAAATTGCAAGAGAAGTGGTTTCACTAGGAAGGGTTGGGATACAAGTACAATGCCCTAAATTGGGTTGTACTCATTACAGAGTACCCCACTACAGGCTAGACAGCAAATATATTCTGACACACCCCCATAGCCAAAGTGGGGTGTAATCAGCAGAGCAGGCAGAGCAGTACAAGCTCAGGGTGGATCACAATGTCACCACACATTCTGAGCACAAGTTCAAGAAGCAATAGTTAAAGTGCACAATTATCAGCAAAGCTAGTGGTAGTCACAACGGGCAAGTGAGGAGGAGGGAGAGTGAGAGGAGAGGAGATAGAAGGCGGCGGCTGAAGCTGCAGACACACGGGCAACAGGAGTGGCGAGCACAGTGGCTACCGGACTAAGCGCCCGGACTACAGGAGTAACAGGCCCCGCGGCTCAAGTAGCGGCAGACGGGCAACGGACCCTCGGGCGACTGGCGCAGCAACAAACTCACTGGGCTACCGGACTAAGCGCCCGGACTACAGGTGCTGCGGACAACAGACTGGCAACCTCCGCTCATCCTCCCGCACACAGTCCCACCCCCCGACACACACCCGCTGCTATACCGCTAGCTCCACTCCCACCCACCCCCCCTTAAACCCTAAACCCCGGTCTCCCACACATCCACCCCCCTCAGCGAGAGCTGTAGCAGTGGGAGACAAAGGAGGAGGAGGAGGAGGGGACGGCACGCACAACCGACACCCCCACAACTAGCACCCCAACACTCACCCCCCACGGCTGCACCTGGTCCATGAGCGGCTGCTGCAGGGGCCAGGGGCGGCTGCTGCTGGTGCGGCTGCTCCAGTGGCTGCCGCTGCTGGGGCTGCTGCTGGGGCGGCTGCTGCTGGGGCGGCTGCTGCTGCTGCTGCTCCACGTGCTGCTGCTGGTGGGGTGGCTGCTGCAGTAGCAGCGGCTCCAGGGGCTGCTGCTGCTGGGGTGGCCGCTTCAGAGGCAGCTGCTGCTGGGGCGGCTGCTCCAGTGGCTGCTGCTGGGGCGGCTGCTCCCGGGGCTGCTGCTGCTGGGGCGGCTGCTCCCGGGGCTGCTGCTGCTGGAGCTGCTCCAGGGGCTGCTGCTGCTGGGGCGGCTGCTCCCGGGGCTGCTGCTGCTGGGGCGGCTGCTCCACAAGCTGCTGCTGCTGGGGTGGCCGCTCCAGAGGCAGCAGCTGCTGGAGCGGCTGCTCCCGGGGCTGCTGCTACTGGGGCGGCCCCAGGGGCTGCTGCTGGGGCGGCGGCTCCTGGAGCTGCTGCTGCTGCGGTGGCCGTTTCAGGGGCTGCAGCTGCTGGGGCTGCTGCTGCTGCTGCTGCTCCGCGTGCTGCTGCTGGTGGGGTGGCTGCTGCAGTAGCAGTGGCTCCAGGGGCTGCTGCTGCTGGGGTGGCCGCTTCAGAGGCAGCTGCTGCTGGGGCGGCTGCTCCATTGGCTGCTGCTTGGGCGGCTGCTCCCGGGGCTGCTGCTGCTGGGGCGGCTGCTCCCGGGGCTGCTGCTGCTGGGGCGGCTCCAGGGGCTGCTGCTGCTGGGGCGGCTGCTCCCGGGGCTGCTGCTGCTGGGGCGGCTGCTCCACAAGCTGCTGCTGCTGGGGTGGCCGCTCCAGAGGCAGCAGCTGCTGGGGCGGCTGCTCCCGGGGCTGCTGCTACTGGGGCGGCCCCAGGGGCTGCTGCTGGGGCGGCGGCTCCTGGA
This sequence comes from Closterium sp. NIES-65, assembly GCA_948144175.1. Taxonomy (NCBI): domain Eukaryota; kingdom Viridiplantae; phylum Streptophyta; class Zygnematophyceae; order Desmidiales; family Closteriaceae; genus Closterium; species Closterium sp. NIES-65. The sequence goes on along the minus strand of CANXME010001621.1, from coordinate 537,767 downwards.
GCTGCTGCTGCTGCGGTGGCCGTTTCAGGGGCTGCAGCTGCTGGTGCTGCTGCAGCGGAAAGTAGGACGGAGGGGAGGGGAAGGGCGCGGCCCCCATTGTGCCCTGAAGGGTGACGTGCTAGGGAGCCGCGCAGGTCCCCGAAAGTGCAGCGACGGGCGACGAGAGGGGACCGCGCGCAGGCCCCTAAGGCGCCGCGACGAGGCAACGGGAGGGGCCGGCTCGCGAGCCCAGAAAGTGCCGCGATGAGGCGACGGGAGGGACCTGCGTGCGGGCCCCCAAAACGCCGCGACGAGGCGACGGTCGGGGCCAGCGCGCGGGCTCCCAAGACGCCGCGACGAGGTAGGTACCCGCCGCGCGCTTTGGGGCGCACGGCGGGCAGAAAACCGCCACGCGCCCCGAGCGCGTGGCGGGAAGAAAAAAAGGTGGTCGTGCGCCACGGGGCGCACGACACACAATAGGGCAGCGGAATCGAGTGGGCCCACAGGCCAGGAGCGTTAAGCTCTAATACCATCTCAGAATCTTAAGCAAAGGTAGGCTTAGAAGCCATAGTTTATGTGCCTAGGTGATCGAGTTCGAGAGGGTTTAGGTAAGTCGAGAAAAATTGCAAGAGAAGTGGTTTCACTAGGAAGGGTTGGGATACAAGTACAATGCCCTAAATTGGGTTGTACTCATTACAGAGTACCCCACTGCAGGCTAGACAGCAAATATATTCTGACAGTAGCCAGGCTGTGAAGGCTTCTAGGGCCATATCTCTTGACGGTAAGTTGACGTGCCAGACGTAACGTGTTGCGGCGTCGATGAAGGTGATGACGTAGTTCAGATCTTCACGTCCTTCGATTCGAGGTATGTATAGGATGTCGCTGTAGACTTTCTCGAGTGGTTGATAAACGGGGGCGCTCGGGTTGTGATGTGACGGGAACGGTTGGTGAGGCAGATCCGCTTCCGGGCAGATGAAGCAAGTGCCGCGTGGTCGTTCGAGTTCACGTCCGTTGGGAAGAAGTAGGGCGTTCTTGTCTAACACTCCGGCTCGTATTGTGTTATAGAGTGTCTTGTTTCCAGGATGTCCAAGACGTTGATGCCATATATCTTCGGAGGCGCTGTGACCGACGGAGCGTTGATAGAAGTCTGCGTTGGCGAAGAAGGCGGCGTGTGTTGCTGCACTTCGATGAACGGCGCGTGGTGCTGGCGTTAACTGTTGGGCGGCTGTCGGTGGCGTGTCGATGATGAGAGGTGGTGGCGCGGCGGAGGGACCGGGCTGTGGGGTTTCGGAAGGTGGTTCCACGACGACGGTTGGTTCTTCAACTGCAGGTTCGGTGGTTGTTGGTGCTGTGTCGGGTGTAGTTGTTGTTTTGATGACGGGTGCTGACTCATGTGTTGTTGCTTGTGTTTGCAGGACGGCAAGCGCGTTGGTGCGTTCAGCTTCGAGAATGTTACGGGAGTACCAAAAACCTTCGGGACTGAAATTCGGGTCAAGATCTGGCGGGTGTGTCCAAGGTGCGAGGGCGACTATGCCGTCACTGTCGGTGGTGCCTTTGTCGGGGACGAAATCAAGGACGAAGACGTCGTCTTGTTGAATTGCGCGGCCGATGAAGACCCCCCCTTTTTTCGTGGTAAAGACGAATTTCCAGGGCGTCGGAGTCGCACTCCAGGTGAACGCCTTTCGACATGAGCTGGCTGACGCTCAGTAAGTTGAAGCCGAGGTTGTCGACGACGAGTACTTTGTTTAGTTGAAGAATCACATTTGTTTCATTTGACTGAAGCTCCACGACTCCTTGTTTGTTGGTGCGCAGGTTTTCGTTGTTGGCGACGGTGATGATGACATCTCGCGGAAGACGTCGTTCGCGCTGAAGAAACCGTGATGAAGGGCACATGTGGTGACCGCAACAGTTGTCGAGGAACCATGTGTCTGGTCCGGTGGGTGCACTATTTGCGATGGCGGCGTACGTTGGATTCACATTAAGGGATGACGGTGGTGGTGACGGTCGCTCGTCGGGACTGTAAGTCGGTGGTGAGCTGGTAATGCACGAGTCGATGTTTGACTCTATTGTTCGTGCCATGGCGACGATTCTTGATGTCTGTGCAGGTCCCGAAGTGGAAGTTGATGGTCGCGTTGAAGTAGTCGTTGAGGCGGTCGCGGGACGTTGTTGAGTTGACGCGATGTGAGGAGGCGCTGGTCGCAGAGGACGAGAGAATGGTGCTGGTTGTCGTTGTTGCTGAGGGCAGTTGAAGCGTGTATGTCCTGATGTCCGACACAGATGACAATAAGGAGGTACGTGTCTTCGATTTTGGTAACGTGGCTGTCGTCGATTGGTGTAAAGAACGACTGGTTGATGATGCCTTTTGTTGTTGCGTTCTTCGAATAGTTCCATTTCCTGTTGCTCGGCGTGAAGTTCGGCGCAGAGATGCATCTCGAAGAGTCGACCGTGAGCGCGAAGGAGTGAGCAGGTGGTGCGCCATTGGGGTCCAAGGCCGGCGAGAACGACGGTTACAAACGCTTCTTCAGATAAGTTTCCTCCGCAGCGAATGAGTCTGTCGCGTAGTCCTTGACAACTACTGATGTAAGGCATGGCCTTTTCTCCAGGTTGCATTTGAACTGTTGTCAGTTGTGCCATGAGTCTGCTTTGTGTAACGCTGTCGGATGCTTGATGAATGCTTCGCAGATGTTGATAGGCGAGTTCCGCGGAGTTTGCGTAGTTCCGGTAGGCGCGGATGCTTTGCTGCTCGTTCGGCGACAGGTTTCGAAGAAGTACGGTGTAGGCCATCAGAGAGTGATAAGTATAATTTTCCTTGTCTTTGTCTTCGCCGTTGTGTGGATATGGCCAGGTACTGTTGAAGAATCCAAGAAGATTCGTGCCTTCCATCAGAAGTTCAAACTCGAAGCTCCACAAATAGAAGTCTTTCCCGTTGAATGGTGTGGATGTGTGCAGTCGCAGGATGTTGTTGAACTGTGCTTGTACTTGCAGGACTTCTTCAGCGTCTCGTTTGATGGCGGGAAGAGGAGTCGCTGGATGGCGAGGCGGCATAAACGTGAAGGAACCAGGTGAGACTGAATTTGGTGTTTGTTGATTGTGTCGTCCGAACGATGAGTTGTCAATACTCGTTGGTGCTGCTCCGTTGTTTACGCTGCTGCTGTTTGCAGGTTGTGAGGACTGCTGCTGCGACATGAAGCTGAAGAATTGCTCCATTAAGCTTGGGTCGAAGCTTGTTGGCGGCGCTACTGGCGCTTGAGTAGATCGTTCCGTCGTTAATCCGGGCGTTGTTCCTCCTTCGGTCTGCAACTCGGAGACCGGGGTTAGAGTAGATCCCGTAGATGACCTTCTTTCTTTGCCACTTGCCATGTCTTGCCTTTCTTGAATGAAGGTTGAACTTCTTGTTTGCTTGCAGATTGGAAGCCTGAGAGAGGCTTAGTGACGAGAGCCTTGTTCTCTGACTGCTCTCATACCATATTGGGCTGACAATTTCAGCCTTAGGATCTTTGCAGAGAATAGGCTAGTAGGTGCTAGAGTAGCACAGCGGAAGGCTTGAGTGAATGTACTTGTGCTGGTGTGTGAGAACAAGTAATTGATTAAGGCAAAGTGCATACAGGAATATATAGGAAAGATAGATTACAAGAAGCGGTTATGTTTATCGAGACGCGTAACCCTTCGACTATCGAGGCGGTTACTGTTCACTGAAGCGTCGCTTGCTGTTACGTAACCTCCAGGCGGTTACAGCTCGCAACCTCCAGTTGCGGTTTGATGTGGTACGCGCCTTTTCGACTTCATATCCCTTTTGTTGTGCTTCAGTATCGGGTGAGGTTCGATACTACAGAAACGCACTAAGTCATGCGTTTATATTCCCAACAGAAACACATCTTCGTTCTGGTATAGTCATGATATTCGACTCATTCATGAGCTAGTGTTAGATGTTGAATAAGATGTGCTGTACTGTATTGAATAACAAATTTATGGACGATTTGTGTAATGTGAAGCTCCATTCCATATTTAGTTGGTGCCTCCCTCCTTGACGTTTGCAGCTGTACATTGACTATCTGTAGTTGACAGTACGAATTTCGTGACTGCCTTGTAAAGCGACAGCTCAAGAGGCTGGGGTGAGTGGGCTGGTGTTTGTTTGCTCCCTGTCGTCTTGCGTCGTGTTTGGCGTCCATTCATTCACTTGTAACCTACTTCTCTTCGCTTATCAAGTCGCCTAATCTAACGAACGAGTTTAACGAACCACAGTGAGAACGTATGCCAACCTTGACGAAAAAGACCCATCAAAAGTCCGAAACCCAGACGTTTCAGGTGAAAGTTTGTCTTTTCTTTGACCTCCGAACACCTGCGCTTCCCCCACTCCGCCTACCCAACCCACTCGTACTGATGCCCTCAACAACCCCCATCCAGATTTTCAGGTGTGACGCAGCAGAACAGGTGGCCACTGTAGCGGGACAGAGACTCCCAGGTCGAGCGGAAAATCGCCCGCACGTCTTTTGTCTCCCTTCGTTTGTCGCTTAGCGCCAAGCGTTTCCTCTCTCCCCCTTCGTGCTGCACCTCCCCTCTCCCGCACCTCCACGCCCCAACTGCGTAGTGCTCTCAAAACATCGTCTCATTTTCCGTCTGGATCTAGAACTACACACAACCACCCCAGTAGTGATACCCTTAACGTCAAGCCAATTACCATTTTCGACAGGTGCCTCAACTCCATTCTCCGTCTTATCATATTGTGGGACAAACCCTAGTTCCATTCTTGGCAGCCATGGCAAGCACACGCGTCCTCCTGGTTTCGCTCCTCATCGTATTGGTCTCGGCGCAGTTCGCTAGCGGGCAGATTCGTAGGAACGCGTGTCTGCCCAAGGACAAGTGCCCGGACAGAAAGAGCAAGCTTTGCGGCCTCTACGCCACATGCAAGACGCTGCAGAGCATTATCCCCGATACCAACACCTGTGACGACTGCGCTGCTTACGACCTGTACGACAGACTTAGCTAACACCTCCCGTTTAGTCCATCAAATAGCCGTTTGTGCGACAGCTCCGTCTTTTCTGCTGATGTACCCGATTGTGAAATGCCTCTTAACAAAGCGTAGCTCGATCTGACGTCCTCACATGCTTCGTTTAAAGCCAGATCTTGCGGTTGGGTTTTCATTTCTTACATGCATCGTCTCGTGCGTGATTTAATCGTGCAGGAAGAAGATGCCCGCTAGCGCCTGCAATTACACAACAGGTCGCTGCCTCACCAACAAGATTGTAAGTACTTTCTCTTCCCTCGTCAGTTCTGACGAGTTTGCTTGCTGCACAGCACTTTCAGTTCTGACCTTTCCATCGTCATACTGTCATTCGCAGGCCGGTAAGGCGTGCACCGCCAAGCAGTTCAACACGGTCTGCGACAAAAAAGAGCCCGCTTTCACTTGCCTTAAGGTCGAGGGTGTTCCCGTCACTAAGAAGGCACCCCAGGCATATCGCTGCTGCAGGAGGACTTGCCCCGTTGGCCTGTGCGGCAAGGGTTCGAAGCCGATCTCTTGGAGGAATGAGTGCAATGTTGTGCTCGACTGCCCCACTGCATGCGCTCCTCGTGCCGCGAACGCTGTCCAGGTTACATATTTGTAATCTGGTTACTCCATTTACCTTTTCCGTATTAACTACACTGTACCATGTTTCTATTCTGGTTTCGTTCTTTTGGTTTCCGTAGGTGAATTTGTTGTGAAACCTTGAAGGGCATATTAATTAAGAATGTCCAGTTTTTCTGTCATTTTTCGTTCATGCAAAGTACACGTCTCATGGGGAGCCCGATCTCGCAGCGGACATATTTTCCTGTGCAATACTCGCATACGGTATTTTAAACGGAAATTCCAACCACATTTCAATTAATCAAATGAACCACGTGAGTTCTCTGCAACTGATTCCTATTTCACTAAAGAAACAAATGACTATAAACCCTCTATTCTTTCGGTCAGGTGTCACAAATGACTGCACACCTGTTACATCAACCACTTGGCTTGTAATGAATATGACTTATTCATTACGGAGTCTGCTCCTAGGGCGCACAGCCCCGAGCACTTCGGGGCACTCTCAAGGTTCGGCCTACACTTCGGCCCGAACCACTGCCGAGTCGCCCCGCACCAATCGCGACATTTCCGAGCCACGCACATCTAGAGGTTCTCGCCTAGCTAGTTTTCGCCCTATATATTCTCGCTTTCTTCATTGTTTCGTCATTCTGTAATCACGCCTTCTTTATGAAGTCTTCCGCGCACTCTTCTTAGTACAACTCATAACACTTGGTATCAGAGCCTAAGTTCCTAGGTTCCCCGTATTTTAGAGTGTATTACCCCTCGGGGGGGGGGGGGACAGGGAAGGATGCCGTGGTGACAGGAGCAGCGCAGTAGCCGGCTAGGAGAACGGATAGTTGCTCCTAGCGGCCATGTTTTTACGGGCGCTCCTACTGCACCGACGGATCCTTGCTCTCGACGGTCGCGATGGACCGTGGCCTCCCTCCCCCCGGGTGGCGGACAGCTTTTGCTGTCGTCGCATTTATGGCGTAAGTTAGTTGCATGGCATTTTCGTCAATGTCCGAGTTAACACTGTGTGGCAGCTGACGTCGAAGGAAGCGTCGTCACTGCACGCCTGAGATTGACGGGTGGCGTCGGCACGTGGTCGACAACTGCGCGCGACATTTTCGGAAAAAAGACTTGGGCGAGTTGCGTCGGCACGTGGTCGGCACCAACGCGCGACAAAATCGGGAGTTAATGCGTGCGGCAAGTGGCGTCGGGCGATTTCGTCACATTGCGCACGAGAAATTCGGAGTCTTCGGCACGTGGTGATCGTCGTCACTGTGCGCGAAGATTTCGGGTGGCTTCACGTGTGAAACGACAGCTGGCCGGGCAGGCCAGGCGCATGGTGATTTGCGTCGGAAAACGCAACGGCGAGGAGAGACGGCGTGGAGACTGCCCGAAGAAAGCGGGGGTCTACCGTCGTCCCGCCCGGGTGTGGCCGGTGTGGCTGCAGGAGGGTGTCGTCATTGGCGTTTTCGGCAGGAGCGGCACAATGTGGGATGGAAGTCGTTTTTTAAACCACCGAAAAGTTCGGGAAAGGCCGCCTACGACTAGACTGTCAACATTAGGGTCAGTTCTGCGCCTGCAACAAGGTCGGCCGAATTTTTCGGAGCAACAGCAACAGCCGACACTGTACTTCAAGCGGCACAGATTCCCCCTGATCAAGGGAAGTTGTGTCGCAGACGGGGCAGTACACCGACGAGGACAACGGTTTATCGCAGCGTCTAGACACGCAAATTTTGCCTGGTCTACCGGCTACAATATACGGAGTTGCGATAAATACGGGTCTGGCGAGAGAACGGATTCCGAGCTTCAGGGGGGAAGAAAACGACCTACTGCGACGACTTTTTGCTGATGCCGGGTTTCGCGGCTAAGCGGCGGTAGCAGAAGGAGCTCCCTACCGGCCAAAGTCCACCGACGTTTCGCATACCCCACGCCCAGAAGGCCTCGAAGGCAAGTTGTAAGACCAAAGAGCCACTGGATCCAAAGGTGGGGCCCTGTGTTTAGCCCTGTACTGGCTCAAAAGCGCGGGTATTGCGCCAGTTCGACAGCTGGGCGTACAAAAATTTTCAAGATTGAGACACTGTTCAGCACCGACAAAACCGGACCATCGGCAGCAGTTACCCCGCCGAAAAAATCGGAGATGAAGAAATTGGTGCAGCTGTCAGGGTTCCTCCAACTTCAACGGTCTACCCGACGACGGTGTAGCGGCGAAGAAGGGGTTCCGAAGCTGTGGAGTTTTAAAGCGATAGACGCGGTGGGCAACGAAGCGGCCGGCCCGACGGTTTGATCCGATAAACCTGATCCGGTTACGATAGCATTCGCGCTTTCACCGAATGTCAGAAAAATCGCGGGCAACACGGAGTTATGCCTCATCCGACAAAAGCGGACGCTGGGTGAACGGCGGCAAGCGAAATTGTCGGGGGGCGGAGACCAAAAAAAAAAAAAAAAAAAAAAAATGGAGGGAAAGTTGTGGGTGCTCTAGCAGATCTCCAGAGTGAAAGGTGGAGCTCGTACACCAATCTACCGCGAATTTCGGAGTCTATTCGGTAGACCCCCGAAAGGGTTTGATATAATGACATAGAGGCGCGGCGAGCGGTGTATCGCCAAGGATACATGGGATTCGCTAAGTAATTTCGACGGGTGCGAAGACGGGTGAACGTCGGAGTACCAGGGTCAATGGCGGAAACGTCGGGGTTACGCGGCGGAAAATACTTCGGGACTGCTTCAACAACCATGATTTTCGGGGTTCTTTCCTACGGTGGGAGACTGGTGAACGTCTGCTCGCCAGCTGTTTCTGCGTTTTACGGTGTACTTCGATGACACCTGGGGAAATTCTTCGGCGAGATCTGCGCTGTTGATGCGGGCTAGGTTCCGTGAAATTCGGTCCCGGTAGACCCATGACTCTGGGTTCCGCACGTAAAAGCACCCCCATGTTGGTGGGTTGCTAGTGTGGTTAACCACGGAGAGAAAAATGGCGACGGGTGGGCACGCTAGAAACACCGGTTCTTTCGTGGGACAACCTGCAGGCGACCAAGATTTTACGGGGGTGTTTTAATGAGAAGAGTTTTAACGGAGTCAGCAGCAGGGCTTAGGTTTGGATTTTGCCTACTCACGATTAGCAGTGTAGACATTTTCAAAACCCTTCTGAGCAGTGTGCCCTTTTTGGAAACACTGATGGATCAGTGTAACTTGAAGTTTTGAAAACTTTACCCAGAGGTATCAGTGTAGGTATATTTTTTATCCTGATTGTACTTTAGGCTGCTCAATATGTGCTGGCTGCAATCAAGCTCGAGGCCCAAATCGCGCACGATTACTATCGTAAGTTGGGCGCTGGTGGGTGGGAATTGTGACGTGAACTCAAAAGTCGAGCGCAGTGGCTTGTCTGGTTTCGCTGCAACACTTGTATTTTTCGCCAAGTCAGCAAATTTCGAGTGTGTTCGGAAACCTCGAGTCCCAAATTTCCGAGTCAAGAAAGTTGACGTTCTTGCAGAGAGTGCAGCTTCGACCAATCAGGTTGCATCGCCTCTACAGTAACGGGTAGGTTGCAAGCAGACACGGAGTGACACGGTGTCGGTTGTCAGTACTCACGTGTGCTGGCGTCGTAGTGCATCATTACGAAAGTGGGTGTATCGCTACGAAAGTTCTAGGAAACTTCTTCTCAATAAGTAGAGTTTCCGAGGGGGGGGGGGAGTCCCTGTACGCTCTTCAGGGTAATCTTCGCTAAGGGAAAAATTACCCCAGAGCATCAGTGTGGCCTAAATCATTACACTTACAGATCAGTGTAACACTAACTCACCAAAAAATTACCCCAGCACATCAGTGTAGACCCAAAAATTCACCCTTGTAATCAGTATAGAAGGGTAAATTACACTGCTGTTGGGCTGAGAATTTCAGCCTTAGGATCTTTGCAGAGAATAGGCTAGTAAGTGCTAGAGTAGCACAGCGGAAGTCTTGAGTGAATGTACTTGTGCTGGTATGTGAGAACAAGTAATTGATTAAAGTAAAGGGCATACAGGAATATATAGAAAAGATAGATTACAAGGAACGGTTATGTTTATCGAGACGCGTAGCGCTTTGACTATCGAGGTGGTTACTGTTCACTGAAGCGTCGCTTGCTGTTACGTAACCTCCAGGCGGTTACAGCTCGCAACCTCTAGTTGCGGTTTGATGTGGTACGCGCCTTTTCGACTTCGTACTCCTTTTGTTGTGCTTCAGTATCGGGTGAGGTTCGATACTACAGAAACGCACTAAGTCATGCGTTTATTTTCCCAACACTCCCCTTCGTTTCTGGAGTGTCGACGTGGTCAGCTTCGGTGACGTGGTCCAATCCGGTGAGCAGCATGCAGTACTCGAATTTCCCCTTTGGTAGCTTCTTGGTGAGATAATCTGCTGCCATCTCGGTGGTCGGGCAGTAATCCAGCTGGAGTTTTCCTTTCTCGATTTCGTCTTTCACGAAGAAGTATCGCAGTGCGATATGCTTGGTTCTGTTGGCGAAGCCATTCTTGTTCGCGATCCGTATCGCGGACTGGTTGTCGCTAAAAAGCGAGAAGCTGGGTACTTTCGCAATTTTCGCTTCTTCCAGCAGTTCGCGCAGGTACAGGCCCTCCTTGGTAGCAGTGCAGAGAGCAATATACTCTGCTTCAGCAGATGATAGTGCGACGAGTTCCTGCTTACTTGATTGCCAGGAGATAGTTCCGACGGGCTCAAGACGGTAGATGTAGCCGGTGCGAGAGCGACGATCGACACGATCAGCAGCATGATCAGCGTCGACGTAGCCGAGTAGTTTTAGGTCGGTCGTCGTGTTCTTGTGATATGTTAAGCCAACTGTTGGCGTCGAGATGAAGTAGAGAAGGGCACGGTTGAGTTCCTTGAGGTGACGTTGTTCTGGGCGCTTGAGGTAGGTCGCTAGTTGACTGGCGCTGTAGGATAAGTCCGGTCGGCACGTAACGGCGGCAAAGAGTAGGCAGCCCAGTTTCTGTTGATATTCCTGGATTTCAGTAGGCGACAGTGGGTTGGTTTCTTCGGTTGGATCGAGCGATAGGTGACTGTAGGGTGTTGCGATGTGCGTCGGTGTGATGCAGAAGCGTTCGGCGATAGTGCTTGCGTATTTTGAGGCGCTGAGACGAATAGTGTTGTCTTCATCGAGGATATTGAGCCCTAGATACTGCGTGACGTTGGGTGAGACTGTGAGGGAGAGATCTGTCTGAAGCTCCTTTTCGAACCAGGTGACGATGGTGGTAGTTGACCCGATGTAAAGCAAATCGTCGACGTAGACGATTAGCAGAACGTAGTCGTTGTCGCGAGTGAGACGATACATGCCCTGGTCATGGGGCAGTTGGTTGAATCCGATGCGTTTGAGTCGTGCGTGCAGGTACTGCTGCCAGAGTCGCGGTGCTTGCTTAATTCCGTATAGTGATTTTAGTAGTTGGCAGACGAGGGAAGGGTCGTCGACGAACCCGTGGGGCTGTTCGACGAAGATTTCAGCGTCGACTGGGGCGTATAGAAAGGCGTTGGCGACATCGATTTGTCGGAGTGGGCGGCGGCGTGAGGCGGCGATGGCGAGAAGTATGCGCAGGGAAGTATGTCGACTGACTGGTGCGAAGGTTTCAGTGAAATCGCGACCATACTCTTGGTCGAATCCGCGGACGACCCATCGAGCTTTAAACCGTTCGATGGTTCCGTCGGAGTTGGTTTTGATCCGGAATACCCATTTTCCGGAGAGAATGGGTTTGTCTTGTGCGAGTGATGCAGGGACGATCTTCCAGGTGTTGCGGTCTGAGAGCGCTTTTAACTCCTTTTCCATGGCTTCGCGCCATTTTTCTTTGTGTTCCCCCCCCAGAGCCTGCTTGACAGAGCGAGGCTCTTCAGGTGGCGACGAAGTCCCGTGCACTGCAGCGACGAGTCCCAGGACTTGGAGTCCGCTGGGGGTGTGACGATTCAGCAAAGGGTCCTCGGGATAGACTGCTTCGTCTCCCGCTTCAGGATCAGGTGCGAATCCGGGGCCGTATCTCTCAGAGATGTCGGTGTTGACGGGTTGGGGTGTTACGTAACCATTGTCGGCGAAATGGTAGTAGGCGTCGGCATTGTTACTGTCGCGAGGGTTTTCCTCGTCCATGGGGATTGGGACGGAGCAGTAAGGAAGGGGTCCAGCAGCTTCGGAAGCGCCATCGACGTTCTCTTCTTCCCAGTCAGCAGCATCAGAGGGTGAAGCAAAGGCTCGGGAACCAGAAAATCCGCCGGTGGGGTCGACGTGGCGTGCGATGTTGTCCAGGTAATGGTTGAGGGTGAGTCGCTCGTAGAAGATAACGTCACGTGCTGCTACTGTTTCCTTTGTGTGGACGTCGAAGATTCGCCATGCTTCGTAAGATTTTGCCAGCCCGAGGTGTAGACCCCACTGTGCACGTTGCGAGAATCTCCCTGCGCGTGCAGTGTGTGGGCGGTACTGTACCATACACCCAAAAACTCGTAACATTTTTGTGTTGCCCAGCTTCCCAGTCCACAACAGGTGCGGAGATGCGTTGTTGGGCAGTGATGACGAGGACAGCAAGTTGTGCAGGAGGACAGCGTGGTCCATCGCTGCTGGCCATTCTGAGTTGGGCAGTCGAGTTCCACGTAGCAGCTTTCGCATGGTTGTCTGCAGGGTCCTGTTCATCCTTTCTGCCACACCCTGCTGTTGGTGAGCGTAAGGAAGAGAGATGAGGCGTTTGATGCCTCTTTCTGCCAAGAACTGTGTGAAGCTGTTTGACTGGTACTCCTTTGCGCCATCTGACTGAAAACTCTTCAGTTTCGCTCCTGACTCTCTTTCAGCAACAGGTAGCCAGGCTGTGAAGGCTTCTAGAGCCATGTCTCGTGACGGTAAGTTGACGTGCCAGACATATCGCGTTGCGGCGTCGATGAAGGTGATGACGTAGTTCAGATCTTCACGTCCTTCCGTTCGAGGTATGTATAGTATGTCGCTGTAGACTTTCTCGAGTGGTTGATAAGCGGGGGCGCTCGGATTGTGGTGTGACGGGAACGGTTGGTGAGGCAGATCTGCTTCCGGGCAGATGAAGCAGGTGCCGCGTGGTCGTTCGAGTTCTCGTCCGTTGGGAAGAAGTAGGGCGTTCTTATCTAACACTCCGGCTCGTATTGTATTGTAGAGTGTTGTGTTTCCAGGATGTCCAAGACGTTGATGCCATATGTCTTCGGAGGCGCTGTGACCTACGGAGCGTCGATAGAAGTCTGCGTTAGCGAAGAAGGCGGCGTGAGTTGCTGCACTTCGATGGACGGCGCGTGGTGCTGGCGTTAACTGTTGGGCGGCTGTCGGTGGCGTGTCGATGATGAGAGGTGGAGGTGCGACGGAGGGACCGAGCTGTAGAGTTTCGGAAGGTTGTTCCGCGACGACGGTTGGTTCTTCAATTGCAGGTTCGGAGGTTGTTGGTGTTGTGACGGGTGCAGTTGTTGTTTCGATGACGGGTGCTGACTCAGGTGTTGTGGCTTGTGTTTGCAGGACGGCAAGCGCGTTGGTGCGTTCAGCTTCGGGAATGGTACGAGAGTACCAGAAGCCTTCAGGACTGAAGTTCGGGTCGAGGTCTGGCGGATGCGTCCAAGGTGCGAGAGCGACTATACCGTCGCTGTCTGCGGTGCCTTTGTCGGGGACGAAGTCGAGGACGAACACGTCATCTTGTTGGATTGCACGGCCGATGAAGACCCCCCCTTTTCCGTGGTAAAGACGGATTTCCAGGGCGTCGGAGTCGCACTCCAGGTGAACGCCTTTCGACATGAGTTGGCTGACGCTCAGTAAGTTAAAGCCGAGGTTGTCGACGACGAGTACTTTGTTTAATTGAAGAATAACGTTTGTTTCGTTTGACTGAAGCTCCACGACTCCTTGTTTGTTGGTGCGCAGGTTTTCGTTGTTGGCGATGGTGATGATGACGTCTCGCGGAAGACGTCGTTCGCGCTGAAGAAATCGTGATGAAGAGCACATGTGATGACCGCAACAACTGTCGAGGAACCATGTGTCTGGTCCGGTGGGTGCACGGTTCGCGATGGCGGCGTACGTTGGATTCACGTTAAGGGACGACGGTGGTGGTGATGGTTGCTCATCAGGACTGTAAGTTGGTGGAGAGCCGGTAATGCACGAGTCGATGTTTGACTCTGTTGTTCGTGCCATGGCGACGATTCTTGGTGTCTGTGCAGGTCCCGAAGTGGAGGTTGACGGTCGTGTTGAAGTAGTCGTTGAGGCGGTAGCGGGTCGCTGTTGAGTTGACGCGATGTGGGGAGGCACTGGTCGCAGAGGACGAGAGAATGGTGCTGGTTGTCGTTGTTGCTGAGGGCAGTTGAAGCGTGTGTGTCCTGAAGTCCGACAAAGATGACAATAGGGAGGTACGTGTCCTCGATTTTGGTAGCGTGGCTGTCGTCGATTGGTGTAAAGAACGATTGGTTGATGATGCCTTTTGTTGTTGCGTTCTTCGAACAGGTCCATTTCCTGCTGCTCGGCGTGAAGTTCGGCGCAGAGATGCATTTCGGAGAGTCGACCGTGAGCGCGAAGAAGTGAGCGGGTGGTGCGCCACTGAGGTCCAAGGCCGGCAAGAACGACGGTTACGAAAGCTTCTTCAGATAAGTTTCCTCCGCAGCGAATGAGTCTGTCGCGTAGTCCTTGACAGCGACTGATGTAAGGCATGGCCTTTTCTCCAGGTTGCATTTGAACTGTTGTTAGTTGTGCCATGAGTCGGCTTTGCGTAACGCTGTCGGATGCTTGATGAATACTTCGCAGATGTTGATAAGCGAGTTCCGCGGAGTTTGCGTAGTTCCGGTAGGCGCGGATGCTTTGTTGTTCATTCGGCGACAGGTTTCGGAGAAGAACGGTGTAAGCCATGAGGGAGTGATACGTATAATTTTCTTTGTCCTTGTCTTCGCCGTTGTGTGGATATGGCCAGGTACCGTTGAAGAAGCCAAGAAGATTCGCGCCTTCCATCAGGAGTTCAAATTCGAAGCTCCAAGAGTAGAAGTCCTTCCCGTTGAATGGTGTGGATGTGTGCAATCGTAGGATGTTGTTGAACTGTGCTTGTACTTGCAGGACTTCTTCGGGGTCTCGTTTGATGGCGGGAAGAGGAGTCGCTGGATGGCGGGGCGGCATGAACGTGAAGGAACCAGGTGAGACCGAATTTGGTGTTTGTTGATTGTGTCGTCCGAACGATGAGTTGTCAATACTCATTGGTGCCGCTCCGTTGTTTACGCTGTTGCTGTTTGCAGGTTGTGAGGACTGCTGCTGCGACATGAAGTTGAAGAACTCCTCCATTAGGCTTGGGTTGAAGATTGGCGGCGCCACTGGTGCTTGAGTGGAGCGTTCCGTCGCTTCCGGTGTTAATCCGGGCGTTGTTCCTCCTTCGGTCTGCAACTCGGAGACCGGGGTAGAGTAGATCCCGTAGATGATCTTCTTTCTTTGCCACTTGCCATGTCTTGCTTTTCTTGAGTGAAGGTTGAACTTCTTGGTCGTTTGCAGATTGGTAGCCTGAAAGAGGCTTAATGACGAGAGCCTTTGTTCTCTGACTGCTCTCATACCATGTTGGGCTGAGAATTTCAGCCTTAGGATCTTTGCAGAGAATAGGCTAGTAAGTGCTAGAGTAGCACAGCGGAAGTCTTGAGTGAATGTACTTGTGCTGGTATGTGAGAACAAGTAATTGATTAAAGTAAAGGGCATACAGGAATATATAGAAAAGATAGATTACAAGGAACGGTTATGTTTATCGAGACGCGTAGCGCTTTGACTATCGAGGTGGTTACTGTTCACTGAAGCGTCGCTTGCTGTTACGTAACCTCCAGGCGGTTACAGCTCGCAACCTCTAGTTGCGGTTTGATGTGGTACGCGCCTTTTCGACTTCGTACTCCTTTTGTTGTGCTTCAGTATCGGGTGAGGTTCGATACTACAGAAACGCACTAAGTCATGCGTTTATTTTCCCAACAACTGCAAACCTGAGCCCTGGTCAGCAGGGTCGCTGACAATATCCGTGCCGACGGCCGACTGCAGCGTCGCTTGATTAAGCATGCGAGGGCACTCGTCGTCAAATTTGTAGCCGTACAATCGGAAGCTGTTCGGGGGTACCAGCCGCAACACAGGTGACAATTTTCGCAACAGGTGGGGGAAGGAAGGAGAGTTTTTCGCCTCTGCCCCGCAGTTTTCGGCGAGTCACGACAACGTCGCCGAGGTAGCTGACGTCATCGACAGTTCGAGTTTCAACTTTGAAAAAATATTTGGTCACCAGGGGGAAGAGCAGCAGCTGTATTCGTCCCTGCCCGGGAGTTCTCGGAGCAATGCAAGAAAGGTCTCGGCGAGTCTGGACAAGACTGCCGGGGGCGCCGACAGCTGGAACAGTTACAGCGAGGCATTTCGCCACAGCAACAAGACAGACGGCAGCAATTTCGGGGTGGCAGTCACGGGAGATTCTGCAGCAGCAGTCGCGACTACAAGACGAGAAGAATGTTTCCTGCAGGAAAAAATATTTCCAAGGGTTTCGAGTCTCGGCGCACAACGATTTTACCACTCAAGGGACTTCGACGCGATTTACCCTGGAAGCAGTACGAGTCAGAATTTCGACATTTCCGCCACCGACAACAATTTCGACAGCACAGCGGTTGCGTTTCAGGCGGGAGTTTATAACATTTGGTATTCTGTTCTACCCTCGGCCTCAAGGCGATTGTGGTTCTGTGCCCGCGCAGCTGTGCACATGTCGGTGGGCAGCAGTTTTCTTCAGGGGGGGGAGAAAGCGTGCTCATGCACTGTTCTCGGCAGATCTCTGACATTTCGGCAGTTATTTCTGACAGCTTCGTCTGACAATCCGTCACGACGGACGCTTGCGATGTCTTCATCGGCATCGACGACCCCCGATTCACTGACACCTGACAGCGTGTCAGAACTTTCGCCAGCATCGCCAGCGTCAACACCGCACGATTTACATCGACGGCTTTCCTTCGTCGAAAGGTTTCAACTCGTCATTCGCCTTCAACCGCCCCGATCGACATCGGCAGTATCGAACGGCTGACATTCCAACTCTCTGAAAATTGCCTGGTCAACGCGCTCAGCCACGCGTCAACTCAAACGTCAACACGCTTCCGCACCGTCAAATCGGTTTTTGACCGAGATCTGCAGTTTTCACGCTACTGCAAGACTCGCCTACGTATAAGGGCACCTTATTTAGAAGGTGGGAGAGTGTAATGAATATGACTTATTCATTACGGAGTCTGCTCCTAGGGCGTACAGCCCCGAGCACTTCGGGGCACTCTCAAGGTTCGGCCTACACTTCGGCCCGAACCACTGCCGAGTCGCCCCGCACCAATCGCGACATTTCCGAGCCACGCACATCTAGAGGTTCTCGCCTAGCTAGTTTTCGCCCTATATATTCTCGCTTTCTTCATTGTTTCGTCATTCTGTAATCACACCTTCTTTATAAAGTCTTCCGCGCACTCTTCTTAGTACAACTCATAACATGGCTCAGGTGTGGTTTCGATGCGCTATGCGCGGAATGCCCAGGTGCATTGACACTTCGAACCGCGTGCGATTTTTTTAAAATGACGAGTCGGTTTACAATTCGTCAGCAACGTCAGCGCGTTTCATGCTGACCAATTAAAAATACAGTAATGGTCGCTAAAAGGCGACTGAGACATTTGTGTCGACACAGGAATGCACCCTTAGTCTTTGGATGTGAGGACAAGAATAGCGAGAACACCGATGAGAATGAACTGTAAGTTGCAACGCAGGGGACAGGCAAAATGGAGGCAGAGACGTTTCATAATACCACGAGTAACATTGACATGCCTAAAACCAGAACAAAAGCAACGAAACAAGCGTTCAACATATGTACAAAGCAAACAAGTGTAGTGAAGGAACAATAAAAAGGAGGAACAAATGCAGTGCAAGTGCAACTTGTGTGGAGGAAGGAGGGAAGGGGGGGGAGGGCAGGGCGGGGAGAGCATATGGTATGGAGGCAGGAGATATGGGCGGGGCGGGGGGAGGTAAGGGAGGGTAAGAGTATGGGGGAAGAGGGGATGTACAGGGTATGTTGTGTTTAACTACTTTGATGTTATCATAAAAAAGGGTAAACTGTATTACTGTACCTTGATGTAGGGGTGTTCAGTCATGATAATGGTGACGTAGCCGATATAGGGGAGGTACCTGCATCGGCGAAAAGAAGGGGCACAGCGCATTAGCACACATGGGCAAAGGAACAGCTGATGCCTGCACTCACCTAGTTACCCCATCCCACCACACCTCATGCACGCCCCATGCACGCCCCATGCACGCCCTGTGCACGCCCCATGGATGTTCAACTCACCCCATGGCGCGCCCAATGATGTGCTTCTTGCGCAGCCACAGCTGCCCTTCCGCATACAGTGGCAGATCGTCCCCTTCGTTATTGTCACCTGCAGGCGCACAAAAAGAGAAACACACACGCACACGCACACGCACACGCACACGCACACGCACACGCACACGCACACGCACACACACACACACACACACACACACACACACACACACACACACACACACACACACACATGGTGAGTCATTAAACAAAACCAACCAAGCATGGTGCAGCATGAAGACACCCTACAACACGTGCACGCTATGCATGTTAGACACAGTCACCAGCAGAGGGGCACCAGGGCAGGGAGGAGACAGGAAGGAGAAGAGGCATGCGGGAAAGAGGAAGAGAAGTGAAAGGACGGAAGCAGGAACGGAACGAGTTGAGGAACGAAGAGGGAATGCGAATTGCTGGCATACACTTAGTGAGCGCCAGAATTTTCTGCGACGTTCAGAGCAAGGGTGCCTCGCCTACTGTTAGAAAAAATATCCTCCAGCCTACCTTTTGTGAGTGCCTGAAACTCGTCAGGGTCGGCCTCTTGGTGGACCTGGGGATGGTGTGAAGAGGCGGAAGAGGGTGTGGGAGAGGAGGGAAGAATAGTGTGACATGTCAAGTGGCAAGAAAGTAATTTCATTGATCGAAATTCTGAGCCAAGGATGGTATAAATGGTCAAAGACAAGTAGGGGTTCAGAAAGAAAACATCAATATAAGATACTGAGGTTAGAACTAAAGAAAATGTGATGATGCATCTGAGAATGGGGTGAATCAACGTGCACGTTTTGGAGTTGGGAAAGCAGATGTACCTTGATCACACGGTGCACAATGGGAATGTCTCGACCCTGTGTGTGTTAAAAATAAGAGAAAAGGGAAGGGTATTGCACGGAAAAGTGGGAGAGAATCTTTTTTATTATTATTACTGAAAGTTAATCATGTAGAAGTTACTGCAGCATCGCATGGTAGCACAATCCAATTCAGTTAATACAAGTGTAAGTGTTGAAAACGGAAGGAAAGAAAAAAAGCATGCAAGACTTGCATTTAAGCGTTACGTTCATGCAGCGACATGTGCGATCCAACATTCTGTGGCAAGCCTCATATCTACGTGGCATGACTCACATCCACGTGGCATGACTCACATCCACGTGGCATGCCTCACATCCACATGGCATGCCTCACATCCACGTGGCATGACTCACATCCACGTTGAAGACCACGATCTCCCCCACAGAGAGCGGCGTTGGGTTCATGTGGAGAAAGAGAATGTCGCCCTGCAAGGGAGGGAGGGAAGGGGGAAGGAGGAAGGGGGAAGGGGGAAGGGGGGGGGAGAAAGGATGGGGGACGGTTTTGAGAGGCGTGGGGTTGTGGAGAAAGAGAATGCCGCGCAGCACATGGAAAGGAGGGAAAGAGGAAGGGAGGAGAGAGGCGTGAGATGAAGCATGGAAGGGAGAGGAATGATTTCCCTGACCACTAGCACAGATGCAACACATGCACCACTAGCACAGATGCAACACATGCACCACTAGCACAGATGCAACACATGCACCACAACAACACTGGTCCATCTCTAGCTTTCATGTAAGCGTTACAATCCCATAACGTTGCTACGAACGCAGAGAAGCTCGTACGCGTTTTAAGCTGGGTTCCATGGAGCGCCCGAGCACGATGACAATACAAGGGGGTTTCATTCCATAAGAGGGAATAGGAGAGGGGAGGAGGCACACGTGCACAAGCCCGTGTATACTACTCGTTATAAGGCCAGGGCAACTCTTACTCGTTTGAAGCCGGGTTCCATGGAGCCTGAGAGCACGACGACAACTGGCGACTCGCTATTGGTCCAGCACATGAGGCCCTTCCAGATGACCAGCGCTGACGTCACTATCATGCCTGGAAGACGTGGAACAGCGGGGATAGCGAGAGAAGAAACGGAGGGGAGAGATGGGGGGATGTAGGGAGGAAGCGCGGGTGGGAGGGAGGGCGGAGGGAAGGGGAAATGGTAGGGGAGAGAGGGAGAGGGAGAGGCACAGAACGAGGAGAAGGAGAGACGGAGAGGGAGGAAGAGAGGAGTGTTTTGCGAAAATAGTGAGACGGGAAGGCAGAGAGAGGGTAACAGACAGCTTTAAGCCATTACGAGACCCAGGTTTCGTGCCATAATGTTTTGCGAAGTTAGTCACGGGAGGGTTCACTGAAGGGGGAATTTAGTCATGTTTGGGCCGCAAACGGGAAACAGGACCTTAGCAGTTACTATGACAGCGATACGGGTTCAGATCCTTGCAAAAATCTAGAGGACCAGACAAATCTTGCCATAAAAAAAAAAGAAACAGGCACTTTTCCCTTATGTCATTCGACACAGGCAACGCTAGGGAGAAAAGGGAAAAACAGAAACAGCGTATACAAGCGCTTGATATCAGTATTAACACGCATCCAGGCCGCGGGGATGGTTCGGGCTCGCTGGATTGACCAGACGGAACCAAACCATACCTAATTGTCGAGTCGACGCGCACACTCTCATGCCGGCGAAGATGTGCCTTGCGAATCGGCCGATTTACATGACGCGCAAAGTCATTCCAGCAACAAATCGCATGTAGCGACCGATCGCACGCACCTAACCCGAGCGCCTGCATAATAAAGTGTCGCACGCTCATCGCGTCGTTCGAGAATCAAACAAAAACACCTGCAACAACAAAAAGTAATTATAGCGACCGATCGCACGCACGTACCTAACCCGAGGGCCTGCATGATGAAGTGTCGCACGCTCATCGCGTCGAACCACCCGCCGGTAGACATGGCTGCCGGCCGGCCGACAATAGCCAGTTACAGCAGCAGCAGACGGCAGTGATGAGACGAGTAATTAAACCCACAGCAGTCTCAGGAATGTACGGAGAACTAGCCGTAGGATGCGGGATGCACGTAGATCCTAAGGCTCAACAGCCTGCAATTACCAACAGAAAATTCCTGCCAGTACAGGTTTTACTGGGAGCTCCGCTAGAGGGGTCACTCTCTAAACTGTTAGGAAGAACCCTTTCAAATAAAGTGTTCAAGTGGAATTCAGGTTCTGATAATAAGCTAATAGATTACGTCATTAGGTTACCAGGTAGGAGGCCCATCTGGACAGTTTACATAATCAGTTTCTTTAAACTTGATACCTACTCATACGGTTCGGACATTTCTTTGGACATTTCATCCAACAACATAAAAGAGTGCCTATCGTACCGTCCTACCTAGTTCGACAACCTATCTATACATCATTAATCAGCTGCTGCCATGCTCACCACATAACTAATTCGTTCTAGGTTGCCCTCTGGAGCACCAATCGCAGCATCCAAAACCCCGGGGACCCCAACAAGCGACGAATAATATTCCACAACATCCATCTCACTCTGTTCCTCCCTCCTCTCACCACCATTTGCTTTCTCATTCTTGAACCTGTCTTGATCTCCCAACCTAAGTCTACACTCCTCGCCACACACATCCAACATCTCTTCTCTCCCGGTCGCCCACATCATGGCATCAGCGATTTCAGCTGCCACCCATGCATCATCTACCTCTTCCCTCTCCTCCTCCCACCCCACCCACTCCTCCCCACCAGCAAAAGCACCCCCTTCCCCACTTTCCGCTCTTCCTCCCCATGGCCCTTGGTCAAGCAGCCTTTCATCTCTCTTAGCGAAGTCATCTGTAGCAAGAGGAGCATAGCTTGGAAGAAAAGAGGGGTTGTGAGCTGCACCCGGGGAGTCCACAGCAGAACTTAGCGAGACGTGCTTGGCTAAGTGATGGGCTGCTGAATCCACTGCTGAGTCGGTGACGGTTGTTGAAGCAGATGCTGCTGATGCTCCTGATGAGGAGGAAGAAGGCTCGGGGGAGCAAGGGCGAGGGGAGCACGAAGAGGAGGTGTTGACTGATCCGCAGTTGTTAGGAGCAGCAGGGCTATAGAGGGCAGGCTCTTGGCGTAGCTGCTGCTGCTGCTGCTGCAATTGTTCGTCCCGGTGATGTTGATGCTGCAGCAGGTGATGGTGCACCTGCGGTTGTTGCTGGTGGTGGTGGTGGTGCTGCTGCTGCTGCTGCTGCAGGTGATGGTGGTAGTCGTGGTGGTAATGCTGCTGCTGCTCTTGCTCCTCCTCCCCGTCCTCCTCCTCCTGCTGTTGTTCCTGCCCCCCCTGCTGCATCCCCACTAGGGGTGATGTCACCGAGCAACCAGGCGACCCTGTTCCTCTCTCTTCCCTATCCTCTCCCAATCTCCCCTCCTCCTCCACCGAGAAGGAAAGGAAAGAGGACTCAGACGAATGCTCCATACCGCCTCGCACCCCATTCTCACCAGTCGCAATAGGCTCTTCACCATGAATCTTTTGGGGCGCCGCAAAGAAAGGGTCCATACCGTCTTGCACCGCATTCTCACCAGGCGAAATTGGCCCTTGACCATACATCTCCCCCTCAGCACGCCTTTCCTTGTCTCCACCCTCGTCTCCACCCTCGTCTCCACCCTCGTCTCCACCCTCGTCTCCACCCTCCTCTTGTTCAGACTCCTCACCTGCGCCCTCACCTCCCCGTCTATCTTCTCCCTCTTCCCATCCCTCATCCTCCCTTAATGCCTCTCGCTCTCCCACTCCTCTCCCATCGTCTCCCCCCTCCCACACCACCTGCCCACTGTCTCGTTCAGTGAGACCAGCTATGTGCATGCCTGAGTCGGCGGATGTTGCCGATGCTCGAGCTGCAGTGGTGTAACCAATGGGGAATAGGGAGAGGGAGGAGGAGGGGAGGGGGGAGACAGGGAGGTTAGCAATGCAAGTGTGAGTGTGTCACTGTGCCTGTGTACTACAAGTGGCCACACCACCTGCCCAATGTCTCGTTTAGTGAGTGAGCCCAGCTGCATGCATGTCTGAGCCGGCGATTGTTACTGATGCTCGAGCTGTCGTGGTGTTGTCATGCCCATGCCCATGCCCATGCCCATGCCCATGCCCATGGATCTGACTCCCCAGGAATGTACACACATGCAAGCATAACATAACAGTACCTGCTCCCGGCGCTCGTTCGTGTCTCGGCCCAGCTGCCGACATGCTATGTCCATGCCCGTGAATCTGACTCCCCTGCACGAACTCTGCTACAGCCACCGCTACATCCGGCTGTGCCGCCCTGTCTAGCAGCGCAAGGAAGTCAGTCAGTTCCTGTGGCAGTGCAAGGGATGAGATGAGAGGGGACAGAGAGAAGAAGCAAACTGTGAGGTGAAGCTACAACTGGCTGTGCCGCCCTCTCTAGCAGCGCAAGGAAGTCCGTCAGTTCCTGTGGCAGTGCAAGGGATGAGATGAGAGGGGACAGAGAGAAGAGGCAAACTGTGAGGTGAAGCTACAACTGGCTGTGCTGCCCTCTCTAGCAGCGCAAGGAAGTCCGTCAGTTCCTGTGGCAGTGCGTGTGGGGGATGGACAGGGGAGCTTGTGGCAGTGCGTGTCGAGCTTTCTGGCGCCAAAAGAATCTGCCTGCGATGCACTCTCTAGCAGCGGAAGGAAGTCAGTTAGCTCCTTGAGCAGGGCAGGCAGGCGGGTCTTGGGATCGCTGAGCAGTGATGCATGCACACTAGACAGGCACATGAGGTCTCAACCCAGCGTACTGAGTCGGGGAGCAAGTCTATGAGGCTTGTGGCTTCTCAGGATGGTAGGGCCGATCTGTGCCACCACCTCCCCCAGACACCGCGCTGCTGGCAGGCGGGTCTTGGGGTCCTTGAGCAGTGATGCATGCACACTAGACAGACACATGTCACATGAGAGCCCAACCTAACGTACCGATTCAGGGAGCGAATCAATGTGAGCTGCCAGGAATACAGGGCCGATCTGTGCCACCACCTCCCCCAGACACCGCGCTGCTGGCAGGCGGGTCTTGGGGTCCTTGAGCAGTGATGCATGCACACTAGACAGACACATGTCACATGAGAGCCCAACCTAACGTACCGATTCAGGGAGCGAATCAATGTGAGCTGCCAGGAACACAGGGCCGATCTGTGCCACCACCTCCCCCAGACACCGCGCTGCTGGCAGGCGGGTCTTGGGGTCCTTGAGCAGTGGGAGGAGACGCACGCCCCACTGCCTGATGCTCTTGGCTGGATGGGAGGGAGGGTGGGAGGACGAAGCATGGGTGCGTTCCCGTGTGAGTGAGTGAAGAATGGAGCGAGCGAACGAGTAAAGCAGGTGAGGGTAGAAAGGAACTCTTTCGACTTGTCTCGAAGTACTTCTTCTGAAACCACCACTCATCACTCCTCGCTTTCGAAGGAACAGTGCACTGGAAACTGAGATTAGTCTAAGCTGACGTAGCTAGAGGCTCACGCTCTCACCTTCCGCTGTTGACTTTTGAGTCGACTCAAAAGTCAACTCTGACGTAACTAGAGGCTCACGCTCTCACCTTCCGCTGTTGACTTTTGAGTCGACTCAAAAGTCAACTCTGACGTAACTAGAGGCTCACGCTCTCACCTTCCGCTGTTGACTTTTGAGTCGACTCAAAAGTCAACTCTGACGTAACTAGAGGCTCACGCTCTCACCTTCCGCTGTTGACTTTTGAGTCGACTCAAAAGTCAACTCTGACGTAACTAGAGGCTCACGCTCTCACCTTCCGCTGTTGACTTTTGAGTCGACTCAAAAGTCAACTCTGACGTAACTAGAGGCTCACGCTCTCACCTTCCGCTGTGCTCTTTCTGACCCGAGCCAATGCACTCCCACAACGCTGCCTCCCTCCTTCCCCCTCCTCCTCACCCCCGTCCTCCCCCTCCCCTCCCTCCTCTCTCTCCTCCTCTCTCCCCGCCCTCCCCCTCAGCACCTGCTCTGCAAACTCCACCACACACACCCGCACCCTCGGCCCCCTCTGCCCCTCCAACGCCCGCTCCAGCATCACGTATAGCACATCACTTACCTGACACCAATGGATCACCTTCGTCTCTTCGAATTTCTTACCTGACACCAACGGCGCACCTTCCACTGTGCTTCTTCTGACTCGGACCGCTGTGTTGCCACCACGCTGCCTCCCTTTGTGCTCCTCCTCTCCTCCGTTCTCTTCCTCTCCCCCCTCCTCCCTCTCCTCCTCTCTCCCCGCCCTCCCCCTCAGTACTTTCTCTGCAAACTCCACCACACACACCCTCACCCTCGGCCCCCTCTGCCCCTCCAAAGCCCTCTCTAACACCGGCAGCAGCACCTGCACAGCCTCCCCTTCTCCCCATCTCAACCCCTCACCACTCCTCTCCACCTCACCCAACCCCCCATTCACCCCTCCACACCCATCTCCACGCCTAAACCAGCTGTTTAAAGCACAATCCAGTATCCCCTCGGCCTGTGCGCGCATGCGGTCTTTCCCAGTGTCAGCCACGCGGGAGAAGAGAGGGGGAAGCCATTTGTCAAGGTGGGGGGGGGTGAGGATGGGCGGGCAGTGCAGCACGAGGTCTTCTAGAAGGGCCAGAGCTGCAGAGGCGACTTTGGTGTGGGCGAATTCCATCCCCGTTACTAACAGCTCCACTACCCTGTCCAGGTGCTGCAGGGGCAACGGGGAGAAAACGCGGGAAGAAAAGGGGAAAACGGTGATGAAGTGAGCTCAGTAACATCCAGTATCCCCTCTGCGTCTCGGCCTGTGCGCGCATGCGGTCTTTCCCAGTGTCAGCCGCGCGGGAGAAGAGCCACGTGAAGTGAGGGTGTTTTTGAGACGTCTCAAAAGAATCCCCTCTGCATGTGCGCGCATGCGGTCTTTCCCAGTGTCAGCCATGCGGGAGAAGAGAGGGGGGAGCCATTTGTCGAGGTGGGGGGGGGTGAGGATGGGCGGGCAGTGCAGCACGAGGTCTTCCAGGAGGGCCAGAGCTGAGGCTGCCACTTTGGTGTGGGCGAACTCCATCCCCGCTACTAGCAGCTCCACTACTCTGTCCAGGTGCTGCCAGGGGCAAAACACGGGGGAGAGAAGAGGGGGGAGGGAGGCAGGGGTGGAGGTGAGGGGGGGCGAGAATGGGCGGGCAGTGCAGCAGGAGGTCTTCTAGGAGGGACAAAGCTGAGGAGGCGACTTTGGTGTGGGCGAATTCCATCCCCGCTACTAGCAGCTCCATTACCCTGTCCAGGTGCTGCCAGGGGCGGAAAAGGGATAAAAGGGGAATCTGTGATGGGGCGAACACACTGACATCCCCAGGCATGGCAACACAAAAAGCATGCACCTTCACAACGGCCTGAACACCCTTGCAGCTCACCCCTTCTTCCCCTCTTCCGTCCGTTCAAAATCGACTCATAGACACGCTCTAAACCCACTGCCCAACCCCATGCACGTACCTTCACAACGGCCTGAACACCCTTGCAGCTCACCCCTTCTTCCCCTCTTCCGTCCGTTCAAAATCGACTCATAGACACGCTCTAAACCCACTGCCCAACCCCATGCACGTACCTTCACAACGGCCTGAACACCCTTGCAGCTCACCCCTTCTTCCCCTCTTCCGTCCGTTCAAAATCGACTCATAAACACGCTCTAAACCCACTGCCCATCCCCATGCACGTACCTTCACAACGGCCTGAACACCCTTGCGGCTCACTCCATCTCCCTCCGCTCCTCCCCACGCCGCCTCATCCCCTCCGCCCATCACACACCCCCTCACAGCCTCTAATGCCGCCACCCGTCTCGACCAATCACAACCCTTCCGCAACCCCTCCTCTACTTTCAACCTCATCTCCTCCCCCACATCCTGATGCTGCTGTGGCTTATTTCGCTGTGTCCGATCCCTCCCTCCTCCTACCCCTGCTGCTCCTACTGCTCCTCCTCTCGCCCCTATAGCTCCCGTTAAGCGTGTCCCTCCGATTGCTCCTGCCCCTCCTGTTGCCCCCATCCCGCCAGCCCCATAGCTGCTGGAAACACTCCGTCTAGCAGGCCTGGGAGCAGGAGCAGCAGCAGTAGGAGGGAGGGATGCCCGTGCACGAGCAGGAGGGGGTGGGGAGTGGTTGGCGTGTCGTGGTGGCATAGAAGCTCGTGGTGCGTGCTGCTGCTGACGGTGCTGCTGTTGCTGCTGCTCATGTGCAGTTTGCACGGCTCCAGGTAGCGAGCCTCTTCTCCTGCTAGCGCCTGCTCCCACTGCTGCTGCTGCTGTTCCTCCCGCTGCTGCTGCATTAGCGCCAGGCCGAACAAGCCCACTTGCTGCTCTCGTCCTTTCCTCACCCATACTCCCCCCAGCCTCCTCACTCACTCGCACTAACCCCCCAACAGACCTCCTCGCATGCACCGCCCTCCTCTCCCCACCAGCAACCCCAACCCCAACCCCCCCAATCCCACCTCCCGCAATTCCGCCTCCACTCACGTTCCCCGTTCGCACCCCAACTCCCCCCTTCCCCTCCGCCTCCCGTTCCCCCAGCGCCCCTCGCCCCACCCTGTTCGCAGCTGTCCTTAGAAGTTTTGAAGGCACCAGACCTTCGAGATTGGTTGACGCTGCAATGCTGTGCCTCTGCCTCCTCGGCCCAACCCCACAATCACCTCCTCCCGCTGCCGCTGCTCCACCCCATCTCCCCTGCACGTTTTCCTTCATAGGAACATCGTCTATAGAAACACGCGCCACACCAGCAGCACTACCAGCACCAACACCAGCAGCAGCAGCAGCACCAGCACTGCGGCTAGCAGAGTCAAAGTCCAAAACACGGACTATCTTGGGGGATAGGTTCAATTCACTCCCAGGTGAACCTCCCCCAGATGACACCCCGTCTCTTGCATACTCAACATCATAATCATCACTGTCAGCAGCAGCAGGACCAGCTGCAGTGCCAGTCTCACTCGTTGATATCACTCTCTGTGGACCAATCCGTTCTCCCCTCCCAGCTGGCCCAGCAGCCCTGAATCCCACAACACCTGCTGATCCAGCTGCTACAGCTGTCCCTGCTGCCCCTGCTGCTCCTGCCCCTGTTACAGAGCCATCTCTCCCTCCTCTTCCTCCTTCTCCGCCTGCTCCTGCCACAACCCTCACCGCTGCTGCAGCAGCAGCAGTGCCTTGTGCACCCAGCCTCACACCCCGCACCAGCCCCATCCCACCTCCACCTCCTCCTCCCCTTCCTTCCCCTCCTCCCCCACCACCACCTGTAGCAGCAGCACTACCAGAGGCACTTTCCCCCCTGACAGGCTGACCCGCTGTGTAGTTCAAGCTAAGACTCGCCAGTCCCCCCCTTGCACCCTCTGCTACAGTCGCCGTACGAGCCGCACCAGCAGTACCAGCTGTAGCAGTAGAGGCTGTACCAGCGGCTGTAACAGAAGTGGCAGTAGCGGTTGTGGAAGCACCCACTGTTGCAGAGGCTGTAGCAGCGGCTGTAGCAGAGGCAGCCTGTCGCCTAGCAGCCATGAGGTTCCCAAGGGCAGCAGAGGAGCGAGGCAGGATGGGCTGGGGGCTGCGAGCACGTGAGGGCGACGGGCGAGGAGGCGGGTCCCTCTTTGAGTGCGCTGAAAGCACTGCTGACTTGTCCTCCTGAGCCAAAACCTGGGAAGGAAAAGGGAGGAAGGAGGAAGGAGATATGAGAGCGAGGCAGGATGGGCTGGGGGCTGCGAGCACGTGAGGGCGAGGCGAGGGGCGAGGAGGCGGGTCCCGTTTAGAGTGTGCTGACAGCGCTGCTGACTTGTCCTCCTGAGCCAACACCTGGGAAGGAGGAAGGAGGAAAAAGGGAAGGAGGAAGGAGAAAGGAGATATAAGCGCGGGGCAGGTTGGGCATGCGAGGGAGAGGGGCGAGGAGCATCTTTGAAGTGCGCTGACAGTGCTGCCGACTTGTCCTCCTGAGCCAACACCTGGGAAGGAGGAAGGAACAAGGAGGAGAAAGGAGAGATGAGAGCGAGGCAGGATGGGCTGGGGGCTACGAGCACGCGAGGGCGAGGGGGGGGGAGGCGGGTCCTTCTTCAAGTGTGCTGACAGTGCTGCTGACTTGTCCTCTTGGACCAATACCTGGGAAGGAGGAAGGGACTTGCCCAGAGGGGAGTCAGCGACTTCAGAATTTCTTTCCTTCTCAACCTGCCAACAACCTCTCACCTTCTCCCATTCTTTCCACCTCCCCACCTCCCCACCTCCTCGCCTCCCCACCTCCCCACCTCCTCGCCTCCCCACCTCCCCACCTCCTCACCTCCCCACCTCCTCACCTCGCCACCGCCTTACCTTCTGCACCGTGACATCAAACGAGGAGTGCAGCCGGGCGGCCCTCTCCGGCCACAAGTGGGAGAACTCCCGGAAGCTGCGCCTGGCTGTGGCTCGCACCTGGTAAGCAGGAGGAGAGAAGACGTGGGGAGGGAGAGGGAGAGATCACTTGAACCGAGGGAGAGGACGAAGCCATATGAGCAGAGGGAGAGAGAAGAGCATGTGAGCATGGAGTGCGGGAGAGGGCATGTGAGCGTGGGCCGAGGAAGACGTCAATTCGGCATGCTTCATTGCACAGCCTTGCCTCCTTGTGTGATAAGTCGATCTTTGAGTCGACTCAAAAAGAGCATGCGAGCATGGGGCAACGGAGAGGGCATGTGAGAATGGGCCAAGGAAGACGTCAATAAGGCATGATTCATCGCACGGCTTTGCCTCCTTCCTCTGCCGCACCTACCACTCTGCCTTGCTTCCCCACTCCTCTCTCATCCCCTCTCACGTCTCTCGTGTTATTCTCTCACCTCTTTCGTTCTGCTTCTCCTCTCTCCCATTCACCTTTCCCATCTATCCATCACCTCCTGTGTGCCATCCTGCACCCCGCTGCGAATGCTGTTCTCAATCACATCCACCATCATCCCCTGTCTCCACTCGCTTGTGCCCTTCCCTAGAGTCAAAACCTTCCTTTACCCCTCTCCTCTCTTCCTCCCCACCGTCGTCCCATCCCTTCTCTCACTGCTCACCTCCCGTGTGCCATCCTGCACACCACTGCGAATGCTGCTCTCAATCGCATCCACCAGCATCACCAGCTCGCCCTGCGGGCCCCACACCTCTAACGCCAGTAGAACATACTCCGCGCACCTGGTGGGGGGAGGGGGGGAGGGGAAAGACGGGAGAAGTGGAATAGGGGAACGACTAGACCAGCTGGCCCTGTGGGCCCCACACCTCCAGCGCCAGTAGAACACACTCCGCACACCTGGGGAGGGGGCGGGGGAAGAGAGGAGGAAGAAATGGGGAAATGGGAGCTTTGAGTGGAATAGGGGAACGATTAAACCAGCTCCGCATACCTGGCAGGGGATGGTTGTGTAGGGGTATCTGGAGGGAGTGTGTGATGCAGGGATGAAGCAGCAGGCCGATTCCAAGAGCTCCTAAAATACGTTGCAAGAGCTTTTCTCACTGCACACCTCACCCGAACCCTCCTATCCCTTTACTGTCCTTCCATGCCCCCTTCTCCATAACCCTACCCCTTGTGCCCTATAAACTCACCTGCTCCTCACGACTGTGCTTTTTGACGCCCGAGCTGTCTCAAACACCTTGCTCAGCGTGCGGGCGGGTCTGCAGCGCATCACCACCTGGTAAGGCAATAGGATGGCACGAACAAGGTAGAAATTTGAAAGAACGAGGCCAACGGCATAAGGGATAATTTCCGGACATTGCCTATCGCGCAGGGGGGATCACGGGGTAAGGAGAAGTAAGGGACAGCGGCAGGGAAGGGGAAAGGAAAGGTGACAGTGACGTGGTCAGGGACGGGGACGGGGACGGGGACGGGGACGGGGTCGGGGTCGGGGACGAGGGAAGGGGGACAAGGGACGGGGGTGGT
Organism: Closterium sp. NIES-65; assembly: GCA_948144175.1. Taxonomy (NCBI): domain Eukaryota; kingdom Viridiplantae; phylum Streptophyta; class Zygnematophyceae; order Desmidiales; family Closteriaceae; genus Closterium; species Closterium sp. NIES-65. Next base: position 507,216 of record CANXME010001621.1, on the reverse strand, counting down.
AACACTAGAGAGGACAGAGATAGGGAGGGATAGCACAAGAAAAGGCGAGCTCCCAGTTCGGGAGGTGGAGTGTGCAGAGTCGGCCATGATAGCCGCGGACGACCCCAGGAGCAGAGAGATATAAAGAGATGTATAGAGATGTATAGAGATATATAGAGATATATAGAGATACATAGAGATATATAGCACCAGAGATGGCGCGGACACACAAGTCGGGAGGCGAGCTCACAGTTCGAATGGTGGAGTCAGCTGAGTCGGCCATAATAGCCGCAGACGACCCGAGCAGCTTCATAAGCTCCTGATGGGCGGAGGGGGGTGAGAGGCAGAGAGCATGGCGGAGGGGAGTAGGTTAGGGTTTGAACTTGACTCAAATCAGGAGCGGACGACCCGAGCAGCTTCATCAGCTCCTGATGGGCGGAGGGGGGTGAGAGGTAGGGAGCATGACGGGGAGCAGGTTAGGGTCTGGAGTTAGGGTTGAAGAATTCCAAATGAAGAGCGGACGAGCTGTGACTTGTGAAGGCACGCAGTTGCATCGCTGGCACATGTTAGGTGTGAGAATGCGTGTAAAATGGGGAATCGCGTACCTGAAGCACGATATCCGCGCATGGTTCGAACTCCCCGGACAGGCACTCAGCGATTGCTGACACGAGGTTGCACGCCTGCAATCAGAAACACGCACGTGTGCAGTCAGAGACATGCACGTGTGCAGTCAGAGACATGCACGTGTGCTGGCAGAATCAAACACGTGTGCAGTCAGAATCAAACACGTGTGCAGTCAGAAACAAACACGTGTGCAGTCAGAGACACGCACGTGCAATCAGAGGCATGCACGCACGCTCAGAGACACGCACATGCAATCTAAAACGCCAAGTTCGTCCCCGGTACTCTGTTTTGTCACGCATCTAACCTATTATTCGCCCGCTATGGCAGGTTGGCATCAAGAGTATCCTTCCGACCTTTCATAACGAACCACGCACTGGCTGCTAGTGGCCGAAACCACTACTGCTGGTCATCGAGTTACCTGCTCCACGAAGATCGACCGTCAGGTTACCTGTTTGACGGCCAGTACTCGGCCGTCCCAGATGGAGGACCTTGGGCCGGCCGTCAGGTTACCTGCTGGACGACCTTGGACTGACCGTCTAGTTTACCTGCTTGATGATTTTCGACCGGCCGTCTTGGAGTTGGACGGCAAGGTGAGGCATGGCCAGCTGCCGGAGCAGAGCCGATATTCCCGTTACTCCAGATCGTGCGGCTGAGATCAGATCATCGGGAATCGGGAATCAAAACCAAGGAAAGGCACGAAGCCGAAAAGTGTTTTTTGCCCCTTGTACGGGCGACGCATAGACTACCAAATGAGCTGGAGCAGTATTCTGAGCAGGTAAGGACAGAACAAAAGTTCAGGAAGCTACACCGTGTAGAAAATCACAATGGTTGTCACTACGGCGGGGGTTTGAAATTGTGAGAGAAGGAGCATATGAAAATCAAAGTCTACAATGAGACTAGTAGAACGTTGAATCGAACTGCAAGCTCGTAGAGGGACACCTTGATGACGACAATCTCTGAAACTTGCTCTGCATCGAACTCCAAATCTCCTAACTTGACGCTACTTTGAGCTATGCATGGAGAGCACGTACCGCCTCGGAAGAGGCCCTCGAGGCGCTTCAGGGCGGCCATGCGAGCATCCCAGTCCGTCTGAGGGTCCAATTTCGGGAAAAGAGCCTCTACGTCTCGGACCAGCTCCCTCGCGTTAGCGACATGGATTACGTTAGCGGCCATGGCTGTAGACTGAGTGAAGGTATTTCTTCTAGCTTATTTCCTGACAGCGGGTGCTTGAAAGCGTCGAATAGCGTCCTGATTGGTCCAAGAGAAGAGATTTTGCATCTAGTTAACAAATCTAGAGCTTTGGGAGGAGGCGAACCGAACACGTGTCTGATCCATGTCTTGTTGATAAGTCACCGTTAAATCGGAGTCAGCATAGCACATTCGAAATGCAACTACCGCGCAGAGGAAAAGTGACTTTCCAGGAAGAAGTACTCCCAACGCACCGTCCGTACAAGTGGTAACCAGCAACAACCTCTTGCTTTAGCCCTTAAGACTACAGAACAAGACCACAAGGTCACGAGTAGGCCACCATATTCTGCTGACCACGCTGGCCATGTGAAAGACAGTTGCAAGAAGAAATATGTCGGATGAGTGGTGGCCTAGAATGCTTGCTCTCCTGTGGGTTGTATTTAGGGAAGAGCAATGGTCGGGACAGGAAGTTTGCATATTGGGATCAGAAGTGGCAGGTAAAAGTGCATTGGGATTGGTTGGAGCCGAGACCGAGGCATCGAGACAACTAAATTGGATCATGGCACTTGTGGGCCGAGAGGCGCACAGATCGGTTTGGAGATTAGCCAGTGCGGTACATCTCGGTTTTTCTACCTCAACCACTTTTGACCGTAAACCACCAGGCAAAACCGTAGTCCGACCTTGAGCACATGGAGCCAAACATGTGTTAGCCAAGCATTTGCTGGTGTTGGAACCAGTCTGCCGAGCATACTCCGCCTGCGAATTTACCGTAAAGGAACATCGCGATTGGTGGGGTTCAGGGTCAGAAAGAAGCAAACATTCTGGACCTTGTCGCGCTTTGGTTTGTGCAGCAGCGGGATTGACATCTATGAAAACTTCAGCTGGATGTTACCACATGCGACCAGGCCGTTGGAGGTTTTGGCGGTACAGCGTCTGCGCTGTCACAATCGTGAGCTAACACATTTTTGGCGCCAAAATGCTATGGTCAGGCGAGTCGAGCCGCGTTCCTGGCATAGCGATCTGCTTCTGACAAGTCTGAACAACCACCAATAGCAACGAGCCTGACGGGAATCTACACCCAGATTTGAAGTAGTGCTGTTAGAGGGGTATTTACTGTTCATTCCGAACAGTACATTCCTAGTCACCATTATCCTTATCTTCTCAGATTCTCTAGTGCCACGTGGCACTCTACTTTTCTTGCACTCCAATTCTTGGTCCCACATTCCACTTTCCAACCTTGTTTCTTGCATGCTATATAAACCTTGCTTGTACTTGTCATTATCAATCAATTCTCATTCAACTCTTCTTCAATTACTCAGTAACTTCTTCGCCTATTTCGCCAATAGTTCTTTCGCCAAAGTCTTCCGCCACGTTTCATCCTCGACTTAGTCGACCCCGCTAATTCTTTAGCGGACTTAGGTCGTCGGGCCTAACACTTGGTATCAGAGCCTTCGCGGGGAGCGACTTCCAACGAGCGACCGTCGACGACGAGACTACGACGTCATCGTCCCGCGGTGCCGACTTGCAGACTTGGAGTCGTTGAGCGAACATGGACGAAACCATGCACGCAGTCCTCCACGACATGGGCAACACGCTTGCCGAACTCATGCGCCAACTTCAAGAGTTGACGCTGGAAAATCGACAGGTACGAGCTGAAATGCAACAGCTTCGTGAATTGGCTTCTAACCCCCATGGTCATGCCACACCAACTCTTGCGCCCAACACGTCGACTGGCGCGGAAGCGCTGCCGGAACGTCGAAGCGCACTCAAGCCGCAGAAACCCGAGTCGTTCGACCCAAGTCAACGCGAGGCGAACGTGCGGACGTGGCTCTTCATGCTGAACAACTACTTCGCCGCGAGCGGGGTGCAAGAGGCGGACGCGCAGCAGCGGATCGAGTACGCTGTTACACTGCTGAGGGGTGGCGTTGGAGTGGTGGCGCCAACTCACTCAAACTGCTGAAAGAAGGGCTCAAACGGACGGGCATCAACAGGGCGTGGGGCATGCAGCTGCAACTTCGAGCTTAGAGAGGTTAGCTTTGGGTGTTACCACGGTTCCGACCACATGGGAAGGATTTGAAGCGGCGCTGAAAAGTAGGTTCGATTTGGTGAACGCCTCCGAAGCTGCTAGGAAGCGTCTGCGTCATTTCCGACAGATAGGCAACGTCCAGGAGTACACGCGAAGGTTCTTGAGCATCTGCAACGAGATAGACGATATCACGGAAGCAGAGATGCGCGATCGCTACCTCGAAGGGTTGAAGCCGGACATAGCGGAAGTCATTGCGATTCACGGGTTGTCCACCTTCGAGTCGGTAGTCGCAGCAGCAGAACGCGTCGACGCAGTACGAAGCCGACGGGGTCGTGACGATCGCGATAGGGGATACAACAGACCGATCAACGACGCTCAATCGACGGACGGACCATCGCCCATGGAGATTGGTGCAGTTAACAGTGACGGCTCACAGAAAATGGGATTTAGGGGGAACTGTCACTACTGCAAAAAGCCAGGACACATGAAGCGAGACTGCCCACAGCTTAAGGAGCGGCAGCAGGGAAACGGAAACCGCCAGTAGATAGCGGGTCGCTAGCTGGTGTGGAGGTTCCCGTACCCGCCACGTCTACCAACGTAGAGGAGACGGCTTTGCAGCAGTCATCTACGGAGAACGAGGTAGACACTGTTGATCGTCCAGTCGTGCTTCTAGGGAAGCTTTGCGGAGTTCTTGTTAAGATTCTCGTAGATAGCGGAGCTAGCCACTCGTTCGTCTCTTCATCGTTAGTTTCTCGTCTCCATCTCGAAGCAGATTCAGCAGTCAACTTCAAGGACGCTCGCATGGTAGATGGGACGCCACTTCACATAGGACTGATCATCCGCAAGTTGCGCGTAGTGCTAGGACCGATCACAGTCAGGCGTGATTTCGACTCTGCGACGCTGGACGGATACGATTTTAACTTCGGGAGAGATTGGCTACGGACGGTTAGTACTCAGTTCGATTGGGCTCAGGGAAGCTGCAGCGTCAAGGTAGACGGGGAGTTCCGGGAGCTGCCACAGTGGAGCGATGGGGCCACATCATCCACAGCTATCATTAATGATATTCGTGTGCGACAGTTAGTGAAGCGTGCGGCACGGATCTTCGCGGTTTTTCTTGAGGAGGTGGAAGCTGAGGAGGGGAAAGGAGGGAGTGCAGCAGTTAGTGAGAAGGCGACTCTTCCTGCTGAGGTGAGTGCACTGTTAGCAGAGTTCGCAGACGTCTTCCCCGACGAGTTGCCCCCAGGGTTGCCTCCCAGCCGAGCAGTAGACCATCGAATAGAATTGGAGCCGGGGAGCAGGCCAGTAGCGAAGCCGCAGTGGAGGTTGAGTCCAGCGGAGACAGAGGAGATGACGCAGCAAGTTAGGCACTTTCTCGCACAGGGTTTCATACAGCCATCTAGATCGCCTTGGGCCGCACCGATACTTTTCGCACCCAAGAAAGACGGAGGGTTACGGATGTGCATAGATTACCGCGCACTGAACGCCGCCACCGTCAATAATAGATTCCCGGTGCCGAGAGTAGAGGATCTTCTCGATGTAGTGCAGGGCGCTAGAGTCTTCTCAAAGATCGACCTTCGTTCGGGTTACCACCAGATTCGAGTAGTTCCAGAGGACCAGCACAAGACGGCGTTTCGTACGAAGCAGGGGTTGTACGAGTTTAAGGTTCTACCGTTCGGATTGACCAACGCCCCAGCGACGTTTCAGACGCTCATGAACACAGTCCTCTCCGAGTTCCTAGGGTCGTTCGTTGTCGTTTACCTAGACGACATCCTAGTGTTCTCTAAGACAAAAAATGAGCACGTGCAGCACTTGCAGAAGGTCTTCAAGGTCTTACGGAGGGAGCAGTTATACGCTAAGCAGTCGAAGTGCGAGTTCTTCCTTCCAGAGGTCGAGTTCCTAGGACACGTCGTATCCGCTAGTGCCATTAGGACTGACCCGAAGAAGATCGCAGCAGTACAGGATTGGGTAGCACCGACCTCAGTCAAGGAGTTGCAGAGCTTCCTCGGTTTCGCGAACTACTACCGTCGTTTCGTTCAGGGTTACGCATCGACCGCTAGTCCACTCACCGACCTACTTCGGAAGGGCGTAGAGTACGTTTGGGGTCCAGCGCAGCAGCAGGCGTTCGAGCAGATGAAGCAGTCGCTCACGTCTTCACCGACACTGTCGTACCCTGATCCCACTCGCCCATACGTTGTAGTGACCGACGCTTCCGATCAGGCCATAGGAGCAGTGCTTCTTCAGGACCAGGGACGCGGGTTGCAGCCGATCGCGTACAAGTCGCGTAAGCTTAGGGGAGCGGAGTTGAACTATCCCATACACGACAAGGAGGCGCTCGCGATCATCCATGCGTATAAGGTGTGGAGGTGCTACCTAGAGGGGGCAGATAGTGTTATACGCACGGACCACTGTTCGCTTCGTTTCCTCAAGTCGCAGCCGCAGCTGATTCGTCGCCAGGCTAGGTGAATGGAGTTCATGGAAGGGAGCTTTCACTACAGGATAGAGTACAAGCCAGGCGTGCGCAACCCAGCAGATCCGCTCACTCGCCCTAGTTGTCAGCTCGCCAGTCTCACAGTCACTGCTGGCCACCCACTTCTCACAGCACTCTTCGAGCACGGTTACACAGTAGATCCCGACTTCACACCGCAGCCGCCCGCAGGAGCAGAGGTGCAGGGTAGTGTCTACATACGGAAGGGTACCACACGGATTTGGGTTCCAGCCTACCGCCCTCTTCAACAGCTCCTTCTCTCAGAGGCGCACAACGTAGTTAGTGCAGGGCACTTCGGAGCAGATAAGACGGCTAAGACGCTTAGTCGCACGTACTACTGGCCCGGGCTTGCAGCAGACGTAGAGGATAACATTCGCTCGTGCGACACGTGTCAGCGTACGAAGTCCTCTCGCCAGCGCAAAGCAGGACTCTTGCAGCCGATTCCACCGCCCGACCGCCCTTGGCGGGTAGTTACCATGGACTTCATCATGGCTTTAGCGCGCACAGTTAGGGGTCACGACGCCATCTTCGTAGTAGTGGATAAGTTTTCTCGAGCAGCGCATTTCATCCCCACGCACGGCAAGGTCACAGCAGAGGAAGCCGCGACGCTGTTCGTAGATAACGTAGTCCGACTGCACGGGGTTCCAGATTCCATCATCTCAGACCGCGACCCTCGTTTCACTTCGAAGTTCTGGAAGCAGCTTTTCACACTGTTTGGGACTCGCTTAGCCATGTCGTTTGCGTACCACCCAGAGACAGACGGACAGACCGAGCGTGTGAACCAGACCTTGGAGCAGATCCTTCGCAGCATCACGATGCACGACGCAGCCGCATGGGACAAGAAGCTGAGCATGGCAGAGTTCGCCTACAACAACACGCACCACTTCGCCACAGGCATGTCACCGTTCTTTGCACTTTACGGTCAGCACCCCAATGTCCCCACTCGTGTCGATCTCACACCCACAGTCCCTCGTGCGGACAACTTCCACCAGCATCTCACCTTCATTCATGATCACGTGAGGAAGCACCTTGAGCTCGCAAATGCACGCATGGCACGCACCACCAACCGCAGTCGTCGTGAGGTGTCGTTCGCAGTCGGCGACCGTGTTCTCTTGGATAGCCGCAACCTCCGACTGCCATAGGACAGCAAGCTTCGTCCACGTTTCATTGGTCCATTCGTCATTGAGCGCGCACTAGGTCCAGTCGCATACCGCTTTCGCCTTCCCGCACATTTCCGCATGCACCCGTCATTCCACGTGTCTCTCCTTCGCCCATACACCGATCCCAATGCCACCTTCTCGGGCCGTGATCGCACTCCACTGCCGGTAGCTGTTGACACCGACGAGCCCGACTACCAGATCCAGCGCATCCTCAGGCACCGTCGCCGTCTCCAGGGGGGTGTCACTTTCATCGACTTCTTGGTTCGTTGGCGTGGTTACGACGCAGCAGACGACAGCTGGGTTCCTTCGTCCTCGCTGTCTCCTGACAACGCTTGCCTCCAAGCGTACCTTCAGTCTGCAGGCGCCGCGGACGTCGCCTCCTTGGGCGGGGGGTAGTGTTAGAGGGGTGTTTACTGTTCATTCCGAACAGTACATTCCTAGTCACCATTATCCTTATCTTCTCAGATTCTCTAGTGCCACGTGGCACTCTACTTTTCTTGCACTCCAATTCTTGGTCCCACATTCCACTTTCCAACCTTGTTTCTTGCATGCTATATAAACCTTGCTTGTACTTGCCATTATCAATCAATTCTCATTCAACTCTTCTTCAATTACTCAGTAACTTCTTTGCCTATTTCGCCAATAGTTCTTTCGCCAAAGTCTTCCGCCGCGTTTCATCCTCGACTTAGTCAACCCCGCTAATTCTCTAGCGGACTTAGGCCGTCGGGCCTAACAAGTGCTCTTTGCAAATATAACATAAGCAAATATAACAGATAATGACGTATTCCAATGTGTATATCGAGACGAGACACGCCGCGCGGCTCGGGAGGTGAGGTGAGTGGCTGCTGCTGCTGGCTGAACTTCTGCCTTGCATCTCTGTCAAGCCATGATTGGTCAATGCTTTGTTCTTTCCCCTGGAAGACTTTGGATTCTTGTGTACATACAGTACAGATGCCCAAACAGTATCCCCTGAACTGTTCACTTGACCCTCCACGAAGAAATGGAGATCGTTCTTGGCGTATCCTTTGTTCTCCTTGACTTTTTTGCCTCCAGTCACACAACACATACGATTTCGCCACGGCTGCATACACGATTTCGCCAGACATTTTGCGAGCGTCGCTCAGCATCAAGCTAGTCGCCAGTACCAGCAACAAATCCAATGTAAGACAATTCGCGACTTGTTTCGCACGACCACTTCTCATCCCTACATTGCCTTCGTCAGATCTTGCATTCCTGCCCTTCCCACCACCTCGCTGTTCTGCTGTATCACCTTGTGGCACCCTTCGGCGGCTCGGTCCACCGTTAAGCATCTTGTGTGTGTCCACACGGCTCGCGCGAGATCTACGACGTCCCTCTAAACATGACGAACAAACGAGCCTTACGTTTTGGCGCAGGCATCCTGTTCTGGGGAAAGACATTGCTGTATTTCGAAGCTGCGCGAGCAGAAGAGGGAATTCGCAGATACGATCCCGAGCCGATTTGAGAGAGGTCTGGTCAGGAGAGAGGTGCAGCGGAGGCTGCGATCCGCGTTATAAAGCTCCGTTGGTAGCCGTTAAAAACTGCGCTAGTAGCTTCGTAGAAACTGCATTGGAAGGTAGCTTCTAACGCGGTACCGCGGCAGGCGATGCAGCAGTCGATGAGGCCGCAGTCTATTCGATTCGAGACAAGCGCGAAATCCATGATAGTTGTGAAGGTGCTTATGGGATCTTGTTCTTTCGACCACTAATATTCCTGATTTTAGGAGGTCTAGTTTTGAGGCGCCTCAGAACTAGATTTTAGAAGGTCTAACGTTGAGTATAGTCGACGGAACTGTCAGTCCCTGACTTTCCCGTCGCACGTGACAGCCACCACCACGCGCACAGGAGTACTTCCTGATACAGTGACACCAGATACACTAACCTCCTGATGATACAGTGACCTCTGATACAGTCATTTCCGATACAGAACACGGGACCTCCAAGGTGATTCAGATCCTCAGCAAAGCTGTGAACATGGCGCTTCGGACTCGACGGGACCAGCTGTGTTCCTCATCCCTCATTCCCCCATCCGTCTCTCGCTCCCAACTCGATTTGCTCCCAAACCGCCGCCACCGCCGCCGTCTCCGCCGTTGCGCCCCCCACGCTTTCGCTTATGTCCTTCCGCCTGCCATTCCCCTTCCGCGCGCCACTCCCCCTCCGCGCTCCATTCCCCTCTCCCTTCTCCACTGCTTGCGCGCACCCTTCGCTTCCTTCCGCCACGCTCTAGCAGCTCTCCTCCCGTTCGTCCTGCTAACATCAATTCTTCTGTCTGAAGATACTTTCTGCCACGTGGCCCGCGCTGAGTCGCTCGACGTGCTGACGCCGAAGGGCGGCTGTCTGACGTCACGCTGCGTCAGGTACACCCGGGGGCGGTGGTTGTTGCCGTCGGGTACGGCGTCGGCGATTATTAACGCGAATGGCAACTTGAACTACGAGCGGTACAAGGTGTGTGTTGCACGTTGGAGTGCGGTTGGATGCGGTACAATGCGGTTCCCTTGTTTTGCTTGTTATGGGCTACGGCGTCGGCGACTATTAGCGCGAATGTCGACATGAACTAGGAGCGGTACAAGGTGGGTGTTGCATGGCCTTGCGCGGTTAAGTGCGGTGCAATGCGTTTGTGCTGTGTGGGGACCCGGCGTGACTGAGTATGAGCGTGAACGGCAGCATGAAATGACAGCGTGGGAACGTGGAGTGGGAACAGCAGTAGTAGCAGCAGTAACAGCGTGTAACAGCGGATAAGAACAAATACAGCGGTAATAGCGGTGTAACAGAGGTAACAGCGGTTACACCGGTAACTGCGGTAACACAGAGAGTCCTTGCGCGTGTGTTTCCGCGCCCCTCTTTCCTCCTTTCTCCTCTTTCATGATGATCTAGAAGCCATCTTCTCCCCCCTTTGTTGCCTTGTCCCACTCAACTCAACCCAATTCCCTCATCCCTGCCCATCCCCGTTCACTCTGTGCCCCTCTCTGCGCACCCCGGATTTTCCCATCCTTTCCCGTCTTTCCCCCCCATCCCCCCCCCTGCTCCCGGCAGCTCACAGACAGCACCGACGTGATATTAAAGAACAATGTACGCCTCTCCCTCCGTCCTTCCTGCCCACATCGCCCTCATCGCCCTCCCCCCCCCGTTTTTTTTCCGCCGTTCCTCCCCCCTGTTTTCCCTGCCCTTCCACCCTTCCCCCCAAACTGTCCCCGGCAGCTCACAGACAGCAGCGACGTGATATTAAAGACCAATGTACGCCTCTCCTCTCCCCCCGGTCCCCCTCCCCCGCGCTCAAGTCTCAACGTGCCTCCCGCTCTCCCCCCGCGCCTCCCGCTCTCCCCCCGCGCCTCCCGCTCTCCCCCCGCGCCTCCCGCTCTCCCCCCGCGCCTCCCGCTCTCCCCCCGCGCCTCCAGCTCTCCCCCCGCGCCTCCCGCGCACCCGCACCCCCTAACCCACTTTCACTCCCCTCTCGTTCCGCCGCCCATCCCTCCCCCTGTCTCCTTTCGTTCCGCCTTCACTCTTTCCACTAGTTTGCACTGCTTTCATGATGGTTGTGGCTGGCAACGTCATCCCCAAGTCATGCCAACGTCATCCCCAAGTCATGCCAACGTCATCCCCACGTCATCCCCACATCATGCGCACATGCGCACATCCTCTAACTAGGTGACTTTGAGACGACCCAAAAGTCCCTCCCTCCCTCCGCCTCTCCTTCTCCCTCCCCCATCCGCATATAGGTCATAAACGTGAACACGTGCTGCCAGAAATGCGCCCAAGCTGAGAACTGTATATTTTTCCACTACGAACCGCCCCGGTGAGTGTGTGTGTCTCCTCACACAAGTTTCACCACTCGTCCACTCGTCCACTCGTCCACTCGTCCACTCGTCCACTCGTCCACAAGTGTCCTCCCACTTGAATGCTGCTCACTGCTCCGCTGCTCCACTGCCCCAAGCTGACAACTGTATCTTTTTCCACTAGGAACCGCCCCTGTGAGTGCTGCTACTGTGCTGTGCTGCTACGGTGTTGCTCCCCACCAGTGTTCCCCTCTCATTCTCTCGTTCACTGCCGCACTGCCCAAGCCGGCAAGTGTATGTTTTTTCCGCTACGAGCCGCCGATGTGAGTGTGTGTGTCCCTCGCACAAGTTTCACCACTCGTTCACTCGCTCGCTTTCGTGCTTGCTTGGCCGTGCTCACCACTCGTGCCCAAGTGTTGTGTCTTGTGTTTTTAGGGTAACTTACTCGTTTAACTTACCCTGCTACTGTAGTTTGAGTTGGCCTTAATCGTTTAACCTACCCTTTCGTGCTTGGCCGTGCACACCGCTCGTGCCCAAGTGTTGTGTGCTGCCAACGATGCATGGTTTTTAGAATTCTCATGCATCCAAGCCCAAAAAACGCTCATGCCCACGTGTTGTGTTCTGCCAAACATGCACTAAAAGGAATGTTGATCGTCTCTCTCTTGTCTCTCCTCTCCCTCTCCTCTCTCTCTCTCTTCCCAGTGTACCTAGCAACAGCGTCTGCCGGCTGCCAACCAGCCTGAAAACGGCGTTCCCGGCAGGAACGCCGTTTGTGAGACGTCCGAGGTCCCACCCTCCTTCCCTCCCTGCATCCCATCCCCTGCCTTCTCAACCACTCTCAGCGTTCCCGGCAACGGCGTTTGCCGACTGCTAACCAGCCTGGACAAGTTTACTGTAGACAACACTAAAACGAGCGTCCCTCCGTCTTATATCGGGGGCAGCTGCAACCCGCTGGCAGAAGTGAAGAATGACCCGCATTTTGTGGGTGCGGAGGGCACGAGATTTGATTTCCACGGGGAGCTGAATCGATCCTTCTGCCTGCTGACTGACCGGGATTTTCATATCAACATGGGCATCAAGGGGTATGAGGACGGGAGAATGGCGGTGGGGGGAAGGAGAGGAGGGAACGGAAGACGCAAGTTGCCCATACGATCCTGGATCAGGTAAGCACGGTGGTGTCTTGGGCTGAGCTGCTCAGTTAAGTCAAGTGTCCTCCACATTACGTTCTGCCTGCTGACTGACCGGAATGAATTTTGAGGCGCCTCAAAAGTCGTTTGTTCTGCCTGCTGACTGGTCGGAATGTGCTAGTGGTTTGAATGATGCGAGTAACTTGTTTTGAGTCGACTCGTAACTAATGCTGCACGTTACTTCAAGATTCTATGGATAAAATATTCTTTCGATGCCCTAAATCCTTAGAACGAACCCCCAGCCGCACTGTGTATCAACCTTCAGAATTCTTGCCTTCTTTCTAACCAGCATTTTTCCTTTGTCTCTCCTCCTGCCATCCAGGGAGCTCTACATGACGTGGCGAGATCCCATTGGCTGGCAGCACTCGGTGTTTCTGAAGGCGCGGGATGGCAAGGAGCAGCGGCGGGGGGAGAGGGGATTCATTGAGCGGATGGAGATGGACGGGCGATCGTTGAACCCTCCCACTGAGGCAAGCTTTTTGAGTGATTGCGCCCACTCAGGTAACAATGAAGGTGTCACTGTCTCAGGTTACATTTGAGGCGCCTTAAAATTGGTTTCTGTTTTGAGTTGACTCAAAACCCCACCCAGGTAACAATGAAGGTGTCACTGTCTCAGGATACTTTTGAGAAGCCCCAAAAATGGCTTTCGAGAATTCTCAAACTGTTAGCCACGGATGTGTCACTGTCCTGGGTTACCTTCGTCTCTATCTCTCACCCTGAAGCTACGTCTCTCCAATTCTCTGTTGCCATTGCATGCTGGGTGCTCTTTAGGATTCTCAAAAACACCCCGTTCAACACCCACCCTCTGCTGCAACCCCCACCCTCTCCTTCTTTCCTCCCTCCACTTTCCCGCCATCTTTCTTCTCGCCCTTCCTTCTGCTCCCCTCCCCAGTTGAGGCATACAGTGCATGGAGGGGGGGGGGTTCCTTTCACTTGGTGCTGGCATCAACAGCATCCACGGGGGATGGCAGGGACAGGGACACATACCAACCTTCTCTCTCTCTCTCCCCCTCCCCCTCCCCCCCATTCCATCCCTCCCCCACCCAGGTGGGGCAGGCAGTGCATGGGAAAGGGTCCTTTCACATGGTGCTTCTATCGACCACACCCATGGGGGATGGCAGGGACAGGGACACATACCATGTACGCGTGGGGGGGGTAGCAGCCTTGGAACTCTCCTTGCATGTTGCACACCCGCTGCTGCAGACGGCTGACGAGGCTCACACTCACTTCAACGTCTACATGAAGTACCTCAATGTGAGTGAACTTCAAATATTATTTATTAAATTCAAATATATATGTGTGTGTGTGTGTGTATGTATATTTACTTGTACATATATATAAATATATATGTGTGTTCTTTGCGTTGAATTTGTTTCTAGACAGTTTAATGTGGTGTGAGGATGGGGATGACAATGCATCATTGTTTACCCTTCATCACACCAAAGAGCCCCCACACATGCCCCTTCCATGTGACTTTTTTTTGCGGTCGCCGCATGACCCCCTCTCTTTTTTTTCTCTCTGTTTACCCTTCATCACACCTTAGAGACCCCACACATACCCTGTCCATACAACCACTTTTTGCATCTTGTGTTAATGTCATCATATGACGCCCATTTTCTCTCTGTTTCCCTTTTTGTTCCGATGGACTGAACAATAGAACACGGATGCAGTGCATGGTGTACTAGTGCAGACTTTTAGAGGGGAAATTACCCGCTCTAAACGAGCTGAGGAGTATGGACTGCTGACTAGGCTGCTAAGAGCGCCGATTCAAGCTGACGGGGAGACAGGGCGAGGCTTTCTGGATGGTGACGTGGAGGATTATGCCACGTCAGCAATCGATGCTGCTGACTGTGTGTTTGCCACGGCATGGAATGACGCTCGGAAGAAGGTTAGGGAAGTGCCTGGGGAGGTTGGGGAGAAGCAGAAAGTTTTTGGAGAAGCTGTGACAGGGGCTCGAGGGGAGGTTGAGGAGGCTCGGGAGGAGGCTTGGGAGGAGTCTGAGGAGGTTCGGCAAGAAAACGTGACTAGTTTGCTAATGGAGGGTAGAGATCAGCGGTCCAAAGCATATTTAGAAGAAGTTGCAGGGAAAATGGTGGAAGGGGATGGAGAGAAGAGGAAGCAGCAAGATGATTTGACTGAAAAGGTGGGGGGAGAACGAGAAGAGAGATATTACAGAGAGGGCGTTAGGGAGAATGCCAGTGGCAAGATGTGGAAAAGGGTATTGGAGAACAGAGACTCAGCGGCTGACGAGGAGAGTGTTACAAGTTTTACCCGCCACAAAGAACAACTGGTTCATGAAATATTTCAGTAAGGTTAGTGCAGTTTAAGAGCCAAAAACTAATAATACCTTTGGGTGTATGTATAGCCATTTAAGATAAGATAAGCCAGGAGGCAAATATTTGTAGATGCTCGTGTTTGATTACCGTGTCTGGATATCAGCGCACCCTTTTATTTGGCGCATGCGCTTACACCTGGGTGACTGCGCTTATAAGGACTTGCCGTTTATACGCGCACCCCCCTTTTAGGCTCAACATATTATAAGCGCATGCGCTTCAATTGTGTACTGTTTCACATAAGATTAACATACTAAGGCATGCATACAACATGTTCTAAATGTCATATTAAGCCTAGTCTAGTCTAGGCCTCGCCTTCCTCTTCGTTGGCCTCATCGTCGGCCTCATCCTCGCCGTCTGACTCCGGCTCGGTGGTGTTATTGACGAAGAAGCTGTCTGCAGCCACATCGTCCGTCACATCTATGGACGTGGGCTCGCTGTCAAACATATATGAGTATTATATATAGGCTATATAGGGGCTAGCCTTAGGGGGTATAGGTTTCACCTCGACACTCTTGCTTGTACCCCATCTTATACCTAACAAACCCACTTCTCCTAAACTCTCTCGACATGGTATAGAGCAGGTCCTTCTAACGACCGTTTTTTTAAGGGCCCACCAGTTAGCCTTTTTTTCTGCCCGTTTTTTCTGCCCTGCCCTACGATTTCGCGCTGCCCTGCTCTACCCTGCCGCGCGCAGCCCGTACAGCCCACACACAGCCCGCGCGTAGCCAGTACAGCTCGCGCGCAGCCCAAGCGCGGCCTGTGCAGCCCGCGCCAGGCACGCGCGCAGCCCGTACGACCCGCGCAAGGCCCGCTTGCGGCCCGCACAGCCCGCGCCAGGCCCGCACGCAGCTTGTGCAGCCCACGCCATGCCCGCGCGATGCCCACGCGCGGCCCGTACAGCCCGCGCCAGGTCCGTGCGCAGTCTGTACAGCCCGCGCCAGGCCTGCGCGCACCTGTTCTGCCGCGCGTGCACCTGCTCTGCTGCGCACGCACCTGCACTGCCCCTGCTGTCGCCTGTGCTACTGTTACTGCACTGCTTTTACTGCACCGCTGTTACTACACTACTGTTGCTGCACTGCTGTTACTGAACTGCTATTGCTGCACTGCTAAGCTACTGCTACTGCCTTGCTGCTCCTGCCCGCGCGCCGCTAGTCTGCAGCCCTTGTGGCCCGCGCCCTTCCATTGCCGCCCACATGCCGCCTCTGCCTACCAGCGCGCTGCCTCTAGTGCCTGCATGCTGCCACTGCTGCCCGTGCGCCTGCTGCAGCCATGGCTACACTAAATGTCCTTACCTTCGACCGTGACAGCCGCCCGATAGAGTTCGCCACGTGGCTAGATGACCTGCAACTTTTCCTCATGACGGATGCTGAAGACGGAGTTTCCTTGTTTGACCACGCGTCTGGCTCCTCAGTTGCTCCTCCTGACACAGATGACAACCTCTCTTGTTCACAGTGGCAGACCCGTGACGCAGCTGCTCGCCTAGCTATTCGCAACCATCTGCCATTAGCTGAACGTGCTCACTTCGGCCAGCACAAGACCGCTAAGGACCTGTACACCGCTGTAGTCACTCGCTACTCTTCCCCTGCCACTGCCGCTCTGAGCCGCCTTCTCCTGCCCTATCTGTTCCCCGAGCTGTCCTCCTCTGCCACAGTTAAGGACCTCATCTCCCACCTTTGACGTTCTCTACCGTGCCGCTCCCTCAGCCGAGTTCTTAGCCGCGAACCCGCCCCCGATGTACATCATGCTCTACTTCCTAGTCACCCGCCTCCCTGACTCCCTTCGTACAGTCAGGGACCACTTTCTAGCCCTCAACCCTACCGCCCTCACTGTCGACGACTTTGAGAAGCACCTCCTTGCAGCAGAGAAGAGCATTGTCGCTGTAGGTGCTGCTCGTGGCACTCCTCGCACTCCCCTCTTTGAGGGGTGTTCCTCCTCCCCCCTTGCCCCCTTCTACGCTTCCACTGCTGCTACTGACTTCCTTGGTGCTGAGTAGGTCGGCGCTACTTTTGCTCCTAGTGGGAGGCGCCGCAGCGGCAAGGGTAGGGACGGCAGGAGTGGTGGAGGTGGTGGAGGGGAGGGCGGTGGTGGAGGCGACGGGGGTGGTGGAGGTGGCGGAGGTGGCGGTGGGGGTACTGGCGGGAGTGGAGGCGTCGGTGGCGGCGGTAGCGGTAGTAGTGGGAGTGGTGGCGGTGGAGGTGGCAGTGGCGGTGGTGGCGGCAGTGGGAGTGGTGGCAGCGACAGTGGTAGCGGTCGGGGTAGAGCCTTTCCGAGGGGAGGCTCTGGAGGTGGTCAGAGGCAGCAGCAGCAGCAGCCGCGTCTGCGCGAGACCCTTACGCCCCAGCAGCTTCGTGAGTGGTATGCTCAGCGTGGGGTGTCTGGGGGTACTGTTCGCTGCCCGTATGTGATTCGCACTGGTCCCCAAACTGGACAGCCATGCGGGAAGTTCCACACCGAGTACCGCTGCTTCTCCCGTCTTGATGATGCCTGGCGCACACGGTTTCCTGATGCACCTAAGCTCCCCTGCTGGGCAGACTTGCTTAAGCGCGATGTTGATATCTTTGCTCTAGACTATGATAATATTCTTGCTGCCATGTATGCATTGTCTGTTAGTGCTGAGGGTGACTATTACCTGTGTGTGCCGCCCGACCCAGGTATAGAGGCTGCTGCACTAGGTGCTAGTGAGTCTGCTCTCTCTGGTACTGCGCCTGCTGAGGCCTTGCACACTTTCACGCTTGGCTTAGGGGCTTCTCGCTGCTTCTTTCGCGACAGTACCACAGTCACACCACTCCCTGCGCCTATTGGAGTCTCTCTGGCTTACCCCTCAGGGGGCCCAGTTCTTGCACGTTCCTCCACTGTTCTCCCGTGCTCGACGGTTTTGTTTGGCTCACTGTCAGGTCTTCACCTCCCCTCGTTCTCTACGAACTTGGTGAGCAACGCCGTCCTTCAGAATGAATGGGTTAATGCCATTACTCCTGGGGGACAGTGTGTGGCGATCTGCACGTGTGCACGGACGGGCTGTCATCTGGCCACGTTCACCCGTCGGCCTGGGTCGAGTCTGTACACACTGACTACTCGGCCTCCTCAAGTAGCTGCGTCTAGTCAGGTGTCTGCGACGAGTCAGGTAGCCACCCCTTGCTTGTGCCGCCACCTCTCGCACCAGACTCTCCTGTGGCACCACCGCCTTGGTCACCCCTCCCTACCACGCCTCCGTGGCATGCACTCCCGTCTCCTTGTCTCTGGTCTTCCCCGGTCTCTGCCCCACCTCCCGCACTCGCCTGCCCCGCCATGTCTTCCCTGCGTCAAGGGGCGGCAGCGCGCCGCTCCTCACCCCTCCTCATTCCCTCCGACAGAGGCTCCCATGCAGACTCTTCACATGGACGTGTGGGGCCCAGCCCGCGTCCAGGGACAGGGCCGCGAGCGGTATTTTCTGCTGGTTGTTGACGATTACTCGCGTTACACCACGGTTTTCCCCTTGCGCAGCAAGAATAAGGTCCCTGACGTCTTGATCCCTTGGATCCGCGCTGTCCGTCTCCAGCTCCGCGAGCGGTTCCACCAGGACCTTCCTGTCCTGCGTCTGCAATCTGACAGAGGTGGTGAGTTCTCTTTCGACCTATTGCAGGACTTCTGTCAGGAGGAGGGCATCACCCAATCGTTCACACTTTCGGCCTCTGTGCAGCAGAATGGGGTTGCTGAGCGCCGCATTGGCTTAGTCATGGAGGTCGCTCGTACCTCCATGATCCATGCGGTTGCCCCCCATTTTCTGTGGCCATTTGCGGTTCGGTACGCTGCGCATCAGCTCAACCTCTGGCCCCGTGTCTCCTTGCCAGAGACCTCGCCCACACTGCGTTGGACGGGAGAGGTTGGCGATGCATCAGTGTTCCGGGTCTGAGGATCTCGTGCCTTTGTCCGCGATACCTCCGCGGACAAGCTCTCCGCCCGTGCCGTTCCCTGTGTCTTCCTTGGTTTTCCCCCTGATGCGCCTGGCTGGCAGTTTTACCACCCCACCTCGCGCCGTGTTCTGTCCTCTCAGGACGTCACATTTGATGAGTCAGTTCCCTTTTACCGTCTCTTCTCCTACCGCACTGCCCCTCCCCCTCCCCCGCCGCTCTTCCTTGCTCCAGGTTCCCCCTCTGGTAGACCCCCTCCCCCCTCTGGGTCCTGCTCCTTTAGGTGTGTCTCAGGTAGACCCACTCCCCTTGGTTGAGCCTGTCGAGGTCACTGGTGACTCTGGTGCTGCTGGGGGTGCTGAGCCTGAGGGTGCTGAGCCTGTGCGTGAGGAGCTTGGGGGTGCTGAGCTTGGGGGTGCTAAGCTTGAGTGGGTGGAGCCTGGGGGTGCTGAGCCTGAGTGGGTGGAGCCTGGGGGTGCTGAGCCTGAGCGAGTGGAGCCCCAGGGTGCGGAGCCTGCGGGTGTGGAGCCTGAGGGTGCTGAGCCTGCGGGTGCGGAGCCTGGAGTTGCTGAGACTGGTGGTGCTGGAGGTACTACTAGTTCTGGAGGTGCTCGTACTGAAGGTACTGGAGCTGCCGGAGCTGGTGCTACTGACGCTCCTCGTGGAGCTGGCACTGCTGGTCCTGGAGGTACTCGTCTTGGAGGTTTTGGAGGTGCTCTCTCGCCGCAGCAGCTACGCGAGTGGTACTCTCAGCACTGCCGCCGTCGGCGTGGTGGGGCTGGGGCTGGAGGCGCTGCGGCTGGAGGCGCGGGAGTTGGAGGTACTGGAGCGGCCGGAGCTGGTGGTGCTGCTGACTCTGGAGCTGGAGGCCCTAGAGCTATAGGCGCTGGAGCTGGTGACCCGGGAGCTGGAGTTTCTGGAGCTGCTAGAGGTGCTGGAGCTGGAGTTTCTGGAGCTGGAGGTGCTGGAGCTGCTGGTACTAGTACTGGAGGTTCTGGTGCTGGAGGAGCTGGTACTGGTGGTGCTGCACCATCGCGTCTGTTCTTCGCTCCGCCGTCACCGTCGTCTCTGCTGCCGCCTGGCTCGGTGCTTCGCCAGGTTCTTAGTCTCCCGTCTTCTACTGGTCTCCCGTTACAGCCAGGCTCCCCACTGCCTGCTCCCTCTCCTTACACTGAGCAGCCAGGAGGTCTTACAGAGCATCGTGAGCCTGCGTCTCGTCCTGCCTTGCCTGTTCTCCCTAGTCGTACTTGTCGCCGTGTTCCTCGTGAGCGTCCTCCTCCTGTCCCCGGCATGCACACTATGGTTCTTCGTCCTTCCTCTGTTCCACAGCGTGTTCCTCTGCCGTCTCCTTCTGCGTCCTCTCTTCCGCACGTTCCAGACCCCGAGTCTGACCTGGTTCATGCTGCCAGTCTTATTGTTACGCATCTGTTAGCCACTGTTGTCGCTGACCCTTCCTTTCAGTCTACTGTTGCGTCTGCTTTAATCGCTGAGCTTGTTGACTTTGCTGCTGCTTGTCGTCTCGACTGCGTCGCTAGTCTTGTTGCTAAGTCTGAGTCTGTCTGTCCTCCGTCCGTCAGGGGTGAGTGTGCTCTTGGCACGGACGTCCTTGAGGACAAGCAGGAGGACTTTGAGTGTCTTGCAGCCCCTGCACCTCATCTCATGGCCATGCTGCTTGCCCCTGAGGGGGACCCGGATGCGCCAGACATCCCGACCCCGCGCTCTTACGCTGAGGCGATCGCGGGTGAGTACTTCTCTCAGTGGCAGACAGCCATGGACGCAGAGATGGCATCCTGAAAGTCTACAGGCACCTACATCGACGCAGTTCCCCCTCCTTGGGCGAACGTAGTCGATGGCATGTGGATTTTCAGGGTGAAGCGGCCGCCGAGTTTAGGGTCATGTCTTCAAGGCTCGTTACGTTGCTAGAGGCTTCAATCAGCGCTAGGGAGTTGACTTCTTCCAGACGTTCTCCCCTACCTCGAAGATAACCACTCTTCGGGTGCTGTTGCATGTTGCCGCTCAGCATGACTACGAGCTTTTCTCTCTTGACTTCAGCACAGCTTCCTATAGGACAGCCAGCACGTGGAGATCTGGCTGCGCCATCATCTGGCTTCACTGGGTCGTTTCCTGCAGGTACCCAGTGGAGCCTCCGACAGCCAGTCTACAGCCTCCGCCAGGTGCCTTGTGAGTGGCACGACACACTGAGGACGATGCTTGCGGCACTTGGGTTTGCTCCTTCGACTGTAGACCCGTCTCTGTTTCTCCACACCGACACTTCGCTGCCGCCGTTCTACATCCTTGTGTACGTCGACGACTTGGTCTTTGCCACTGCTGACACTGAGGCACTCGCCCTTGTGAAGTCGCCTGTGGGGGTGTGTCAAACATGTTTGTGTATTAAATTGTCTAGGCTATATATGGGCTAGCCTTAGGGGGTATAGGTTTCACCTCGACACTCTTGCTTGTACCCCATCCTATACCTAACAAACCCACTTCTCCTAAACCCACGTAGGCGGCCCTGGAGGGCGTGGTGGTATGGCGGCCACTCCGGAAGCCCACCGCCGCCTGAAGCAGAGCGTCGAGGGGGCCGACGGTCTGGTGGTCGCCCAAACAGGAACGTGGTGCCTGGGATGCCCGCCATGGCAGCTGTAGAGAAGAAACGGCAGCCTGCCGAGCAAAAATAGATGAGAGAATGAGCAGAATAACACCTACGAGAGACCCTGGTCGTGATGGCGGCTCGGGTTCCTCTGCTGGGAAGTGCGAATTTCCCTGTAGAGGAACCATAGGTGGCATGGAATCTTGCTGCTAGCAGATTCCAGACCAATCGAAGGGCCTTGCTGATTGAAGTTGTCACACTTACCCTCTGCATACATGCATGATTGGACCGCCGGAGCTGCTTGGGGTGCATGGATGCACCCAAAGTGTTGCGCTGACAGATTCGCCGATTTCTTCAATACTATGACACCCTGCAATCAGTACGGTTGCAACCCCTGCATTGCGAGCTGCAATTTGATGTCTAAAACATTGAATTCCAGTATGCTTATTCAATTAGCGCATGCGCTTATAAAAATTACCACATTACAAGCGCACCCTGAATGTTCGCCTGATTTACTAGAAGCGCAACTGCTCTTATATCCGGGTGGACACAGTACCGGCACACCCAGAGCTCCCAGCTGAATGATTTTGGTCCGACCCTACTGAACGACCCTGGACTGAAACTAACCCGCTTGCTTGAGGATTTTTGACTGGTTAAGTGGTATTGCAGCATTCCTATGTGATGTGCGCATGCGTAAATGGGACCAAGCTATGTCTTGTTGAACACAAGACTTTGCACGCATTGAAGATTTCAATGTGAGGCTGGTTGTCAGATCACGGAAAATCCAAACTTCGCCCACCTTTAGCCTTCACTTCGACAACCAAAGTGCTATCAGAATCACGAACAAGCCAGGTTTCGTAAACCGCACGAAACACATCGCGTTTCGGTAATTTTTCGTCAAGGACGAAATTGACCGGGGAAAGTTGACCTCGCGTACTGCCCAACCACAGAGATGGCAACAGACTTCCTCACCAAACGACTGCCATGTCAGCAGTACAAGCTTTGCTCGGATATCACCGGAGTAGTCAAGCGAGTCAGCTCCTCCCGCGCCCAGGAATGAAGGGGAGTGCGATATGAAGTTGTATGAGAAGGCATTCTTGTGTGCTGCAGAAACCGACTCTACCAAGTACGGAGTCGAGGAGTCAGAAGAGTTGAAGCAACGCAAAAACCGTCTGACCAAGACCGATGCAGGCAGAAACATTTGAAATGAAAAGAGCGAGAACAGGTTTGAAACGGGTTCCCGCGCCGCACTGTTTGAACTCACTGCAATAAAGGAATGTACCCCTTAGAGTACATGGCTAGTCTAGGTCTTTTTGTATTCCCTTGTGTTCTTATATAAACACGATGCATGTATGCTATTATCAATCTCAGTCATCTACATTCACTCTGACCTAAGTTCACTACTTCCGCTGCAACACTATTATGCGATCAACCCCGAGCGATCCTTCGCTAAGTCCCTTTTGGGATTGTAACAAAACTAACCGATTTTTGACTGGTTAAGTGGTATTGCGGCATTCCTATGTGGTATGCTCATGCGTATATGGGACCAAACTATGTTATGCTGAACACAAGACTTTGCATGCATTGAAGATTTCAATGTGCGGCTGGCCATTCAGTAAAATGCCGATTTTTTGGAGAGGCCCTATGTGTCAGATTATAATGCATGTCTAGTCTGTAGTGGGGTACTCAAAAGTGAGTATTACCCTTTTGGGCTTGCTATCTGTATCCCTCCACTTTCTAGTTCAACCACATTCTCCTTCTAAAATCTCTCGATACTTTCCTTACACCCTCGAACTTCACCCTTCAACTCGAACTCCTCCTAAGCTACTATGGCACCTAAGCCCATCCTCGTTCTAGTATTCTAACATGCTATCAGAGCTTAAAGCTCCTGGCCTGTGGGCCCACTTGCTTCCGCTGCCCTACTTTGTGTCGCGCGCCCCGTGGCGCGCGACATTCTATTTTTCTTCCCGCCACGCGCTCGAAACGCGTGGCGGTTTTCTGCCCGCCGTGCGCCTCGAGGCGCGTGGCGGGTTCCTACCTCGTCGCGACATCTTGGGGGCCCGCGCACTGGTCCCGAGCGTCGCCTCGTCGCGGCGTTTTGGGGGCCCGCACGCAGGCCCCTCCCGTCGCCTCGTCGCGGCACTTTCGGGGCCCGCGAGCCGGCCCCTCCCGTTGCCTCGTCACGGCGCCTTAGGGGCCCGCGCGCGGTCCCTCTCCGTCGCCCGTCGAGGCACTTTCGGGGGCCTGCGCGGCTCCCTAGCACGTCGCCCGTCAGGGCACCCTGGGTGCCGCGCCCTTCCCCTCCCCTCCCTCTTAATTTCCGCTGCAGCAGCAGCAGCACCTGGAGCAGCCGCCCCAGCAGCAGCAGCCCCTGGAGCAGCCGCCCCAGCAGCAGCAGCCCCTGGAGCAGCCGCCCCAGCAGCAGCAGCACCTGGAGCAGCCGCCCCAGCAGCAGCAGCCCCTGGAGCAGCCGCCCCAGCAGCAGCAGCCCCTGGAGCAGCCGCCCCAGCAGCAGCAGCCCCTGGAGCAGCCGCCCCAGCAGCAGCAGCCCCTGGAGCAGCCGCCCCACTAGCAGCCGCCCCAGCAGCACCAGCCCCTGGAGCAGCCGCCCAAGCAGCAGCAGCCCTTGGAGCAGCCGCCCCAGCAGCAGCTCCTGGAGCAGCTGCCCCGGCAGCAGCAGCACCTGGAGCAGCCGCCCCAGCAGCAGCCGCCCCAGCAGGAGCAGCCCCAGCAGCAGCAGCCCCGGGAGCAGCCGCCCCAACAGCAGCAGCCCTTGGAGCAGCCGCCCCAGGAGCAGCCACTGGAGCAGCCGCCCCAGCAGCAGCAGCACCTGGAGCAGCCGCCCCAGCAGCAGCAGCCCCTGGAGCAGCCGCCCCAGCAGCAGCAGCCCCTGGAGCAGCCGCCCCAGCAGCAGCAGCCCCTGGAGCAACCGCCCCAGCAGCACCAGCCCCTGGAGCAGCCACCCCAGCAGCAACAGCCCCTGGAGCAGCCGCCCCAGCAGTAGCCGCCCTAGCAGGAGCAGCCCCAGCAGCAGTAGCCCCTGGAGCAGCCACCCCAGCAGCAGCAGCCCCTGGAGCAGCCGCCCCAGCAGCAGCCGCCCCAGCGGGAGCAGCCCCAGCAGCAGCAGCCCCTGGAGCAGCCGCCCCAGCAGCAGCAGCCCCTGGAGAAACCGCCCCAGCAGCAGCCGCCCCTGGCCCTTGCAGCAGCCGCTCCTGGACCCGGTGCAGCCGTGGGGGGGTGGGTGTGGGGGTGATGGTTGTGGGGGTGTCGGTTGTGCGTGCCGTCCCCTCCTCCTGCTCCTCCTTCGTCTCCCACTGCTGCAGCTATCATTGAGGGGGGTGGATGTGTGGGAGTCTGGGGTTTAGGGTTTAAGGGGGTGTTGTGGGTGTAGGGCTAGGGTTTGAGCAGGGGGTGTGTGAGAGGGGCGTTGAGCAGCTGGGGGAGGTTGAGTGGAGGCAGCAGTCTTGTCGTCAGCAGCACCAGTAGTCCGGAGGCTACAATCTCCGGTAGTCGCCAGTAGCCTGTGGGTCAGTTGCTCGTCTGCCACTACTTTTAGCCGCGGAGCCAGTTACTCCTGTAGTCCGGGCGTTTGCTTCGGCAGCCACTGAGCCAGTAGCTCGTCTGTGTGTCTGCAGCGTCAGCAGTCGCCTCCCATCTTCTCTCCCCCACAGTCTCTCCTCCTCCTCACTTGCCCTCTGTGATTAGCTCTAGCCTTACTTATCTATTGTGAACTCTTGCTCTATACCTGCATGCTGTACTGATTATACCCCACTTTGACTATGGGGGTGTGTCAAATTATAATGCATGTCTAGTCTGTAGTGCGGTACTCAAAAGTGAGTATAACCCTTTTGGGCTTGCTATTTGTATCCCTCCACTTTCTAGTTCAACCACATCCTCCTTCTAAAATCTCTCGATACTTTCCTTACACCCTCGAACTTCACCATTCAACTCGAACTCCTCCTAAGCTACTATGGCACCTAAACCCATCCTCGTTCTAGTTTTCTCACTATGTGCATGGCTAGCAAAGGTACCAAAGGTATGCCAAAGGTATGGCCGACAAGTTACCAAAGGTATACTTACTCGCATGGATTTACATGGCTCCAACATGAGTGATTGGTTTCAAATGGTGAAACAGTGATTGTAATTCAGTATATTTGAACGAAGCTGAAACAATGTAAAGGGTATGTTCATCCTCACAAAAACCTCACCCGTCCTCTGCTCCCAAGTTGCAGTCCGAAAGCCTCATCGGAATTCGGTCGTCAGAACGGTTTTGCCAGTGTCGTCGAGGGGGGTCGCCGGAGCCGAGAATGACGAGGCGGGCGACTGACGCGCGTGCGGGCTTGCCAGCCTGGCCCAGGGCTGGGCCGAGCGCACGACCGCCGCCCCGCAGCCCCGCTCCGAAAGTGAACAGCGGCCCACGTTACCGGGTGGGGTCGGCAAACTGGCAACACCTCGCGCGCGGGAAAGTTACCCTCGCGCGAAGGCAGCCCACACGTGCCACCTGCCCGCGAGGTCCTAGTAACCCATCGCTGTTGAACAAGAATGAATGAACTAAGAGTGAAATGAGTACAAGTGTCAAAACCTAGGAATGTGTACCCCCTATAGGCTAACCCACTATGGCCTAAACAACTACAACAACATATATAATGTTTGACACACCCCCATAGGCGAAGTGGGGGAGAACTAGGGGTCACAAGACCAGTCAAGTAAAGCAAAACAAAGCAAGCTCAGGGTGGATCACAACGTCACCACACAATCCGAGCACAAGTGCAAGGCCACAAGGCTACTTCACATGCAGGAGTACAGATATATATATAAGACTAAACAAGCAAGAGCAGTGATATATATATGTAACAGTACAAAGAGGGTCAAGAGGAGAGCAAGTGAGGCAAGACAGACACAAGACCCAGCTGGGTACAGCAGCGCTGATGATCACAAGGCGGAATTGCCTTGGTGAAGACATCAGCAGTGTTGGCCTCAGAGGCCACGTACGCAAGTCGCAACTGACCACGCTGCTGTAGCTCACGAGCAAGGAAGTAGCGGAGAGCAATGTGCTTTGTTCTGTGTTCCAGTCTCTGCTCCCGACACAAGGCCAGCATGGCCTTGTTGTCAACGTACAGGACTGGAGGAGAACGAGGCGGCTCTCCAAGGTCGGTCAGCAGGTAGGTGAGCCAGCGAAGCTCCTGAGCAGCCATGGCCCCTGCGTAGATCTCAGCCTCACAACTGGAGAAAAGAACAGAAGACGAGCGAGTAGCCCGCCACGAAACAGAGCCGGAACCAAGGCTGAAGGTGTAACCCTGTGACGACCGCTGCGTAGCCTGGTCGTCAGCCGAAGAAGCGTCTGCGTGTCCTGTGAGGACCACTGGACTCCGCCCTCCAAGCACTAGTCCCATGCCCGACGTACTGCACAAGTAGCGCAACACCCTCTTCGCTGCAGCCATGTGCTCTGGTCGGTGTCTCCCAGGAGCAACATAGCGTGCAAGAATGCTAAGAGGGTATGCAAGGTCAGGTCGTGTGCAGGTCATCAGGTACATGAGACAGCCAACAAGCTCTGGGTACGGGCCACTCGACTCTACGGACTCATCCGAAGGCAGAGCTGAGAGTGAGTGGCGAGTAGACAGAGGAGTGGCCTGAGGCGAGGAGTACGTGAAGCCGAAGCGCTGAAGGACCTGCTGCACCATGTGTGACTGAGTCAGGGTAATGGTGCGGCGTGCTCTGTCCCGGGTGATCTGCAAGCCAAGGTAGCTGCGCAGTTCACCCAGGTCAGTGCACGTGTGTCTCTTCTGCAGCTCGGACTTCACGTAGGCGAGTCCAGTAGTGTCAGCTGTGGCAAAGACCAAGTCGTCGACGTACACGAGGATGTAGAACGGCGGCAGAGAGGTGTCGGTGCGCAGAAACAGCGACGGGTCGGCAGTAGACGGAGCGAACCCAAGAGCCGCAAGCGTAGTCCTCAGTGTGTTGTGCCACTCACGTGGACCTGGCGGAGACCGTAGACTGGACGCCGGAGACTCCACTGGGTACCAAGAGGGAAAGACCCAGTGAAGCCAGGTGGGCGGCGCAGCCAGATCTCCTCGTGCAGGCTGCCCTGCAGGAAAGCTGTGCTGAAGTCGAGAGAGTGCAGCTCGTAGTCCCGGTGAGCAGCAACGTGCAGCAGTACCCGAAGAGTGGTCATCTTCGGGGTGGGGGAGAAGGTCTGAAAGTAGTCAACTCCCTGTCGCTGACTGAAGCCACGAGCCACGTAACGCGCCTTGAAGACAGGCGGAGAACCCGGCGGCCGCTTCACCCTGAAGATCCACATGCCACTGACGATGTTCGCCCCAGGAGGGGGGACAGCGTCAACGTAGGTGCCTGTGGACTTCCAGGAAGCCATCTCTGCATCCATAGCTGCCTGCCACTGAGAGGAGTAGGGACCCTCTATCGCCTCCGCGTAAGAGCGCGGAGTCGGGATGTCTAGTGCATCCGGGTCTCCCTCAGGGGTAAGCAGTACGGACACGAGATGAGGTGAAGCAGCTGCTAGACACTGGAACTCCTCCTGCCTGTCCTCAAGGACGTCCGTGCCAAGGGCACACTCACCCCCGACGGACGGAGGACAAACAGACTCAGACTCAGCGACAAGACTAGCAGCGTAGTCTAAGCGACAGCGAGCAGCAAAGTCGACGAGCTCAGTAACTAGAGCAGACGCAGTAGTAGACTCGAAAGAAGGGTCAGTGACAACAGTAGCAAGGAGACGCGTGACAGTAGGACTGGCTGCACGAAGAGAGTCCGACTCAGGGACGGCGAGAGCAGGAAGAGAGGACGCAGGAGGAGAAGGCAAAGGGGCACGCAGAGGAGCAGTAGACGGACGTAGAGACATCCGGTGCGTGCCAGGGGCAGGAGGAGGACGTTGGCGCGAACTACGAGCACTAGCGCTAGCAGGACGGACAGGCGACGCCGGACGAGACGCAGACTCACGAAGCTCAGTAAGACCGCCAGTAGGACCAGTGTAAGGAGAAGGAGCAGGTAGTGGGGAGGCCGGCTGCAACTGTAACTGTGACGGGACAGGCTGTGAACACGCTAAGGGAGGAGGACCAGGAGGAGGCGAGAGACCAAGAACCTGCTGAAGGAGCGGAACAAAGTACGGCTGAGGGCGCGCGGCGACTCCAGACACAGCAGGGACAGCACCTGTACCCCCAGCGGCAGCACCAGAACCAGCAGCAGCTCCAACGCCCAGGTCCTCAGTACTAGCCTCAGCACCAACGCCCGAGTCCTCAGCACCAGCAGTGGCTCCAACACCAGGGTCCACAGCACCTGCCACAGCCCCAACGCCCGGGTCCTCAGCACCAGCAGCACCTCCAACCCTCGGGTCCGCAGCACCAGCACCAGCTCCAACGCCAGGGTCCGCAGCACCAGCAGCAGCTCCAACGCCCGGGTCCGTAGCACCAGGGGCAGCCGGGTCCGTGAGACGAGGCGCACCACTCCGAAGTGTGCAACGGTGCTCGTACCACTCACGGATCCGCTCACGAGAGGGGAGCTCCCGACTAGGAGGAGAAGTACCAGCCCCAGTCCCTGTAGTGCGCCTGGTCCCAGAGGTAACACTCCGGAGGCTGCAGTACTGTAAGTACCACTCACGCAACTGCTCCGAGGAGAGGTCGCGTCCAGGTGTAGCACCCTCAGGCCCAGCACCGCAAGGCTCAGCACCCCCAGTCACCGCACCCCCAGGCTCAGCACCCCCAGGCTCAGTACCCCCAGTGTCCGCACCCCCAGGCTCAGCACCCCCAGAGTCCGCACCCCCAGGCTCAGCACCCCCAGAGTCAGCACCCCCAGGCTCAGCACCCCCAGTCTCCGCACCCCCAGGCTCAGCACCCCCAGCAGGACGAGAGTCGACGGCAACCTCAACAGGCTCGACCGGGTCTACCAGAGACACACCTGAGGGAGCGGCACCCTGAGGGGGGAGGGGGTCTACGACAGCAGCACCTGGCGCGAGGAAGAGAGGCGGGGGTGGGAGCGGGGCAGTGCGGTAGGGAAAGAGGCGTTAGTAGGGGACAGACTCGTCAAAAGTGACGTCCTGAGAGGGCAAGACCCGGCGCGAGGTGGCGTGGTAAAACTGCCAACCAGGCGCGTCCGGAACAAAGCCGAGGAAGACGCAGGGAACAGCACGAGAGGAGAGCGTGTCCGCAGACGAATCGCGGACAAAAGCTCGAGATCCCCAGACCCGGAAACGCGACGCATCGCCAACCTCCCCCGTCCACAGCAGTGTGGGCGAGGTCTCCGGCAAGGAGACACGGGGCCAGAGGTTGAGCTGATGCGCAGCGTACCGGACCGCAAACGGCCACAGAAAGTGGGGGGCAGCCGCATGGATCAAGGAGGTACGAGCGACCTCCATGACCAGGCCAATGCGGCGCTCCGCAACCCCATTCTGCTGTGGAGAGGCCGGAAGCGTGAACGACTGCTCAATGCCGTGCGCAGCACAGTAGGCTGCCAAGAGGTCGGAGGAGAACTCACCACCTCTGTCAGAGTGCAAGCGCAGGACAGGAAAGTCCGAGCGGAAACGCTCGCTGAGCTGGAGACGAGCTCTGCGGATCCAAGGGATCAAAACATCAGGGACCTCACCCTTGGCTCGCAAGGGGAAGACTGTGGTGTAGCGCGAGTAGTCGTCAACAACGATAAGGAAGTACCTCTCCTGACCCTGACCACGGACGCGGGCTGGGCCCCACACGTCCATGTGGAGCGTCTGCAAAGGAGCAGTCGTCGGGGGAAACGAGGAGGAGTGAGGAGCGGCGCGCTGCCGCCCCTCGACACAGGGAAGACAGGGAGGAGCAGGCGAGGGTGGGAGGGGAGGGAGGACCCTGGGAAGACCAGAGACAAGGTACCGGGAGTGCATGGCACGAAGGCGCTGCACAGACGGGTGGCCCAGTCGGTGGTGCCAGAGGACTGTCTCGTGTGCTAGAGAGCGACACGAGCAGGGGGTGGACAGCTGACCTGACGCGGACGCAGACGCAGACGCAGCGACCTGAGGGGGGGCAGTAGTCAGTGTGTACAGATCCGACCCCGGCTGCCGGGTGAAGGTAGCCAAGTGGCGGCCTGTACGGGCACACGTGCAGTGTGTGACACGCTCGTAGGCAGGGGTGAACTGGTGAACACCCGCGTCCTGTAGTGCACAACCTGCCACCAAGTTCGTAGAGAACGAGGGGAGGTGGAGACCTGACAGTGTGCCCGACGGGACCGCAGGACAGGGAAGGACAGTGGAGGAGGTCGCAAGGACCGGACCTCCAGAGGGGTCAGCGAGGGAGACAGCAACTGGCCGAGCAAGGGGCTCATGGGCAGTGCGGTCACGAAAGAAACAGCGAGAGGCACCTGAATCCAGTGTGAAGGTGTGCAGTGCTGCAGTCGACACAGTACTAGGGGGGGCAGACGTACACGCACCTAGAGCAGCAGCCTCACCAGCACCTGGGGTAGCGGACACGCGAGTACTTGGAGCGGCAGACGCACTAGTCCTAATGCCCGGGTCGGGCGGGACACTCAGGTACTCAGCACCCTCTCCACTAGTAGACATCACATACATGGCAGTGAGAATAGCATCAAAGTCTAGAGCATAAATATCAATCCCCTTCTTCAGGAGATCAACCCAGCGGGGCAGCTCAGTGGCCTGAGGGAACTGAACACGCCAAGCGTCGTTCAGACGAGCGAAGCAACGCTGTGTGGCGTGCGGTCCCCCACACGGCTGGCCAGTGCGGTCACCAGTGCGAATGACGTACGTGCAGCTAAGGCCACCCCCCCCCCCCCTCGTGCTGAGAGTACCACTCACGGACCTCCTGGGGCGACGGAGTGTGCTGCTGGCCCTGGCCACCGCCAGTGCCTCCACGACCACCACCGCCGCTACCACCTCCTCGACCACCCCAACCCCGGCCGCTGCCTCGTCCACCGCCACCCCCACCACCTCCTCCGCCCCGGCCACCTCCCCCGCCGCTGCCGCCACCCCCCCCACTGCTGCCACCTCCCCCACCCGTGCCACCCCCCCCGCCACCACCACCTCCCCCACCACCGCCACCCCCGCTTTCACCACCACCGCCCTTGCCCCCCTTGCCCTTGCCGCTGCGGCGCCCACTCGAAGCAGACGCAGTCCCGAACTTCTCAGCACCAAGGAGGTCGACAGCAGCAGCAGAGGCGACAGAGGGAAGAAGGGGGGAGGGAGAACACCCCTCAAAGAACGGGGTACGGGGGTCACCGCGAGAGGCACCTACAGCGACTATGCTAGCCTCAGCTGCAAGCAGTTCCTTCTCGAGGAGGGCAATGGTGAGCTCGGTGGGGCAGCGAGCTAGGAAGTGGTCCCTGACTGAGCACAGAGTGTCAGGGAGGCGCGTGACTAGGTGGTAGAGAGTGAGCCAGAGCGGGGGTGGGTTCTTGGCAAGGAACTCATCAGGCATAGCGGCGCGGAAGCGAGCCTCACTAGTGCGGAGGTGGGTAATGAGATCAGCGACAGTGTGGAAGGAAGCTAGGTCGGGGAACAGGTAGGGAAGAGAGAGACGGCCTAGAGCGGCAGAGGCCGGCGAGGAGTAGCGGGCAACGACAGCAGTGTACAGTGCCTGTGCAGTCTTGTGCTGCCCAAAGTGCTCGCGCTCATCAATCGGCAGAGAGTTGCGAATAGCGAAGCGAGTATGGGCGTCACGAGTCTGCCACTGTGAGCGGGCAGTGCTGTCAGCAGTAGCAGCAGGAGCAGTAGCGTGGCCTAAGGCATGATCGTATAGCGAGATGTCTTCCTTGGCAGTGAGCTGTAGGAAGAGGTGTAGGTCATCAAGCCAGGTGTCGAACTTCACTGGGCGGCCCTCAGTATCGAAGGCTAGGACAGGAGGGCTTGCCATGGTAGCAGCAGTAGGAAAAGCAGTAGGAGCAGTAGGGTAGGTAGGGCGGCGCGGCTCGGTACAGGTAGGGCGGCGCGGCTCGGTATAGGTAGGGCGGCGCGGCTCGGGTCGGGCGGCGCGGCTCGGTTCGGGCGGCTCGGGTCGGGCGGCGCGGCTCGGTTCGGGCGGCTCGGTTCGGGCGGCTCGGGTCGGTTAGGGCTGGCGGCTCGGGTCGGGCGGCTCGGTTCCGTTAGGGCTGGGCGGCTCGGGTCGGCTCGGTTCGGGCTGCTCGGTCTGGGTGGGGCCGTTCGGGGCCGCTAAGGGCGAGCGCGGGGAGCGGGTGGGGCCGTGAGGGACGAGCGCGGGGCCGACGTGGGTGCTAAGGGCGAGCGCGGGGCCGACGTGGGTGCTAAGGGCGAGCGCGGGGCCTATCGGGGCCGTGAGGGACGAGCGCGGGGCCGATCGGGGCCGTAAGGGACGAGCGCGGGGCCGACGTGGGCCTCTAAGGGCGAGCGCGGGGCCTATCGGGGCCGTGAGGGACGAGCGCGGGGCCGATCGGGGCCGGTAAGGACGAGCGCGGGGCCGACGCGGGCCTCTAGGGGTAAGCGCGGGGCCGATTCGGGGCCTCTAATAGCGAGCGCGGGGCCGACCGAGGCCTCTAGGTGCGAGAGCGCGGGGCCGACGGGGTCTCTAGGGGCGTGAAAGCCGAGGCGCCCTAGGGCGCAGGTAGGTAGGTAGGTAGTGGTGGGCCCTAAAAAAATCGGTCCTAGGAAGGACCTGCTCTATACCATGTTGAACAAGAATGAATGAACTAAGAGTGAAATGAGTACAAGTGTCAAAACCTAGGAATGTGTACCCCCTATAGGCTAACCCACTGTGGCCTAAACAGCTACAACAACATATATAATGTTTGACAATCGCGGCCTGCCCGGATGGGCAGGCGAGGGCCGGGAAAAAACTCGGGGCCCCCTCGGGACGCTCGACAATTTTGCGACCCGTTGTGGTGACGCCACGTGTTCGCTCGTGGTTTCGCATCGGGCGCATGCGATATTTCGTTGCGAGCGAAAAAAAAAAAAAAGCCCGCAACGCGGAGAACGAGGTTCGTTACCCGCTACGAAGTCGACACGTGTCGTGCGAATGGACGCTCCTCGCGCATGCGAAATTGCGTCCCCTCGTCGACCTGGGCCAATGGACGCGAGGTCGACGCCCTGCCGAAGCGGAGTCGGACCACCTGTTCCACTTGCGCATGCGCCCTCAGAGCCCTGCCAAGCCAGGCCCCACACCCTTGGGCGACGCTGAACGGGGATGCGGTGGGCCACCGTCTCCTTTTCTTTGTGGATGGTGGCCTCAGTCCCCATTTTCCGCATCTCGTTTCGCTCCTCCTTTTCTCCTTTTTTTCTCCTTTCGTTGCTCTGTGCTATTGTGATATCGCTTCCCCTTAGTCGATATGGACCGTAGCCCCGACGCCGATAACTCGGCGCCGACTTCGGCTGACTTCCCTCTTCGTCACCCAATGGGTCGTGGTCTCAGCTTCACTCTAGAGTGGGAAGAATTCTAGAGTGAAGCTGAGACCACGACCCATTGGGTGACGAAGAGGGAAGTCAGCCGAAGTCGGCGCCGAGTTATCGGCGTCGGGGCTACGGTCCATATCGTTGTCGCGACATCGCGTGGTGTTGTGATCGACGCCGTCGTGAATTGCATGTGCAGCCTCGGTCCGCTTCCAGGAATGCATTGCAGCGTCATTGCCATCCTATACCCTGGAGATCTGTTGAAGGCTGAGGGACAGGTGTGCAGGACCTCAATCCGGCACATCGACCCGCAGACCAGTAAAGGGTATCACCGCGACGAGGCCGCCCGCGTGCTAAAGTAAGTGCTGAATTGTCGTCGATGACTCGCTTGTTAGTCGGCGACACAGGGTATCACACGCTGACCGCCTCCCTCCACCGCGGTGCTTCAGGTTCTTCCGCACGGCTGTCCTGGCCGAGCTGGGGCGTCACGGTAGGATGTCGGACTGGGCGCCGCCATCACAAGTAGTGGTGGAGGTCAGGCTGGCCGACTACGACCACCCTATCCGCGATGTGAGTTGCACGTTCAAGTAGTAAGGGGGGTGCCCGTTTCTGAATGCTCCGCTCATCATGTTCCGTGCTTGTATGCAGAAAGTGCCGGGCACAGTGTCGGACGGGCATGTCGGTGCCGGCGTGCTTTCCGCGACGTCGTTCGGGTGGGTAGCGATACAGATCGACCATCTGACAGGCGAGAAGGGTCGTAGTGGGGTGAGCATCGAGAGCGTCGGGATGAAGGGGCTGAAGGCTTTGCGCGACAGCATGGTTGAGTACGTCGGCAAGGTCATTGCCGTAAAACGCACCGCGGCGCCGACTTCTCAAGCTGCCGGACCCGCCGACAGTGCCATTGATGACGACGGCGCGGAAGGACAGAAGGCGCCCCAAGGTGCAGTTGCTGCCCAGCATCAGGGGAACGCGAGGGTGCATGGGGAAGGTGGAAACGGTGGAGGAGGCGACGCAGAGGCAGGTGCGGGAAGGTTGGAAACGGAGAATTCGTCGTCGTCGTCTGAGTCGGAGTCGGAGTCGGAGGAGGAAGACGAGGCGGTGAAGCGTAAGGACAAGGATGAGGAGGAGGAGGAGGAGGAGGAGGAGGAGGAGGAGGAGGAGGAGGAGGAGGAGGAGGAGGAGGAGGAGGAGGAGAATAAGGACGAGAATGGTGAGAAGTGGGAGGGAGGGAAGGATGAGGAGGGGGGGGATGAAGAGGTGGAGCTCGTGGTGGAGTATGTAGAGGGTACAGTTGAGGCGGGAGCGGCGAAAGAGGCGGTGGGGCCGGCAGATCAGGGGAACGAGGAAGAGAAGGATGACGGCGCGGGAAATGCTACGAGGTCGGCAGATGTGGGGAAGGAGAAGGGCGAGGTCGGCGTGGAGGCAACGACGGGAAATGGCCTTCATGAGGCGGCCTGCGAGGGAGGTGGGAAGGTGTCGGTCGACGCCGGCGAAGGGGCGAACAACACGGGCGTGCAGGAGAACGGGGAAGCACCTGGTCGGCAGGGCCCTGAACTGGACGATGTTGAGGAGCTGCGACGGGAGAACTGGTTGTTGCGGGCGGAGAACGCTCGGCTGGCGACGTTGCTCGATGCGGAGCGGGCTCGGCTGGACAGGTTTTTTGTTGGGATCAGTGGACTCGTCGACCACGTGAAAGGGTTGGCCGAGCAGGTCGACGACACCGAGAAGTATGCCGCGGAACAGCTGCAAAACGCGATGGAGGCCATGTTGAAGACCATCACGGGCAACATCACCGGCAGCTTTGACGAAGCGTGGAAGTTGATGAAGACATTCGCGGAACAGGCGACGGAGTGGTTGGAGGACTTCGACAATTCGGAGGGTCATTTCGCGTATGCACGGGCGTTAGCGGTCTCCGCCTTGGCCGAACACGTAGATTCGGTGGTGGGCGATGTGAAGAAGGGGTTGGAAGAGTACGTCTCGAACCACCTTGCCTCCGCGCAGGTCAACATCGCCACCGCCAGGCTCGCCGTGCCGCCGCCGCCATTGCCTCATCCCACGCCGCCCGCCATCCCGGAAGAGCTTTTGAAGTTGTTCAAGGCCGACATCATGAAGGCGGTGACGGAGGCCACCCAGCAGTCTTTCGTTGCTTCCGGGATGAAGATGGTGACAGAGATGATCGGCACTGTGGCGCCAGGTCGACGTGGGTTGTCGCCTTTGGCCAATGACGCCGATAACGTGCAAAGGAAAACGGCCGAGAAGCAGGGCCATAAGAGGACGGGCGACGGAGACGACAAGGAGAGCTCGAAGTGGAGCAAGGGAGTGGACGGTAGCCGCGGGTCAAAGCCTGCACAGCAGAGCGTGGTCAACCAGCTGAAGACGAAGGCGGGGTGGAAGGTGGTAAGGACGTCGCACAGCAAGGGAGGCGGAAGCGGGGGAGCAGAGGGTGGCCGTGCCGGCGGGGTCGCCGCTTACGTAGCTGCTCCGACTGGCCCGCCTTTGGTCGCCGAGCAGACCCATCCTCAGGCGAGCGGTGGGAAAGGCGTGACCGACAAGGAGGTGCCAACTGCTCAGGCGGCGAATGATGGCGACTCCGGAACCACCAAGGGACCGTCCGTCGCGGCGGCGGCCAAGCCTGCTTCTGCTACGGTTGCCGGCACCACCAATTCGAGTCCCCGTAACCCCCTTGCGGGTACGAGCGCGCCTGCCGGCCACTCAGGTGCAAACAAAGATGGGGAGGCTGCTCCAGCTCCAGCAGCCCCGGCTGCCGCCAAGGGCGTCGCGAAGGCTTCTTCGGCTAAGGGTGATGTCGTGGCATCAGCTAAGCCCCCCCCCAGTGGTACCGCGGTCAGGGAGATGCTCCGCCGCATGGAGGCACATAGCAGGGACGTGCAGCAGCATCCCGTGGTCGACGCCGGCCTTCCTGGAACAGCACGTCGCTCCGTCACTACGCAGGTTGCCGGCAAGTCGTCCGGTGCCCCACCTGCCGCGCCTCCGATGGCCGCCCCACCGCCTGCGGACCCCAAGTCCGCTTTTCTTCGCGCCCATTTAGGCGCACGCAAAGCGGCTGCTCCGTAAGTGACCCAGCCGGAACTCGGCAAAAGCGCGACGCCGACGTCGGTAAACGCGACCGCACCCACACTAGGTGCATCTGTGGTCAATGTGGCGGCGGAGAAGGGAGTGAGTGCAGCGCTCGCCACCGGCGGCCGCGCAGACAAGCATGCCAACCTCGCTGTCGTCATGGCCCATTTTGTAGCAGCAAAGCGCCCCGAGCACGCCCCCGCTACAGCCATCATGGACACGGCGCATGTGGTGCCGTCGGCGACCCATGGAGGGGGTTCGGCAAAGCAGACGGCCGCAACGGCTGCTGTCGCCGAGAGAAATGTTGGACGAAGGAAAAGGACAACAACGGGAAAGGGAAGGCGGTCTCTCAGAGGAGCACGCGGGCGATGTCTGCGGGGAAGTTGATGTCGGAAGAGAAAGGGAAGAAGGCGGAAGGGGAGCAGGACAAGACGGGCGGCAAGGGTAAGCCGGCGAAGAAGGAGAAGGCGGAGGAGGAGGACGAGGAGGGCGGCAAGGGAGATAAAGAGCATGGACGCAGGGATCATGGCATCCGCCGAGACAAGGCTGGCGACGGGCAAGGGTGGGAGGGCGAGATTAAGGTAAACGGACAGAATCGGTACATCGGCAAGTCGAGGGAGAAGATGGAGCTGGCCTACGAGCACGCGATTGCGTTCGTCGTCTACGACGGCTACGTGAGCAAGGTGCTCATGAAGGAGCTCACCGTCTTGAAGCCGGGGGAGTTGGATAAATGGAAGGAGGTGTGGGCGGAGGTCAAGTTCTTGCCGACTAGGATGTGGACGGTGATGTGGGCAAGAGGCTTGTGCCATCCGAGAGCACGGTAAGACGGATCCTGACGTGCCGAGTTCTGTCGACCAAGTCGTGTCATTACGCTGATGTTGACGAAGTCGTGTCGTTCTAATGTGTTTGCGCGGTAGGTTCGACGACATACTCGGCAGGTACCGTGGGTACGCGAGTGCGGGTGATGCGCTTCATGACGTGCTCTGGCCGGCGATCTGGTTCCCCATCATCGAGGACACGGAGGAAGGCAAGGAAGAGACGGACACTCTCATGTCGGCGATGGTAAATCGCGTGTCGATGTGCGCGGCGTATGGGAAGGTCACGGCGAGCGCGGCGTTTGGGAAGGTCGATGCGAGCGTGGAGGGGAAGGCGGACGAGAAGACGGAGATGGGGGCCCAGACGTTAGCGGCATGGGCATGCGCCATCTGGTGCTTCTTGGAGACGGGGGCGTCGGTGCTCGGTGCTGTGGGCAAAGGGAAGGCGACGGCGATGGTGGCAGGTGCGGGGGAGGCGAGGGCCGAGGACTTCAAGGAGGTGATGCACGCGGTGGTAGACATAGCACGCAGTAGGCAGGCTCCCGTGGGGGAGGTTGCACATAACGCCGCGCCATCGCTGCAGAGCCAGGCAGTGGCCAGGGCCTTCGCGAAGGGAGTTGAGGAAGTCGAGGCCGACATGATCGCAAGAGCGACGGTCGAGACCTTGGCGTTCTGGGGAATGTGCCCCGTCGCCGGGCCCAAGCTCAAAGCGCAGGGCATCGATGTGCTGTGTGACGCGAGGATGGAGTACGATATGGATCACACGGGGAGGAAGGGGGAGAAGGTCAAGCAGAGTAAGGGCAGCAGCAAGAGGAAGAAGGGCAAGCAGGGCAAGGGCAGTACGGATGCGTAGTTGGCGGGCTGTGGTGTGCAGGGTAGTATGGTCGGCGCCGATGTCGTAGTAATTCTAATGACTTTTGTATCGTAGGGCACGAATCGTTTTTGTTTTTTAGTAAATCACTGTCCACATTGAAACTTGCTAGCCGACTTTGAACGATGCGCTTTGTCGGCGCATATGTCGACATCAAAAGGAACATGCTACTCGGCGAGCAACGATGATAGAGAAGGTAGACACATGCTACTCCGCGACGAGTTATGTCGGCGAATATGTTGACACCCTAGCAACATGCAATCCTGCGAGACGTCGACATCGAGCTGTGTTTAGATTTCAGCAAGGATAGTATTTTTGTTTCTTACTGAGCGACCGACTACATTTAACACAGCGGGACCCAGTAGGTTCGCAAGGGCCTTGCAGTGGGTTGTTACAAACAACCGGAACACCATTTGGAAAAAGAAGGGAAGGGGGGGTCGGGGGGGGGGGGGGTCAGGCGCGATTATGCCGACTTCTTGCGCTTGGTCGGAGGACGGTGCACCGGAGCGGTCGGCTAGGCCGGTGCTGTCGACTTGGCCGGGGCCGTCGGCTTCGCCAGGTCGGCCTTGGTCTTCAGCATCTACTCCTCCCACGTGTCTGGAAACAAGGTTTTGACCCAATCACTCTGCTTCAGGTTGAGCGCCACAAGCGCACAGGCAAGGCGTAGCTTCGAGACCACCTTGGGGCCCAGCCCCTTGACTCCCAAACCAGGCTCTTTGGACAACATTGGTGCCGTTCCTGGTTTGAGCACCGTGAGGGCATCGGCGAAGGTCCCAATGCCCGATGCCGCGATCCTGTGCAGTGTGTCGACCACGACCTTGGTGTCGGCGTTGCCGTCGCTCGCGCGTAGCTGGCGCACCGCATCCATGACCTTCAGCATGCGGCGCACCCTCTTGTTGAGTGCACCCTGCGTTGCGCCGGCGAGGAGGGTGTGGCGGTCGATGAACCCCGGCTCGGCGATCCTGTCGCAAAGCCGACGGGTGTCATTAGCGATGGCGGAGTTCCAGAGGGGCCAGGCGTCCCTCACGGTCTTGGCCTCCCGCCACGGTTGTACCACGTTGAGCTCGTAACTAGCCTCCTCGTCCGTCTGTGGGGGTGGAGGGGGTTTGTCGTCCCCTCCATCGGCGCCGGCTCCCATGTTGGCCGAATCCGCCGAGCCACCCTCGCTGGGAGCTTGCGCGGTAGCGCACGGCGGGGCCTCCGGCACTCTCCGTGCTTCTGACACACGGATTGCCTCGGTGAGACGGGTTATCTCGGCGGTGAGAGACGCGATGGTGTTGTCGCGCTTCTCGAGCTCCTCTAGGAAGTCAATCCTCTCGTTCGCGGCACGCTCCATCTCCTTCGTCAGCTTCGCCTTGAGGGATATGTTGTAGTACTCAGTGTCCATGCGGACAGAGATTTCCTGCAGCGGTAGGACAAAGACGTTAGCCGCGAGGTGGTTTGGAATGCCCTACAGCCAGCTCGTCGTCGACTTACCTCTGCCTGAATTTGGGTCGGGTCCCGATGCTTGTTGGTCGTCTGGGTGTCGACCCTCTCGACCCGTTTCGCCCAGTGGTGGAAGAAGGGGATCCAGCAGAGCAGGGAGCCTTGGACGTACGGGTGCCATGGTGTGCGGACCAGCTTCACCGCTAGGTCCTCGGCGATGATGCGGCGCAGCATCTGGAGTGCGCGCCAGAAGTGCACCGCGGCTTTGTCGGCGTCGGACCCCACGACAGCCTTCCCTTCCGCCTGCAATTCGTCACGTGTATTAGGAGTTCAGACACTGTCGGCAACACGACTCGGAAACAAGGATACGAGGGCGTCGACTAACATACCGTCTTCAGCATGTCGTCGACGCCGGGGAAGATGTGCTCGCCGAGGAGCTTCAAGAGCTTATCGGAGGGCTCCACCCTGCTCCGGCCCAAGAAGTAGTCCTGCTTGTAACCAGAGTAACCGGCCTTCTTCATCACCACCCCCACCGGAATGGCGGTGATGTACGCTCGCGTCATCTTGTCGAGCGCCGAGTGACCCATCTCTGCGATCTTGACGCGCGGCGTGTCGTCGATGGCCAGCTCCTAGGCCCCTCCGGCTCGAGCGGCATGCACGTTCCTCTTGCAGAAGACCCCGTTTTTGTCCCACAACTGCCGCGTCCAACGTTGGTGGCTTGCCGCAAAGAGCTCCCCTTGGTTGGTGTCGTTATTGGCGAAGAAGAGGTGCTTCTTGTACCAGCTCGCGCGTGTGCTGGTGTCCACCGGCGGAATGAGGCGGACGCCGTGAAACTGGCCGATCTGGTCGAGGATGAAGTGCAACCATAGGCCCGTCTCGCCGACGGCGCACAACTCCGCTTCGAGATGCCGCGCAGCGCAGCTCTGCTGCAGACGCGCATCCTTGGACGTCTTTGAGTTCCGCGCAGCGATGACCATGACGACCGGCTGGTTCTCCGGGTTCACCGACGAGGTGCTCGCCAGTCGGTTCAAGAATATGTCGGGGAGCGTGATCTCGCGAATGCTTGCACCGCGTAGAAGAGAGTGGTGGGAGAGTAGAGTGAGCACCTTCAACAGCAGAAACCGCCATAGCGTCTACGACGGGCCCGTACCCCGCGGGTTCCACGCCTTGGCCGCCCACGTCGGCAGCACCCTGAACATGATCTGGCAAAACTGCTCGGCGGCGTAGGTATCGCCGATTGTTCCGCGACGCCGATCGGTGCAGTTCCTGCCAACAATGCCAAGGGTGGGGGGCAATTAGGGCGGCGTCGACTTAGTACAAGACAACAAGAGGCTAAACAAAAACTTGTTGGAGGGAGTACGGTGGTGGGGCGGTTGTATGCCCCCAACCCACCGAGGGCACTTCGGTGCCTTCGATCCCTTTGACTAGGGATCGGTGGGGTG
This sequence comes from Closterium sp. NIES-65, assembly GCA_948144175.1. Lineage (NCBI taxonomy): Eukaryota > Viridiplantae > Streptophyta > Zygnematophyceae > Desmidiales > Closteriaceae > Closterium > Closterium sp. NIES-65. The sequence goes on along the minus strand of CANXME010001621.1, from coordinate 466,008 downwards.
GCACCGATTGACTTCGGAAGACTCACAATTCGGTGCCACGTGGCGGCACCACATTCCAACCTTCAATTGCAAGGCGAATTCGGTGTGTTCGGTGTGAAATTCGGTGGCCGAATTTCACCCCAACCGAAATGTTACACGCGGCGCATTCGCGATGCGAGTGTAGCGATGCGATGTTACATGTGCGGTTTGATGTAATGCATTTGCTATAAATCGACTTGCCTTGTATGCATGTTTCAGAGCGAAACTCAGAGTTCTTTGTACAAGGTACATTCGAGCACAAATTCCAGAGAGCTCCTATCCTTGCTTCTAAGAGCACTACCTAGCACATAAACGGCGATGTCTCGCTCGATACTTAGGCGAACGAGGTGATCTACGGCTCGTTGGAAAGCTAGCAGAGTGCTCTACTGCTTAGAACAATTCCTGGTTCCTGCAAAGTAGAGGAGAGTCCTCTACAACAGTGGTATCAGAGCTGGTCGGAGGAGTCTACGCGCGCGACTTGTAGCAAGCATGATGACGTCAAGCGAAACCTCTGGCACTTCCTTAGGTGGTGTCGTCACGAATCCCGGCGAACCCTGGACAAACGCAACGGTGGTCGACACGTCGGCGGTTCCGATTTTCACGGGACAAAACTACTCCGCGTGGAAATTTAAGTTTCAAGTGCTCATGATGGAACGGGGACTTTGGGGTCTCTTCGACGGAACGGAGAAAAAGCCGGTCAACAAGGACGAGATCGCGACATGGAAGAAGAAGGACCAAAAGGCGTTCGCAACGTTGATTTCGCGCATCGGCATCAACCTCGTGATTTCGGTGCGCACGTGCATCAAGCTCGAAGCGTCGGCGCATGAAGCATGGAAGCGGCTCGAGACGATGCACGTGAACAAGACTCTCCACGGCAAGATCCTAGCCCGAAATGCGTTCTACACGGTGAAGTTACGAGCAGGCGAATCGATGCACGAGTATGCGACTCGTGTGGAGGAACTCGGGGAAACGTTCATAGACCTCGGTGGAACGGTCACGGAGGAGGATTGGATTCTCACCTTGCTTTGCGGCCTTTCGGAAGAGTGGTCGACGGTGATTACGACGCTCGATAGCGTACAAAGCACTTGGACGAAAGAAATGGTGGTCGGTCGGCTTCTCCATGAGTGATCACGTCGCCGACAATTCGGGAATGAGAGCGAGGGGACCGCCATGTTCTCCGGAGGGAGTTCTGGAAAGACGACCAAGTGGAACAAGGGTTCAACGAAGGAATCGTCCGGTGGGAGCGAGCATCGCGGCAAGTGTCACTATTGCCGCAAACCGGGACACTTTTGGCGGGAGTGTCGGAAGCGGCCGAGCGATTGGACTCCATCGAAGGCGCGGGACGAAGAGGGCAACGCGCACACGGCATCCGGCGAGGCCGATGATTCAAAGGAGTCGCTCGTGTTAGTGGCCGGCAACGGGAGCAAAACTCCAAGCGACGCGTGGTTCCTCGATACCGGGGCAACGCAACACATGATGCACTCGGCGTCGCTCCTCAACAACATTGGCGCTCCGGGAGACGTTACGAGCATCGTGTTCGGAAACAACGAATCGCTACCGGTGGTCGGAGTTGGGAGTACTCGCCTTATCGTCGATAGCGGTCCGGTGGACGTGACGAGCGTGTTTCACGTCCCGGGGGTGAAGGTGAACCTTCTATCCGTCCCGCAACTTGCGAAGAAGGGCGGGATCACCATCATCGACGGTGCGACAATGAACCTCTTTTGGAAGGGGGAGCAATTCGCGCAAGGTGTTCTCAACGGAGATATCTACCAACTCAAGACGTACCCGAGAGCGGCTTCATCCAACGTGGCGCAAGGCTCCAAGGCGACTCTTAAGGCGTGGCATAATCGGCTTGCGCACGCCAACTACGAGTCGGTCAAGGAGTTGGCCAACAAAGGACTTGCGAAGGGAGTCGACGTGATCGCCGGCAACGACGAGAAGGGTGTGTGCGCGGCGTTTGTCGAAGGAAAAATGGCTCGCAAGCCATTTGGTAGCCGTACCTCACCCCTCGCTAAGGACCCGCTTGCGCTTGTTCACATGGACGTGTGTGGACCGATGCGGCATGCATCAAAGGGAGGAGTGCGGTTCCTCTTAGTGATGCTCGACGACGCAACGCGGATGTGTTGGACCCGGCTCTTGAAGGCTAAAGGAGATGCGGCCAAGGCGATTCAAGAGTGGGCGCTCGACTTTTGCGACAACGGCAAGAAGCGGATCAAGTGCATTCGCACCGATGGTGGCGGCGAATTCGTGAACAACGAGCTTGAAAAATGGATGAAAAGCAAGGGCATTAAGCACGACGTCACGACACCCTACACACCCCAACAAAACGGAGCAGCGGAGCGACTCAACCGCACATTGGTGGAGGCCGTCCGTTCACCTCTTCAACACTCCAAGCTTGGGAATGAGTGGTGGGGAGAGGCGAGTGCGCTAGCGGCATGGATTCGTAATCGTGTGCCAACAAAGGTGCTACCGGGAACGACTTTGTTCTAAGCAAGGACCGGAACGAAGCCGAACCTATACCGCCTACGCACCTTTGGGTGCCTTTGCTACTACCATGTACCGGATCCAGTTCGCCACAAGTTGCAACCGAAAGCTCGTGCGGCGATCTTCTTGGGAGTGGCGCCAAACGAGCGTGCATGGCGAGTGTGGGACTTGGGTGAAAAGCGCGTTGTCACGTCTCGGGACGTGGTCTCCGATGAAGACAAGTTCCCGTCAAAGGAAAAACCCACTCAACAACTCACCTTCATCCTTTCGCCACGAGAGGAGGTTGAAGAGAGTGAGGTTCCATCTCAAGTGGAGAAGGAAGCCGAAGAAGGAGGGGGAGGGAACAACGAGGAGAGCGTTGATGATGTCGAGGAGGTGTCACCAACCGAGGCGGCAACTACCTCCACACCTTCCTCCCTACCATTGGCCTTGACTCACGAGCGTCGTGAGGTTCGTCCTCCCTCCAAGTACGCCGACTAACCTACGGTAGCCGTTGGGGAGACGGATAAGGAGGGCGTGGCATATTGCTTCGCGACCAAGGGTGATAATGAACACGCGGATTCCCTCACGGAACCACTCCCTAAAGGTTCACCCCGTGCATGCTATGAGCATGTTGGCTTGCGCACCTAATGGGTTGGGTGCAAGGGGGAGTGTTGGAGGGAGTTCGGTGGTGGGGCGGTTGTATGCCCCCAACCCACCGAGGGCACTTCGGTGCCTTCGATCCCTTTGACTAGGGATCGGTGGGGTTGCACCGATTGACTTCGGAAGACTCACAATTCGGTGCCACGTGGCGGCACCACATTCCAACCTTCAAGTGCAAGGCGAATTCGGTGTGTTCAGTGTGAAATTCGGTGGCCGAATTTCACCCCAACCGAAATGTTACACGCGGCGCATTCGCGATGCGAGTGTAGCGATGCGATGTTACATGTGCGGTTCGATGTAATGCATTTGCTATAAATCGACTTGCCTTGTATGCATGTTTCAGAGTGAAACTCAGAGTTCTTTGTACAAGGTACATTCGAGCACAAATTCCAGAGAGCTCCTATCCTTGCTTCTAAGAGCACTACCTAGCACATAAACGGCGATATCTCGCTCGATACTTAGGCGAACGAGGTGATCTACGGCTCGTTGGAAAGCTAGCAGAGTGCTCTACTGCTTAGAATAATTCCCAGATCCTGCAAAATAGAGCAGAGTCCTCTACAACAAAACTCACTTGATGTCCCGCTCGTTCTTGGTGCAGATCATGAACCGCACCTCCGACCTGACCACCGATATCTCTCGCATGATGCTCAGCTCCGTCTCCCGGTCTATCGTCGCCTCCACTCTCGCCGCCATCTGGTATGCCTTTAAGCGCCCAAGGAGCGTGTGCACTGTTGTAGATTGCACAGGCTGTGTTCCTGTGGCGTTGTCGCCCTCCTTGCTGGACTCGGCATCGAGATTCAACTCCGGAACCATGTACTTCACGTATGCGCGAAGCTGAGACTTGGTGACCCTAGGGCCGTGTGTCAGAACATTATAGCTTATGCTTTGCGTAGGCTGTAGTGGGGTAGCCCATAAGGGGTACAACCCAATTAGGGTTAGTACTTGTACCCAACTCTTTCATAGTTCATTCATTCTCTCGTTCTAATCTTCACATGGTATAGAGCAGGTTCCCTAGTGGGAACGCTTCCTTGGGCCCACCACTGGAAACTTTTTCTGACCGGAGCGCCAGTCGCTCCTGCCCGAGGCGCGCCTTATGGGCCGCCCTTCTGTCGAGCTCTCGTAGAGGCCCCTCGCGCCGCCCCTAGCGGCCCCGTCGCTGCCCTTCCAGGCCCCTCGCGGCCCCTAGCGGCCCCGTTGCCGCCCCTACGCGGCCCCGTTGCCGCCCTTCCAGGCCCCTTGCGGCCCCTAGTGGCCCCTCGCGGCCCCTAGCGGCCCCGTTGCCGCCCCTACACGGCCCCGTTGCCGCCCTTCCAGGCCCCTCGCGGCCACGTTGCCGCCCTTCCCGGCCCCTCGCGGCCCCTAGCGGCACCGTTGCCGCCCCTACGCGGCCTCGGCGCTGCCCCTGGTGGCCCTGTCGCCACCCCTAGCGGCCCCGTAGCCGCTTCCCTCCCTATGCGGCCCTGCTGCCGCCCCTACGCGGCCCCGTCGCCGCCCCTAGCGGCCTCGTCGCCGCCCCTACGCGGCCCCGTCGCCGCCCCACGCGGCCCCGTCGCCGCTCCCTTCCCTACACGGCCCCGTCGCCGCCCGTACGCGGCCCCGTCGCCACCCCTACGCGGCCCTGTCACCGCCCCTAGCGGCCCCGTCGCCGCTCCCTTCCCTACGCGGCCCCGTCGCCGCCCCTAGCGGCCCCGTCGCCGCCCCTACGTGGCCCCCTCGCCGCCCCTAGCGGCCCCGTCGCTGCTCTCTTCCCTTCGCGGCCCCGTCGCCGCCCCTAGCGGCCCCGTCGCCGCCCCTACGTGGTCCAGCGGCCGCCCCTAGCGGCCTCGTCGCCGCCCCTACGCGGCCCAGTCGTCGCCCCTCGCGGCCCCGTCGCCACTCTGCTCCCTACGCGACCCCGTCGCCGCCCCTAGCGGCCCCGTTGCCGCCCCTACCCGGCCCCGTTGTCGCCCCTAGCGAGCAGCCTAGCAGCCGAGCCGCCCCTGGAGCAGACGCGACTGCAGCAGCCGCCCTGGAAGCAGCCGCCACTGCAGCAGCCGCCCCCTGGAGCAGCCGCCACTGCAGCAGCCGCCCCTGGAGCAGCCGCCACTGCAGCAGCCGTCCCTAGGGCAGCAGCCACTGCAGCAGCCGTCCCTGGAGCAGCCGCCACTACAGCAGCCGCCCCTGGAGCAGCCACCAATGCAGCAATCGCCCCTAGAGCAGCCGCCACTGCAGCAACCGCCCCTGGAGCAGCCGCCACTACTGCAGCCGCCCCTGGAGCAGCCGCCACTGCAGCAGCCGCCCCTGGAGCAGCCGCCACTGCAGCAGCCGCCCCTGGAGCAGCAGCCACTGCAGCAGCCGTCCCTGGATCAGCCGCCACTGTAGCAGCCGCCCCTTGAGCAGCCGCCACTGCAGCAGCCGCCCCTGGAGCAGCCGCCACTGCAGCAGCCGCCCATGGAGCGGCCGCCACTGCAGGAGCCGCCCCTGGAGCGGCCGCCACAGCAGCAGCCGCCCCTGGAGAAGCCGCTACTGCTGCAGCAGCCCCTGGAGCAGCCGCTACTGCAGCAGCCACCCCTGGAGCAGCCGCCACTGCAGCAGCCGCCCCTGGAGCAACCGCCACTGCAGCAGCCGCGGAGCTCCCGCTCTACAGTGGTAGTGGCGTCGCCGTTGCCGCCGTCGTACGCCTGCCCTTCTCGCCACTGGTGAGCACTGCCCTGCCCGTACTGCTGTTACTGCTGCTCTTACTACTGCTGCTCTTTCTAATACTACTGCTGCTCCTGGCGTGGCCAGATGCAGCTCCAGCGTCGCCCGCGTGAGTCCCTCACCCCCCAACAGCTCCGTGAGTGGTACGCTAGTTGGGGTTGTCGGGGTGGCCGTAGTGGGAGTCGTCCTGGATAGAGTAGCTCGGCAGCTACTTATAGTGACCAGGTGCAGCCTCAGCGTCGTCCGCGAGTGGTCCTCTCGCCCCAGCTGCTTCGTGCGTGGTACGCGCAGGGTGACGGGTCACGGCGTACTGCTCGCTGTCCGTACGTCATTCGCACTGGTGCTCGGATTGGTCACCCTTGCAGGCGCTCACTCACGCACCGTCCCACTGCTTCGCCCTTCTGAGTGACGCCTGGCGTACGGAGTTTGGCGACGCGGCTGAGCTCCCCGATTGGGTGGAGCTGCTTCGGCTGCTGGTCGATATCTATTCTCTTGACTATGATGCTATCCTCACTGCCATGTATGCATTGCCTACTAGTGATGAGGGTGACTGTTACCTGTGTGTACCGCCTGACCCGGGCATTGAGGCTACTGCTCTAGGTGCTGGTGAGGCTGCTGCTCTAGGTGCTAGTGCGTCAGCTGCCCCAGGTGCTAGTGCGTCTGCTGCCCCAGGTGTTGGTGAGTCTGCGCTCTCAGGTACTACGTCGGCTCAGACCTTACACACCTTCACCCTGGACTCGGGTGCGTCCCGCTCCTTCTTTCGAGACCGCACCACACTTACGCCGCTCAGTCGGCCAGTTGCAGTCTCCCTTGCAGACCCCTCTGGGGGTCTTGTCCTTGCTAGCTTCTCCACTGTCCTACCGTGCCCTGCAGCCCCCTCTGGCACCCTGTCTGGTCTCTACCTCCCCTCGTTCTCTACGAACTTGGTGAGTGGAGCGGACCTACAGGATAGGGGGGTTGACCAGTTCACTCCTGCGAGTCAACGAGTGACCCACTGCACGTGTGCTCAGACAGGCCGACACTTGGCCACGTTCACCCGTCGGCCAGGGTCGAGCCAGTACACTCTTACTACTGAGTCTTCTCCGGCTTCTGAGTCTGCCCAGGTAGCTGCGTCGAGTCAGGTGTTTGCTGCGGCGTCCAGGTCTGGTCCTGAGTCTGCTCCCTGCTCGTGTCGTCTGCTGTCCCACCAGAATCTCCTTTGGCACAACCGCCTTGGTCACCCCTCCCTGCCAAGCCATGGCCTCCCGTGTCCTTGTCTCTGGTCTCCCTCGGTCTCTCCCTCCCCTTCATCCGGGGCCAGGCCCTACCTGCGTCCCCTACGTCGAGGGGCGACAGCGCGCCGCCCCTCACTCCTCCGAGTTTCCTCCGACAGAGGCTCCGCTGCAGACTCTCCACATGGACGTGTGGGGCCCAGCCCGCGTCAGTGGGCAGGGGCGCGAGCGGTACTTCCTGCAAGTGGTTGACGACTACTCGCGTTACACCACAGTCTTCCCCTTGCGCAGCAAGGGTGATGTCACTGAGGTGTTGATCGACTGGATCCGCGCAGCTCGTCTCCAGCTCAGAGAGAGTTTCGGCTCGGACTTTCCTGTTCTGCGTCTGCACTCGGACAGAGGCGGAGAGTTTTCCTCTGCCCGTCTGGGAGCCTTCTGTCATGCACAGGGCATCCGCCAGACCTTCACGCTTCCGGCCTCTCCACAGCAAAATGGGATTGCTGAGCGCCGCATTGGCATGGTCATGGACGTCGCTCGTACGTCCATGATGCATGCGGTTGCCCCCCATTTTCTGTGGCCGTTTGCGGTTCAGTACGCGGCGCATCAGCTCAACCTTCAGCCCCGGGTCTCCTTGCCAGAGACCTCCCCCGCCTTGCGGTGGACCGGGAAGGTTGGCGATGCGTCTGCGTTTCGGGTCTGGGGATCTCGGGCGTTTGTCCGCGACTTGTCTGCGGACAAGCTGTCCCCTCGTGCTGTTCCCTGCGTCTTCCTTGGCTTCCCCCCTGACGCGCCTGGCTGGCAGTTTTACCACCCCACCTCGCACCGTGTTCTGTCCTCCCAGGACGTCACCTATGACGAGTCGGTACCTTACTACCGTCTCTTCCCCTACCACACTGTGCCTCTCCCCCCGCCGCCGCTCTTCCTTGCACCAGGTCCTCCCCCGGTAGACCCCCTCCCCCCTCAGGGTCCTGCCCCGTCAGGTGTGTCCCAGGTAGACGCCGTCGAGCCTGTCGAGGTAGCTGTTGACTCTGGTGCTGCTAGAGGTGTTGAGCCTGCGGGTGCCGGGTCTGGGGGTGCTGAGACTGGGGGTGCTGAGACTGGGGGTGCTGAGTCTGGGGGTGCTGAGACTGGGGGTGCGGAGCCTGGAGGTGCGGAGCCTGGGGGTGCTAAGCTTGGGGGCGCTGGGTCTGCTCGTGTGGTCGCCGGCGGTGCTTCGTCGAGGCGGGAGCTACTCTCTCCATAGGAGCTGCGCGAGTGGTTTGCCCGTCGCTGGTGACGTGTTGCTGAGACTAGGGGTGCTGCTTATGCAGAGAAAACTGAAACGAGAATGAATGCACTATGAAAGAGTTGGGTACAAGTACTAACCCTAATTGGGTTGTACCCCATATGGGCTACCCCACTACAGCCTACACAAAAGCATAAGTTATAATGTTCTGACATATGCTACTGGACTTGGTCCTACTGGAGCTGCTCGCCGTGCTGGTGCTGCTGGAGCTGGAGCTACTGGGGGTGTTGGCGCTGGTGTTTCTACTGGTGCTGGTGCGTCTGGGGGTGCTGCTGAGGCTGCTGGTGCTGACGGTCCTACTAGTGTTGGTGCTGTTGGAGCTGGAGCTACTTGAGGAGTTCGCGCAGGCGGTGCTGCTGGCGCTGGTGCTTCAGAGGGTGCTTGAGTTGACGCTGTTGGAGCTTAAGGTGCTGTTGGCGTTGGTGCTGCCGCTTGGGGTACTTGTGCCGTCCTTGCTGGTTCTGGTTACGCTGCGCGGCCGAGGCCGTACTTCGTTCCGCTCCTGGAGCAGGTTCTTGGTCTCCAGCCCTCTCCTGGTCCTACTCCTCCCTTAGAGTGTCCACAGCCTGTCCAGTCGCAGTCACAGTTACAGCCCGCCTCCCCTCTACCTGCTCCTTCTCCCTACACTGGTCCTGCTGGAGGTCTTGCTGAGCGTCGTGAGCCTGCGTCTCGTCCTGCGTCGCATGTTCGTGCTGCTCGCACTAGTGGTCGTACTGCACGTCCGCGTCCTCCTGCGGTCTCCGGCACACACCAGATGGCGGTGCGTCCTTCCACTGCTCCTCTGCGTGTCCCGTTGTCGTCTCCTCCAGAGTCCTCTCTTCCTTCTCTTGCTGACCCGGAGTCTGACTCCCTTCGTGCTGCTAGTCCTTCGGTCACGCACCTTCTTGCTACTGTTGTCACTGACCCTTCCTTTGAGTCCACTGTTGCGTCTGCCCTAGTTGCTGAGCTTGTCGACTTCGTTGCTCGTTGTCGTCTTGACTACGCTGCTAGTCTAGTTGCTGAGTCTGAGTCTTTCTGTCCTCCGTCCGTCGAGGGTGAGTGTGCTCTTATCACGGACGTCCTTGAGGACAGGCAAGAGGAGTTCCAGTGCTTTGCTGCTGCTTTGCCCCATCTCGTGTCCACGCTGATTGCCCCTGAGGGAGACCCGGATGCACCAGACATCCCGACTCCTCGATCGTACGCTGAGGCGATCGAGGGTCCCTACTCCTCTCAGTGGCAGTCAGCCATGGACGCAGAGATGGCTTCCTGGAAGTCCACAGGCACCTACGTCGACGAGGTTCCCCCACCTGGGGCGAACATCGTCAGTGGCATGTGGATTTTCTGGGTGAAGCGGCCGTCGGGTTCTCCGCCTGTCTTCAAGGCGCGTTACGTCGCTCGAGGCTTCAGTCAGCGGCAGGGAGTTGACTACTTTCAGACCTTCTCTCCCACCCCGAAGATGAGCACTCTTCGGGTGCTGCTGCACATAGCCGCTCAGCGCGACTACGAGCTTCACTCTCTTGACTTCAGCACAGCTTTCCTGCAGGGCAGCCTGCACGAGGAGATCTGGCTGCGCCGCCCTCCTGGCTTCACTGGGTCGTTTCCTCCTGGTACCCAGTGGAGCCTCCGGCGGCCAGTCTACGGTCTCCGCCAGGCGCCCCGTGAGTGGCACGACACACTAAGGACTACACTTGCGGCTCTTGGGTTTGCTCCTTCTACAGCCGACCCGTCGCTGTTTCTACGCACTGACACCTCTCTGCCGCCGTTCTACATCCTCGTGTACGTTGACGACTTGGTCTTTGCCACAGCTGACACTGCTTGACTCGCCCACGTGAAGTCCGAGCTGCAGAAGAGACACACGTGCACAGACCTGGGTGAACTGCGCAGCTACCTTGGCTTGCAGATCACCCGAGACAGAGCACAGCGCACCATTACCCTGACTCAGTCACACATGGTGCAGCAGGTCCTTCAGCGCTTCGACTTCACGTACTCCTCGCCTCAGGCCACTCCTCTGTCTACTCGCCACTCGCTCTCAGCTCTGCCTTCGGATGAGTCCGTAGAGCCGAGTGGCCCTTACCCAGAGCTTGTTGGCTGCCTCATGTACCTGATGACCTGCACACGACCTGACCTTGCATACCCTCTTAGCATCTTGGCACGCTATGTTGCTCCTGGGAGACACCGACCAGAGCACATGGCTGCAGCGAAGAGGGTGTTGCGCTACGTGTGCAGTACGTCGGGCATGGGGCTAGTGCTTGGAGGGCGACGTCGAGTGGTCCTCACAGGTCACGCTGACGCTTCTTGGGCTGCATCCGGCTCTACAGCGGTCGTCACAGGGTTACACCTTCAGCCTTGGCTCCGGCTCTGTTTCGTGGCGGTCTACCCGCTCGTCTTCTGTTCTCAGCTCCAGCTGTGAGGCTGAGATCTACGCAGGGGCCATGGCTGCACAGGAGCTACGTTGGCTCACCTACCTGCTGACTGACCTAGGAGAGCAGCCTCGTTCTCCTCCAGTTGTGTACGTAGACAACTAGGCCATGTTGGCCTTGTGTCAGGAGCACAAACTGGAGCACAGAACGAAGCACATTGCTCCCCGCTACTTTCTTGCTCGTGAGCTGCAGCAGCGTGGTCAGCTCCGCCTCACCTACGTGGCCTCTTAGGCCAACACTGCTGATATCTTCACCAAGGCCCTTCCGCCTTGTGTCCATCAGCGCTTCTGTACTTTGCTAGGTCTTGTGCCTACCTGGCCTCACTTGCTCACTTCTTGATCTTGTTTGTACTGTACTCTTTCTATACCTGCACTTGCTTGTTTACCTTTATATATATGATCTTGCATGTGAACTGGCCTTGTGGCCTTACTCTTGTGCTCGGACTGTGTGATGACTTTGTGATCCACCCTGAGCTTGCTTTGCTTTGCTTGACTCGTCTTGTGACCACTTGTTCTCCCCCACTTTGCCTATGGGGGTTTGTCAGAACATTATAGCTTATGCTTTGCGTAGGCTGTAGTGGGGTAGCCCATAAGGGGTACAACCCAATTAGGGTTAGTACTTGTACCCAACTCTTTTATAGTTCATTCATTCTCGCGTTCTAATCTTCACACCGTGCAGCCACACGTACGACCGGGGGACATCGGCCTCTTGGTCCCAGTTTTTCTTCTTGTTGTCCCGGATGTAGTGCCCTATCTCGTCAACGTGCTTAAGCCTGTACTCCTGCAGAAGCTTGTTGCGAATTTGCCTCAACATCTTCGCCGCCCACCTCTTGTAGTGATAGATCCACGAGGTATACTGCCTCAGCGTGCAGTTCCTCTCCACGGTTTGCAGGTGGCGTAGGGCGTCCAAGACGAGCACGTCGATGGTCGCGTACACAATGTCTTCCTCGACGAAGTCTGCCGCCCTCGACTGTTCGCGCGGCACCGACAAAAAGGTCGGCATCCTCGTCTTGTTCGAGCAGATTATCTATGTATTCAAGTTCTCGCCTGATCCGTTCTTCCAAGGTGCGCTGACTAGTGCTACGGGACGGATGTCACAACATATATTTGTAACTGCCTGTAGCTGTAGTTAGTGTAGATATTTAAACTTTGTTTGGTGGTGCACCTTATGTGTTTCCTTTGCTATATGTACTTCGAAACTATAGTGAAGCCACACATTCTCCAACTCTCCCTTCCAACTCTCTCGACACCTCGCCTAGGTGAAACCCGCTCGATATCCTACTTGGGCCTAGGCTACTAAGCCTAGGCCCTACTTAATCTTAACTCATTCTCGTTCAACTCTCGACATGTTATCAGAGCGACGTTCGTTCTGGCCTCACGTTTCCGCTGCTATGATTTTCCGGTCGCGCGCCTAGGGCGCGTGACGATTTTTACCTTGTCCCGCCCCCGGTTGGCGTGTGACGCCTTTTCTGCCCGTCGCGCGCCCCGTGGCACGCGACGGTGCCCTTAACCTGCCCATCGTGCGCCCCGTGGCACACGATGGTGCCCTGCTCGTCGTGCGCCCCGAGGCACACGATCGGGCCCTTTCTCTTATCTTACCCGTCGTGCGCCCCGTGGCACTGGCACGCGACGGGCCTTTCCGCCCCTTCTCTCCCTGAAGCCGCCCTTGATCCATCTGCGCCGACACCGTTTAGCCGCTCTGCGGCTTTCTTCCCGCCCACCCCCCTCCTCCTTTGTCTCCCTGCAGCCGTGGGGAGGAGGGTATGGGGGTGGCGGGTGTTGGAGTGTTGGGTCAACTCTCTCCCTTCCCTATGGAAAAAAGAACGAGAATGAATGAACTATGAGTGAAGTGAGTACAAATAGCAAAACCCTAATTGGGTTGTACCCCCTATGGGATACCCCACTGTAGCCTACACAACAGCATAAGCTACATATATGTTCTGACACACCCCCATAGGCAAAGTGGGGGAGAACAAGGGGTCACAAGACCAGTCAAGCAAAGCAAAGCAAAGCTCAGGGTGGATCACAAAGTCACCACACAGTCCGAGCACAAGAGCAAGGCCACAAGGCCAGTTCACATGCAGGAGTACACACATATATATATAAAGCTAGACAAGCAAGAGCAGGTATATATATGTGACAGTACAAGTAAAGTCAAGAGGAGAGCAAGTGAGGCAAGACAGGCACAAGACCCAGCTGGGTGCAGAAGCGCTGATGGTCACAAGGCGCGAGTGCCTTGGTGAACACATCAGCAGTGTTGGCCTCAGATGCCACGTACGCAAGTCGCAACTGTCCACGCTGCTGTAGCTCACGAGCAAGGAAGTAGCGAAGAGCAATGTGCTTCGTTCTGTGCTACAGACGCTGCTCTCGACACAAGGCCAGCATGGCCTTGTTGTCTACGTACAGCACTGGAGGAGAACGAGGCGGCTCTCCAAGGTCAGTCAGCAGGTAGGTGAGCCAGTGAAGCTCCTGTGCAGCCATGGCCCCTGCGTAGATCTCAGCCTCACAACTCGAGCTGAGAACCGAAGACGAGCGAGTAGCCCGCCACGAGACAGAGCCGGAGCCAAGGCTGAAGGTGTAACCCTGTGACGACCGCTGCGTAGCCTGGTCGTCAGCCCAAGAAGCGTCCGCGTGACCTGTAAGTACCACTGGACTGTGCCCTCCAAGCACTAGCCCCATGCCCGACGTACTGCACAGGTAGCGCAATACCCTCTTCGCTGCAGCCATGTGCTCTGGTCGGTGTCTCCCAGGAGCAACATAGCGTGCAAGAATGCTAAGAGGGTATGCAAGGTCAGGTCGTGTGCAGGTCATCAGGTACATGAGGCAGCCAACAAGCTCTGGGTACGGGCCACTCGACTCTACGGACTCATCCGAAGGCAGAGCTGAGAGCGAGTGACGAGTAGACAGAGGAGTGGCCTGAGGCGAGGAGTACGTGAAGCCGAAGCGCTGAAGGACCTGCTGCACCATGTGTGACTGAGTCAAGGTAATGGTGCGGCGTGCTCTGTCCCGAGTGATCTGCAAGCCAAGGTAGCTGCGCAGTACACCCAGGTCTGTGCACGTGTGTCTCTTCAGCAGCTCGGACTTCACGTAGGCGAGTCCAGCAGTGTCCGCTGTGGCAAAGACCAAGTCGTCGACGTACACGAAGATGTAGAACGGCGGCTGTGAAGTGTCGGTGCGCAGAAAGAGCGACGGGTCAGCAGTAGAAGGAGCAAACCCAAGGGCCGCAAGCGTAGTCCTCAGTGTGTCGTGCCACTCACGTGGTGCCTGGCGGAGACCGTAGACTGGCCGTCGGAGGCTCCACTGGGTGCCAGGAGGGAAAGTCCCAGTGAAGCCAGGCGGACGGCGCAGCCAGATCTCCTCGTGCAGGCTCCCCTGCAAGAACGCAGTACTGAAGTCGAGAGAGTGAAGCTCGTAGTCGCGCTGAGCGGCTATGTGCAGCAGCACCCGAAGAGTGGTCATCTTCGGGGTGGGAGAGAAGGTCTGAAAGTAGTCAACTCCCTGCCGCTGACTGAAGCCACGAGCGACGTACCGTGCCTTGAAGACAGGTGGAGAGCCCGGCGGCCGCTTCACCCTGAAGATCCACATGCCACTGACGATGTTCGCCCCAGGAGGGGGAACCGCGTCAACGTAGGTGCCTGTGGACTTCCAGGAAGCCATCTCTGCATCCATAGCTGCCTGCCACTGAGAGGAGTAGGGACCCTCTACGGCCTCCGCGTAAGAGCGCGGAGTCGGGATGTCTAGTGCATCTGGATCTCCCTCAGGAGCAAGCAGTACAGACGCGAGATGAGGTGAAGCAGCAGCCAGACACTGGAACTCCTCCTGCCTGTCCTCTAGGACGTCCGTGCCAAGAGCACACTCACCCCCGACGGACGGAGGACAGACAGACGCAGACTCAGCAACAAGACTAGCAGCGTAGTCTAGACGACAGCGAGCAGAAAAGTCGACGAGCTCAGCGACAAGAGCAGACGCAGCAGCGGACTCAAAAGAGGGGTCAGTGACGACAGTAGCAAGCAGACGCGTGACAGTAGGACTGGCAGCACGAAGGGAGTCCGACTCTGGGTCGGTAAGCACAGGAAGGGAGGACTCAGGAGGAGAAGGCAAAAGGGCACGCAGAGGAGCAGTGGACGGACGCAGAGACATCCGGTGCGTGCCAGGGACAGGAGGAGGACGCGGACGCGAACCACGACCACTAGCGCGGGCAGCACAAACAGGCGACGCGGGACGAGACGCAGGCTCACGACGCTCAGTAAGACCTCCAGTAGGACAGTGTAAGGAGAGGGAGCAGGCAGTGGGGAGGTAGGCTCCAACAGTGACTGCGACTGGACAGGCTGTGGACACTCTACCGGAGGAGAAAGACCAAGAACCTGCTGCAGAAGCGGAAAGAAGTACGGCCGAGGCCGCGCGGCAGCTCCAGACTCAGCAGGGACAACACCAGCACCCTCAGCGGCAGCACCAGCGCCACCAACACCTCCTGCGGCAGTACCTCCAGCAGCACCAGCAGCAGAACCACCGTCAGGACAGACAGCAGCAGACTCAGCACCACCGCCCTCAGCAGCCCCAGCTCCAGTAGGACCCGCAGGCGTAGCACCTCCGGGACCGGCGGCACCAGCACCCTCGACGGTCGGAGAAGCTCCAGCTCCAGCAGTACGCCTCTAGCGGCGAGCAAACCACTCGCGCAGCTCCTGTGGAGAGAGGGGCTCCCGCCGAGACGCAGCACCAGGAGAAACCCCAGGCTCAGCGGCTCCAGACGGAGCACCCCCAGGCTCAGCAGCTCCAGACGTAGCACCCCCAGGCTCAGCAGCTCCAGACTCAGCACCCCCAGGCTCAGCATCTCCAGACTCAGCACCCCCAGGCTCAGCAGCTCCAGCTCCAGTAGGACCCGCAGGCCCAGCAGCTCCGGGACCGGCAGCACCAGCACCCTCAGCAGTCGAAGGAGCTCCAGCTCCAGCAGCACGCCTCCAGCGGCGAGCAAACCACTCGCGCAGCTCCTGTGGAGAGAGCAGCTCCCGCCGAGACGGAGCAACCGGAGAGCCCCCAGGTCCAGCAGTCGCAGGCTCCGCACCTCCAGGCTCAGCACCCCCAGGCTCAGCAGCTCCTGACGTAGCACCCCCCGGCTCAGTACCCCCAGCAGCAGCACCCCTAAGCTCAGCACCCCCCGGCCTCGCACCCCCAGGCTCAGCACCCCCAGCAGCAGCACCCCCAAGCTCAGCACCCGCAGGCGTAGCACCCCCAGGCTCTGCACCCGCAACAGGACCAGACTCAGCAGCAACCTCGACTGGCTCGACTGTGTCTACCTGGGACACACCTGAAGGGGCAGGAACCTGAGGGAGGAGGGGGTCTACCGGGGGGGGAACTGGCACCAGGAAGTCGGGTGGGGGGGGGAGGGAAGGAGTACGGTAGGGGAAGAGGCGGTAGAAGGGGACTGACTCGTCGAACGTGACGTCGTGGGAGGACAGAACACGACGAGAGGAGGGGTGGTAGAACTGCCACCCTGGAGCGTCAGGGGGGAAGCCAAGGAAGACACAGGGAGCAGCACGGGGGGACAGCTTGTCCGCAGACAAGTCGCGGACAAACGCCCGAGATCCCCAGACACGGAACGCAGACGCATCGCCGACCTTCCCCGTCCACAGTAACACTGGGGACATCGCGGGCCGAGAGACCCTGGGGTGAAGGTGGAGCTGATGCGCCGCGTACCTCACCGCAAACGGCCACAGAAAATGGGGGGCAGCCGCATGCATCATGGACGTACGAGCAACATCCATGACCATGCCAATGCGGCGCTCAGCAATCCCATTTTGCTGTGGAGAGTCCGGAAGCGTAAAGGTCTGGCGGATCCCCTGTGCACGACAGTAGTCTCGCAGAAGGCGAGAAGAGAACTCCCCCCCTCGGTCAGAGTGCAGACGCAGAACAGGAAAGTCCGAGCCGAAGCTCCTCCTGAGCTGGAGACGAGCCTCCCGGATCCAGTCGATCAGCACCTCAGTGACAGCACCCTTGCTGCGCAAGGGGAAGACTGTGGTGTAACGCGAGTAGTCGTCAACCACCAATAGGAAGTAGCGCTCGTGACCCTGCCCACGGACGGGGGCCGGGCCCCACACGTCCATGTGAAGTGTCTGCAGAGGAGCCTCTGTCGGGGGAAACTGGGAGGAGTGAGGAGCAGCCCTGAGGCGCCCCTCGACACAGGGGACACAGGAAGGTCCTGGTCCCGAAGGAAAGGGAGGGAGAGACTGGGGAAGACCAGAGACAAGGACACGGGAAGCCATGCCCCGAAGGCGGGGCAAGGAGGGGTGGCCAAGACGGTGGTGCCACAGGAGAGTCTCGTGAGACAGGAGGCGACACGAACAGGGGGCAGACTCAGGACCAGACCTGGACGCAGCAGCAAACACCTGACCTGACGCTGCTACCTGACCGGACGCAAGGACAGGAGGAGACTCAGTGGTCAGGGTGTAGAGGCTCGACCCCGGCCGACGCGAGAACGTGGCCAGGTGCCGGCCTGTGCGTGCGTCCGTGCAGTGGGTCACCCGCTGACTCGCAGGAGTGAACTGGTGAACCCCCGCATCCTGCAGGTCTGCACCACTCACCAAGTTCGTCGAGAACGAGGGGAGGTACAGGCCAGACAGGGTGCCCGAGGGGGCAGCCGGACACGGGAGGACAGTGGAGAAGTGAGCGAGGACAGGACCCCCAGAGGGGTCAGCCAGGGAGACTGCAACCGACCGACCAAGCGGCGTGAGTGTGGTGCGGTCCTGAAAGAAGGAGCGAGAAGCCCCAGAGTCAAGTGTAAAGGTGAGGGAGGCCGAAGCCAACGCGGTACCTGAGAGCGCAGCCTCACCCGCACCTGAGGAAGCAGACTCACTAGCACCTAGAGCAGCAGCCGCACCTGTACCTGGAGCAGGAGACTCACTAGCACCCAGAGCAGCAGCAGCCTCACCAGTAGCTAGAGCAGCAGGTCCTATACCCGGGTCAGGCGGGACGCACAGGTGACCGGCACGGTCAGCACTAGTAGGCAATGCATACATGGCAGTGAGAATAGCATCATAGTCAAGAGTAAATATATCTACCCTCTGCCTAAGCAACTCCACCCAGTTGGGGAGCTCAGCCTCGTCGCCAAACACGGTACGCCAGGCGTCGCTCAGACGGGCGAAGCAGCGGGACTGTGTATGACTAGGTGTCCCACAAGGCTGACCAGTCCGAGCACCAGTGAGAATCACGTAAGAGCAGCGAACAAAACTGAGAGACCCTCCACTCTGAGCGTACCACTCACGAAGCTGCTGAGGCGTGAGAGACGCGCGGGGGGGTCGCGGGAGCTGCATCTGGCCGCCACCAGTAGTAGAAGCAGCAGGAGTGGTAGCAGTAGTAGCGCCACCACCCCTACAGCCCCAACCAGCGTACCACTCACGCAGCTGCTGGGGCGTGAGGGACTCACGCAGACGTCGATGGGGCTGCATCTGGCTCCACCAGTAGAGGCAGGAGCAGGAGTAGCAGCAGTAAGGCAGGCAGCCAGGCAAGCCAAAAAGGGAGGCAGGCAGGCAAGCAGGCGACGCGCAGCGTGCTAGCAGGGCAGGGGCTCACCAGTGGTGGGTAGAGTAGGCTCGGCGACACAGCGGCTCGGCAGCACGGCGGCTCTGCGGCTCGGGCGACTCGGGCGGCTCGGCGGCAGGGCGGCTCGGCAGCAACTGCAGCTCGGCAGCTCGGCGACCCGGCGGCGCGGCTGGAGGGCGGCTCGGCTGCTGGGAGGCTCGGGTGTAGAGCGGCTCGGCTGCTGGGAGGCTCGGGTGTAGAGCGGCTCGGCGGCGGAGCGGCTCGGCGGCGAGGCGGCTCGGCTGCAGGGCGGCTCGAGACGAAGGAGGAGGAGAAGCAGGGGAGACCACACACCTGCCACCCCTCAGCTGGCCTCTCAGGTCGCCTGTCGAGGCGACCTAAGGGGGCCGCTTGCGGCCCCCGAAGGAGCCGCGACGGGCGACGGGAAAAGGGGGGGGGGGGAGGCGGCTCGGGCGGCTCGGGCGGCTCGGGCAGTCAGCGGCACAGGCGGCTCGGGCGGCTCGGCTCCTCAGCTGCGCAGACGGCTCGGGCGGCTCAGGCTGCACGGCGGCTAACGAGCGGCGTGGGGGGGGCCGGGACGGCGGTGTGCAGCAGGGACGGGCGGCGCACTGGCGGTGTGAGGCCGGGACGGGCGCGCGCGGGCGGCTAGGGGCCGGGACGGGCGCGCGCGGGTGGCTAGGGGCCGGGACGGGCGGCGCGCGGGCGGCTAGGGGCCTGAACGGGCGGCGCGCGAGCGGCTAGGGGCCGGGACAGGCGGCGCGCGGGCGGCTAGGGGCCTGAACGGGCGGCGCGCGAGCGGCTAGGGGCCGGGACGGGCGGCGCGCGGGCGGCTAGGGGCCTGAACGGGCGTGCGCGGGCGGCTAGGGGGCCGCAGGGCAGGCCGAAAGAGTGAGAGCGAGGGCCCGGAGCGCGCTCCGGGCAGAAAAAAGTTTAAAAGTGGTGGGCCCTAAGCACAGTTCCCACGGGGGAACCTGCTCGATACCATGTGGAAAATAGAACGAGAATGAATGAACTATGAGTGAAGTGAGTACAAATAGCAAAACCCTAATTGGGTTGTACCCCCTATGGGATACCCCACTGTAGCCTACACAACAGCATAAGCTACATATATGTTCTGACATTCCCCTCCTCCTTCTTTCAGTCCCACCGCTGCAGCTGCCGCTGGGGGGGGAGGGTGTGAGGATGTGGGGGAGCAGGGGGAGTGGTACCGGGGTGGCGGGTGTGAGGCAACATGCAGCCGTCCCTCCACCTCTCCTCTCTTCCCCCCTTCTCTGCTGCTCCTGCAGCAGTGTGGGGGAGGGGAAGGAGGAGGGTGAGGAGATGGAGGGGGTGACCACTTAGTGTCAGCCCGCCTGCATTACCTGCTGTTGCTTGCATTTTATTTTGCATGTGTACATCTGCAGGTTGTATTCTGCACATACTCCTGCTGCAGGCAGTTATGGGGGAGTGTCACAACATATATTTGTAACTGCCTGTAGCTGTAGTTAGTGTAGATATTTAAACTTTGTTTGGTGGTGCACCTTATGTGTTTCCTTTGCTATATGTACTTCGAAACTATAGTGAAGCCACACATTCTCCAACTCTCCCTTCCAACTCTCTCGACACCTCGCCTAGGTGAAACCCGCTCGATATCCTACTTGGGCCTAGGCTACTAAGCCTAGGCCCTACTTAATCTTAACTCATTCTCGTTCAACTCTCGACAACGGACGCTCGTCGTTTTCGTCATCGCTTTCCTCCTCCTCCTCCTCCTCCCCCCCATCCTCCTCCTCATCGACCTCAACCTGGTTTCGCGTCGGATTCTGTTTTTTGTTCTTGTTAATTTCCCCGATCGGCTGTGGGGGAATGTCCTTGGTGAACTCCCCTTCTGGAATCTGCGTCAGCTTGTCAAGATCGTAGAGTAAGGGGAGCGTCTGTTCCTCGGTAGATGTCGGACTGTGGTCGGTGGATGGTCTAGCGTCAGTCATGTCGACGTCGGCCATGTGGCAGCACGTATGTTGCTCTACCGTCGTCCGTGTGCGATGCGGAGGTCGGTAAACCAGAGACGGTATTGATTCACGGGTGCGGTGTACAACCGAAGAGTAGCGCGGCGGTCTTCCTCTAGATAACGTTCAATAACGTCTAACTCGTGTTCGACCTCGAGATTGCGGGGGTTGGTAAACCAAAGACGGTACTGAGTCACGGGTGTGGTGAACGCCCGGAGAGTTGCGCAGCGGTCTTCTTTGAATTCTCGGTCGAGTGAGTCTAACTCGACTTCGACCTCGAGCCGTTCCAGCTCCGCTTTGATGTCGGCGTCTACAGAGTCGGCGAGGGGTGGAATGGGTTGCGGCTGTTGGGCTCTAGGGCGACCTCTGGCCATGCGTCGCCGACTTGCTACGTCGGCGGGGACGTTAGGAGCTTGCACCGATGTTTAGCTAAAACAGCAGACGTCGACGTCGATGACTACTGACTGTCAGATTACTATAGCTGATGCATGTTTGTAGGCTATAGTGGGGTAGCACATATGGGGTACAGCTTTCTAGGGTTGTATTTGTACCCAACCCTGACTTAGTCATTTCATTCCTGTTTGCTTATTATCACATGGTATCAGAGCGGGTCCTTCTAAGGACCGTTTTTTTTGGGCCCACCGAAGCGCCCCCCGAGGCGCGATTTTTTTTAGCGACCCCTCGGGTCGCCATTTCCCCTGCGGCCCCGCCGCCTTCACTGACGAGGCCCCGCCGCCGGCCCTTACGCGGCCCCGTCGCCGGCTTTCACGCGGCCCCGCCGCCGGCTCTGTCGCGGCCCCGCCCCGGCCTTTACGCGGCCCCGCCGCCTGCTCTCACGCGGCCCCGCCCCGGCTCCTTCGCGACGCCGCCGCCTGCTCTCGCGCGGCCCCGCCCCGGCTTCTACGCGGCCCCGCCCCGACTTTCACGCGGCCCCGCCGACGGCTTTGTCGCGGCTCCGCCCAGGCCCTTACTCGGCCCCGCCGCCTGCTCTCGCGCGGCCCCGCCCCAGCTTCTACGCGGCCCCGCCCCGGCTTTCACGCGGCCCCGCTGACGGCTCTGTCGCCTCCCCAGCTTCTCCTCCTCCTTCATCTCCCACTGCAGCAGCCGAGCCGCTCACCTGCAACAGCCGAGCCGCCCCACCGCCGAGCCGCCCTGCACCCGAGCCGCCCAGCAGCCGAGCCGCCCTGCCGCCGAGCCGCCGGGTCGCTGAGCTGCTGAGCTGCAGTTGCTGCCGAGCCGCCCTGCCGCCGAGCCGCCGAGTCACCGAGCTGCTGAGCTGCAGTTGCTGTCGAGCCGCCTTGCCGCCGAGCCGCCCGAGTCGCCCGAGCCGCCGAGCCGCCGAGCTGCCGAGCCGCTGAGTCGCCGAGCCTACTCTTCCCACCACTTGTGAGCTCTTGCCCTGCTAGCACGCTGCGCGTCGCCTGCTTGCCTGCCTGCCTGCCTTTTGGCTTGCCTGGCTGCCTGCCTTCCTGCTGCTAGTCCTGCTCCTGCTTCTACTTGCGGAGCCAGATGCAGCCCCAGCGACGCCTGCGTGAGTCCCTCACGCCCCAGCAGCTGCGTGAGTGGTACGCTGGTTGGGGCTGTAGGGGTGGCGGCGCTACTCCTACTACCACTCCTGCTGCTTCTACTCGTGGTGGCGGCCAGATGCAGCTCCCGCGACCCTCTCGCGTGTCTCTCACGCCTCGCCAGCTTCGTGAGTGGTACGCTCAGAGTGGAGGGTCTCTCAGTGCTGTTCGTTGCTCTTACGTGATACGCACTGGTACTCGGACTGGTCAGCCTTGTGGGACACGTAGTCATACACCGTCCCGCTGCTTCGCCCGTCTGAGCGACGCCTGGCGTACCGTGTTTGGCGACGAGGCTGAGCTTCCCGACTGGGTGGAGTTGCTTAGGCAGAGGGTCGATATATATGCTCTTGACTATGATGCTATTCTCACTGCCATGTATGCATTGCCTACTAGTGCTGACCGTGCCGGACACCTGTGCGTCCCGCCTGACCCAGGTATAGGACCTGCTGCTCTAGCTACTGGTGAGGCTGCTGCTCTGGGTGCTCGTGAGTCTCCTGCTCCAGGTACAGGTGCGGCTGCTGCTCTAGGTGCTAGTGAGTCTGCTTCCTCAGGTGCGGGTGAGGCTGCGCTCTCAGGTACCGCGTTGGCTTCGGCCTCCCTCACCTTTACACTTGACTCTGGGGCTTCTCGCTCCTTCTTTCGGGACCGCACCACACTCACGCCGCTTGGTCGGCCGGTTGCAGTCTCCCTGGCTGACCCCTCTGGGGGTCCTGTCCTCGCTCACTTTTCCACTGTCCTCCCGTGTCCGGCTGCCCCCTCGGGCACCCTGTCTGGCCTGTACCTCCCCTCGTTCTCGACGAACTTGGTGAGTGGTGCAGACCTACAGGATGCGGGGGTTCACCAGTTCACTCCTGCGAGTCAGCGGGTGACCCACTGCACGGACGCACGCACAGGCCGGCACCTGGCCACGTTCTCGCGTCGGCCGGGGTCGAGCCTCTACACCCTGACCACTGAGTCTCCTCCTGTCCCTGCGTCCGGTCAGGTAGCAGCGTCGGGTCAGGTGTTTGCTGCTGCGTCCAGGTCTGGTCCTGAGTCTGCCCCCTGTTCGTGTCGCCTCCTGTCTCACGAGACTCTTCTGTGGCACCACCGTCTAGGCCACCCCTCCTTGCCCCGTCTTCGGGGCATGGCTTCCCGTGTCCTTGTCTCTGGTCTTCCCCAGTCTCTCCCTCCCCTTCCTTCGGGACCAGGACCTTCCTGTGTCCCCTGTGTCGAGGGGCGCCTCAGGGCTGCTCCTCACTCCTCCCAGTTTCCCCCGACAGAGGCTCCTCTGCAGACGCTTCACATGGACGTGTGGGGCCCGGCCCCCGTCCGTGGGCAGGGTCACGAGCGCTACTTCCTGTTGGTGGTTGACGACTACTCGCGTTACACCTCAGTCTTCCCCTTGCGCAGCAAGGGTGCTGTCACTGAGGTGCTGATCGACTGGATCCGCGAGGCTCGTCTCCAGCTCAGGAGGAGCTTCGGCTCGGACTTTCCTGTTCTGCATCTGCACTCTGACTGAGGTGGGGAGTTCTCCTCTCGCCTTCTGCGAGACTACTGTCGTGCACAGGGGATCCGCCAGACCTTTACGCTTCCGGACTCTCCACAGCAAAATGGGATTGCTGAGCGCCGCATTGGCATGGTCATGGATGTCGCTCGTACGTCCATGATGCATGCGCCTGCCCCCCATTTTCTGTGGCCGTTTGCGGTTCGGTACGCGGCGCATCAGCTCAACCTTCACCCCAGGGTCTCTCGGCCCGCGATGTCCCCAGTGTTACTGTGGACGGGGAAGGTCGGCGATGCGTCTGCGTTCCGTGTCTGGGGATCTCGGGCGTTTGTCCGCGACTTGTCTGCGGACAAGCTGTCCCCCCGTGCTGCTCCCTGTGTCTTCCTTGGCTTCCCCCCTGACGCTCCAGGGTGGCAGTTCTACCACCCCTCCTCTTGTCGTGTTCTGTCCTCCCAGGACGTCACGTTCGACGAGTCAGTCCCCTTCTACCGCCTCTTCCCCTACCGTACTCCTTCCCTCCCCCCCCCACCGGACTTCCTGGTGCCAGTTCCCCCCCCGGTAGACCCCCTCCCCCCTCAGGTTCCTGCCCCTTCAGGTGTGTCCCAGGTAGACACGGTCGGGCCAGTCGAGGTTGCTGCTGAGTCTGGTCCTGCTGCGGGTGCTGAGCTTGGGGGTGCTGCTGCTGGGGGTGCTGAGCCTGGGGGTGCGAGGCCGGGGGGTGCTGAGTCTGGGGGTGCTGAGCCGGGGGGTGCTGAGCCGGAGGGTGCTACATTAGGAGCTGCTGAGCCTGGGGGTGCTGGGCCTGGAGGTGCGGAGCCTGCGCCTGCTGGACCTGGGGGCTCTCCGGTTCTTCAGTCTCGGCGGGAGCCGCTCTCTCCACAGGAGCTGCGCGAGTGGTTTGCTCGCCGCTGGAGGCGTGCTGCTGGAGCTGGAGCTTCTTCGCCAGCTGAGGGTGCTGGTGCTGTCGGTCCCGGAGCTGCTGGGCCTGCGGGTCCTACTGGAGCTGGAGCTACTGAGTCTAGGGGTGCTGAGTCAGGAGCTGCTGAGCCTGGAGGTGCTGAGTCTGGAGCTGCTGAGCCTGGGGGTGCTACGTCTGGAGCTGCTGTGCCTGGGGGTGCTGAGTCTGGAGCTGCTGAGCCTGGGGTTTCTCCTGCTGCTGCGTCTCGCCGGGAGCCTCTCTCTCCACAGGAGCTGCGCGAGTGGTTTGCTCGCCGCTGGAGGAGTGCTGCTGGAGCTGGAGCTTCGTCGACCGTCGAGGGTGCTGGTGCTGCCGGTCCCGGAGCTGCTGGGCCTGCGGGTCCTACTGGAGCTGGAGCTGCTAAGGGTGTTGGTGCTGAGACTACTGCTGTCTGTCCTGGCGGTGGTTCTGCTGCAAGTGCTGCTGGAGGTCCTGCCGCTGGAGGTGTTGGTGGCGCTGGTGCTGTCGCTGACGGTGCTGGTGCTGTCCCTGCTGAGTCTGGAGCTGCCGCGCGGCCTCGGCCGTACTTCGTTCCGCTCCTACAGCAGGTTCTTGGTCTTTCTCCTTCGGTAGAGTGTCCACAGCCTGTCCAGTCGCAGTCACTGTTGGAGCCTTCCTCTCCTCTGCCTGCTCCCTCTCCTTACACTGGTCCTACTGGAGGTCTTGC
Organism: Closterium sp. NIES-65; assembly: GCA_948144175.1. Lineage (NCBI taxonomy): Eukaryota > Viridiplantae > Streptophyta > Zygnematophyceae > Desmidiales > Closteriaceae > Closterium > Closterium sp. NIES-65. The sequence continues at coordinate 441,100 of CANXME010001621.1, read as the reverse complement.
TGAGCGTCGTGAGCCTGCGTCTTGTCCCGCGTCGCCTGTTTGTGCTGCTCGCGCTAGTGGTCGCGGCTCGCGTCAGCGTCCTCCTCCTGTCCCTGGCACGCACCGGATGTCTCTGCGTCCGTCCACTGCTCCTCTGCGTGCCCCTTTGCCTTCTCCTCCTGAGTCCTCTCTTCCTGCGCTTGCCGACCCTGAGTCGGACTCTCTTCGTGCTGCCAGTCCTACTGTCACGCGTCTGCTTGCTACTGTCGTCGCTGACCCCTCTTTTGAGTCCACTGTTGCGTCTGCTCTTGTTGCTGAGCTCGTCGACTTTGCTGCTCGCTGTCGTCTAGACTACGCTGCTAGTCTTGTTGCTGAGTCTGCGTCTGTCTGTCCTCCGTCCGTCGGGGGTGAGTGTGCTCTTGGCACGGACGTCCTAGAGGACAGGCAGGAGGAGTTACAGTGTCTGGCTGCTGCTTCACCTCATCTCGCGTCTGTACTGCTTGCTCCTGAGGGAGACCCGGATGCACTAGACATCCCGACTCCGCGCTCTTACGCGGAGGCCGTAGAGGGTCCCTACTCCTCTCAGTGGCAGGCAGCTATGGATGCAGAGATGGCTTCCTGGAAGTCCACAGGCACCTACGTTGACGCAGTTCCCCCTCCTGGGGCGAACATCGTCAGTGGCATGTGGATCTTCCGGGTGAAGCGGCCGCCGGGCTCTCCACCTGTCTTCAAGGCGCGGTACGTTGCTCGTGGCTTCAGTCAGCGGCAGGGAGTTGACTACTTTCAGACCTTCTCTCCCACCCCGAAGATGACCACTCTTCGGGTGCTGCTGCACATAGCCGCTCAGCGCGACTAGGAGCTTCACTCTCTCGACTTCAGCACTGCGTTCTTGCAGGGTAGCCTGCACGAGGAGATCTGGCTGCGCCGTCCACCTGGCTTCACTGGGACTTTCCCTCCTGGCACCCAGTGGAGCCTCCGACGGCCAGTCTACGGTCTCCGCCAGGCACCGCGTGAGTGGCACGACACACTGAGGACTACGCTTGCGGCTCTTGGGTTTGCTCCGTCTACTGCTGACCCGTCGCTGTTTCTGCGCACCGACACTTCACTGCCGCCGTTCTACATCCTCGTGTACGTCGACGACTTGGTCTTTGCCACAGCGGACACTGCTGGACTCGCCTACGTGAAGTCCGAGCTGCTGAAGAGACACACGTGCACAGACCTGGGTGAACTGCGCAGCTACCTTGGCTTGCAGATCACTCGGGACAGAGCACGCCGCACCATCACCTTGACTCAGTCACACATGGTGCAGCAGGTCCTTCAGCGCTTCGGCTCACGTACTCCTCGCCTCAGGCCACTCCTCTGTCTACTCGCCACTCGCTCTCAGCTCTGCCTTCGGATGAGTCCGTAGAGTCGAGTGGCCCGTACCCAGAGCTTGTTGGCTGCCTCATGTACCTGATGACCTGCACTCGACCTGACCTTGCATACCCTCTGAGCATTCTTGCACGCTATGTTGCTCCTGGGAGACACCGACCAGAGCACATGGCTGCAGCGAAGAGGGTATTGCGCTACCTGTGCAGTACGTCGGGCATGGGGCTAGTGCTTGGAGGGCGGAGTCCAGTGGTCCTTACAGGCCACGCGGACGCTTCTTGGGCTGACGACCAGGCTACGCAGCGGTCGTCACAGGGTTACACCTTCAGTCTTGGTTCCGGCTCTGTCTCGTGGCGGTCTACTCGTTCGTCTTCGGTTCTCAGCTCCAGTTGTGAGGCTGAGATCTACGCCGGGGCCATGGCTGCACAGGAGCTTCGCTGGCTCACCTACCTGCTGACCGACCTTGGAGAGCCGCCTCGTTCTCCTCCAGTGCTGTACGTAGACAACAAGGCCATGCTGGCCTTGTGTCGAGAGCAGCGCTTGGAGCACAGAACGAAGCACATTGCTCTCCGCTACTTCCTTGCTCGTGAGCTCCAGCAGCGTGGTCAGTTGCGACTGGCGTACGTGGCCTCTGAGGCCAACACTGCTGATGTGTTCACCAAGGCACTCGCGCCTTGTGACCATCAGCGCTTCTGCACCCAGCTGGGTCTTGTGCCTGTCTTGCCTCACTTGCTCTCCTCTTGACTTTACTTGTACTGTGACATATATATACCTGCTCTTGCTTGTCTAGTCTTCTATATATGTCTGTACTCTTGCTTGTGAACTGGCCTCTGGCCCTGCTCTTGTGCTCGGACTGTGTGGTGACTTTGTGATCCACCCTGAGCTTGCTTTGCTTTGCTTTGCTTGACTGGTCTTGTGACCCCTTGTTCTCCCCCACTTTGCCTATGGGGGTGTGTCAGATTACTATAGCTGATGCATGTTTGTAGGCTATAGTGGGGTAGCACATATGGGGTACAGCTTTCTAGGGTTGTATTTGTACCCAACCCTGACTTAGTCATTTCATTCCTGTTTGCTTATTATCACACTGACCAAGTCGGCAACCGAGCAACCTACATGCGCGATGACAGACTGGCTGCTGTAAATCTGAAGTGCACGAGAGAGCAGGAAGAATCGCAGGAACGGACATGGGAATGAGCAGGCCCGCAAGGTCACGGACGGGTATGGTCCTGAGCGACTCCGATGCTGCCGCGCTTCACACACACCCCTATGCTATTGCCGCCATGCATGTGTTCTCGTAAAGGCGGCAAACTGTCCGACGTGCCACGTGCCAAGCATTGCTAATGTGACGCAGCGCTGCAACGAAGGGGCGTAAGCCTGGGTCTTTCCACGGTGGAATGGGCGTGTGTTACGTGGCTTGTGACCGACATTGGCCCCTCAGTTCCGAAATTACGGCATGCCGACTCCAATCTCCTAGGGTCCCGGAATTATTGAAGCCCAGCGTGGGGTGCCCTAAGATCGGCGCCAACTTCCATTCGGTGCGCTTGGTTGTTTCCTTGGGTTCATTGAACCTACATCGCAACTCTGCAGGTGTTCGCCGGGAAACAGCCGGCGGTAAGCTTGGCGATATCGCATCCCTGCAGTTTGCTTGCGGTGTTTTTTTCTAATTGCCCTCTGTTTCCGAGCTGCCTGCGATCTCCCGCAGTTACCCTAATTTCGATTCGTGCAGTCACGGAGCAGTTAGCGGGCAATTGGTGCAAAACTCATCCCGTTGGGTCGATGAACACCGCTCGGTGAAATTCGGTGCGGTGGTGTGTAGAACTCCGCGCTGAAGTAATATTGTAAAAAAATGGTGAAGACTGAATATGAACACGTCAATGTTATGCGAATCGCTTGTAATTTTGCATGAAGAAATGAAAACGCGTACGCCTACGGTTACCATAACTTTTACCGTTGGCGAATGACCGTAGCGGTAACCAGGTGAATGATCCCTTCGGACGGCTCATTTTCAGCGCGCGAAACATCCATCTGGACCAGAATGATGACGGTGTTGCACACCATGTTACGTGCGAAAACGGCACGTAACTTTTTGCTTTGTCGCCGTGGCAGTTAGGGCCGAAGGGTGTGGAACGCGGTTGAGAACGTTTTTGCGCAATTTTTATCGGTGCCTGCATCATGCGGCCGTTCCCCTCCAACCCCTTCATTTCCCTCCTCACTCGAAGTGCACATTATTATCGTTGTGGTAAATAAGTAGCCCGCCATGGCGCCTCCGAGGAACCCGCTAAACTCGCTGGAACCGCCCGTTTTACCCGAGTTTGGCGGTTTTTTTTTTTTAGGAAACGACGCCTCGCCATCCATTCTTTGCCTCGTACCGCATGCCAGACGGGTGCTCGTCCAGCTTAGGGTAGATCGTGGGCGCGGGCCGAGCTCAATTTTTTAGATGTACTAATTTTAGGGACGCCCAGGTCCCGAAACGCGATTTCGACGACACACCAGTGCATGCGCGGCGTGCCGACAAGGCGTACACTTTCACAGTTGCGTCCCGCTGTTGCAGATCCGCGGGCCGCGAGGGTAATTCCGTTTTGGTTTCGGGTTCATTAGTTTTAGGGTCGGCCCGTCAGAAATAGCGACTTCGTCGCCGTACCATCGGATGCGCCGCGTGCCGACGCGTGGTATAGTGCGCGAAAGTGCCGCGGCTTGAGGGATTAGTGGGGTCAGTACCGTTTTTAGTGTTTTGTGGCTTTTTTTTGCCATGTTTGTTTTAGAGCCACAGATTTGCCCCCTCTTGCCACTAAGGGCCATGACCGTTTGTGTTCTGTGGCCTTTGCATGCAGGTCCAGGGGATGTTGTTGAAGACCATATATGTTAGAAATGGCTTGTTATTTTTCACTATTGTAGTTGTTCTCCAAGCTTGCACCACAGGGTGCTATAGATCATTGTATCCCAATTTTTGATAATGGAGTTTACATGTGCCTGTGGATTCACCTGCGCTACTGGACAGGGCTTAATTAATCACAAACTGTTTTGTAGAAACCGCCCAACTGCGTCAGAGAGTGCAAATGTACGGATTCTAGAGGGTTTGAAGCGCAAACGAGCTAATGACGTGAACCGGCTGCTGCGTGCACGAGTTGCTCCGCGTGCCGCAGCAAGTCCGCCTTTGACCACTAGCGGAGCACCATCTGCACAAACCAGTGTGAACCCTCCCCCGTTTGACTTTCCGACGTCGGATGACAGCGACGGCGACGGTGATGACATAGAATTCTCAACAACGGATGCAACGGCAGATCTTAGTCCACAGATGCTCCCATTTGACACAGACCTGGCTTTGGCGAAGGCGATTCGAGGTTTTAATGGAGGCATGGGGATGTCGGCAACTGACATTAATACTCTACTGAGCGTTTTGCACGAGGCCGGTTACATGAAGCCATCATACAAGAACAGTGCTGGCTTGGCAAAGTACGAAAAGTCTTTACTTGCGGAGGCTACGGGCACGGTGGAATGGAGAGCTGTCGAGGTGGAGTTGAGCAACGGCATGAAAGCTACTGTGCACGTAACTTCCATAGTCGAAGCATTGGTGGCGATGTATTCGGACAACGCGAACAGAGACGGCTTTGTGGTGAAACCGGCAGCAGTCTACACGTCCGACAAGAAGCAGCGGATATACGCGGGGCCCGAGACGGGAGATGGATGGATTAAGATGCAAGAAGAATGCCCGAGGGGTGGTGTAATTGCAGCGTGCATCCTGTACAGCGACGGGACAAACTTGAGCAACGATGGGCGTGTTACGGGACATCCGGTATATTTCACACTTGGAAACGTCACGCTCAAGAATCGTTGGCAACCACACGGGCATCGGATGGTTGCTATGCTTCCGCCACTTCCGAACGTGGACTCGAGGACGGACGAGGGGAAGGCGCTTCATCGGGAGGTATTCCAACTGGCTTTGGATGTGGTTCTTAAAGAGCTCAAAGAGGCATCTTACGAGTGAGTGTCTATTGAGTGTGCGGGTGAGTGCTTTTCATTCTACTGGGTGTGGGTGTGTGTGTTGCAAGTATGCTTTATCGCTACGATGAGTTTTTTCTTGCTCACCTCATGTGCAAATCCACTTCCCCTCCCCTTATAATTGTATCTTTCCTATGTTCATCACCCTTTTCTACCTACATAGTGGCATTGTAATAGAAGACCCTTTTGGGCAGACGCAAGTGGTATTTCCCGCTGTCTACGCATATGTGGCTGATCACCCGGAAGCGTGCAAGCTGGCGGGGACGTTTGCAAGTCACAAGGCGATGTTCCCGTGCCACAGGTGTCTCGTGAAACGTGAAGACATAAGCAACATGGAGGCGGTGGTCGAATATCGCACGGAAGTCGATCAGGGCGATAAAGTTGAGGCGTTGTTGGCGTTGCCGAGTGGGCCCGAGCGGAACAAGGCATCAAAATCAATCAGCACCCATCCCATCAAGGTACGTATGGTTTGCGAGTGCGTCCATACGTTTTGCGTGCGTATTTGTGTGTGTACGCGCGTCTGTTCGTGCCTCTTTAGTTCGTGTGTCGTTATTCTAAGAATCTGCGTGCATGCGTTTCTCTGTCTTGGTTGTATGGGTTAAATTAAGTGTGTGCTAACATTTTTTCACTTACTCGCCCCCGCGCAGGTAGCCTTGTGGGGCTTCAGAGGCGGACGTACCCCTGTCGGCAATCCATACCGAGCCTTACTTGTCGAGGTGATGCACGCGATGGACCTTGGTGTCTTCTTGCACATCGTTTCCTGCATTCGAGCGTATTACGCACGAGATCGCGACTTTCTGCGTTCCCTCGACACCGAGTTGCAGCGCATTGCGACCGACACCCGAATCTCGGGTTTCCGTATCCCATCTTCCGAGAAGGGTGGTTACTTTGCGGGTGCTGCACGGTTTCAGGCGTTTGAGCATCGCGCAGTGATGCAAGTGATCACGATCGTGCTTGCAAATTGCGGCGTGCCGAACTCGGTGGTTGGTGCGGTGGCAGCATTCGTGGATTGCTACATGCTCGCAGCCCGGCGTTGGTATCATACCTCGAAGACGCTACAAGGGCTTGATGAGGCCATCAAGAGGTAAGCATCTTTCTCAACTGTGCATGGTTGCTTGTGTTGTTCTCTTTCTTGTTCGATGTCTCTCATACCTTGCATTCCATGCTTGCCAATGTGTTGCGACGTCTCGTGTTACTATTTTTTTCGTGCCCATTGAGTTTTGTCTCTTCAATGTTCTTCATGTGTGCCATACCCACCAACAGGTTGATTTCGCTCTTGAAGGAAGTCTTTGCAGGCCTTCAGAAGTCTGAGTTTGACATCACCAAAGTGCATTCATTGGCACACGTGGTGGAGGACATCATTCGATCGGGGGTGCCGATGCATTACAGCGCCAACATGTACGAGTATCTCCATCAACCTCTCGTGAAGCGAGCGTACCGTGCAGGCAACAAGAGAGATCCTATCCCTCAAATTGTGAAGCACGATGTGCGAATGCACATGCTACGCGTGCTCCAAGCATCGGAGGCACCAAGCGAGGATGGACCAAAGCGAATGGTTGCACTACAGGAGGTACGTGCGAGTGTGTGTGTGTGTGTGTGTGTGCGTAAGTATGCGTGTGTGTGTAAGTGTATGTGTGTGCGTGCGTGTGTGTGAGTGTGTGCGAGAGTGTGTGTGTGTGTGTGTGTGTGTGTGTGTGAGTGTATGTGTGTGCGTGCGTGTGTGTGAGTGTGTGCGAGTGTGTGTGTGTGAGTCTGTGCGAGTGTGTATGTGTGTGTGTGCGTATGTATGTGTGTGTGTGTAAGTGTATGTGTGTGCGTGCGTGTGTGTGAGTGTGTGCGAGAGTGTGTGTGTGTGTGAGTGTATGTGTGTGCGTGCGTGTGTGTGAGTGTGTGCGAGTGTGTGTGTGTGAGTGTGTGCAAGTGTGTGTGTATGTGTGTGCGTATGTATGTGTGTGTGTGTGTAAGTGTATGTGTGTGCGTGCGTGTGTGTGAGTGTGTGCGAGTGTGTGTGTGTGTGTGCGTATGTATGCGTGTGTGTGTGAGTGTATGTGTGTGCGTGCGTGTGTGTGAGTGTGTGCGAGTGTGTGTGTGTGTGTGTGTGCGTATATATGCGTGTGTGTGAGTGTGTGCATGCATGTATGTGTGTGTGTGCGCATGCGTGTTTGTGGATGAGTATGTGTGTGTGTGTCTGTGTGTGAGGGTTTGTGCATGCGTGAGCATGTGTGTGTAACTGGGATTATGTTTTGTGAGCATGGAGCTTCAAGTCTTGTTGAAACGTATTTGGGTGCCTGTATTCAACATCGCCTAAACAACGAGCCTTTTTTTTGCACCCATGCCTGAATGGACATGCATTTTGCAGGCTATGGAGAGCGGTAGCAACACGCTTGCAGCCACCAGCTTTAGTGTTAGCTGGAAGGAAAGCATTGAGGATGGGTGTGACAAGTGGAAAGCACATGCGCTGGCCGCGCCGGGTGACATGACCAAGCTCGCGGGGCTGTTGGAAGGCAAGGCCGAGGAAGGCGAGGTACTAAATGGTACCATACGTGTGAAGAACGGCATGGCTATTCCAGGCGACGAGGATTTCACCAAGTACTCCAGTCAGACACATTATGTGCGAGCGTGCGCGTCTTTCGGCGACAAACCATGGTTCAACGATGTAGCAGTGCTTGGTGAAGAGGAGGTTGAGGCTGCAGGAGGCCAAACGACCTCGCGGAAGGTGATATGGTATGCAAGACTCCTGCTGTTGTTTACCATCGACGTGTACACGTCAGAAACAAAGGCGTTTTCCAAGCGCGCGTACGCATTTGTCCGCTATTTCAGAGCCACTGGTGCGGTGCACACATCAAAATGCCCGGTGTATGCTTGGGAGGAAGGTGACAACGAGTACCAACTGCTTGAGCTTGATAACATTCTGCGCGTAGCTCATATGGTTTCGGTCAGTGAGGGGCTCTTTGTTATGAACAAGTTCAAATTTTATTAAAAAACGATGGACATAACACAATCAGTTCTGTACTCCAAACATTGTAAGCATAGCTTGTTGAAACGAGTCCGCTATTTCTCCCCTATTATCCCTTGTTCCGATTGGAAGTGTAACAATCACCCGTGCGTTATTGGCGATGTTGTGCCACGCTAGTAATCATTACACAGTTGCTTGCTGGCATGCTGGCGCGTAACTGGGTAACCTTTCCTGCCTCGTTGGCTAGCGCGCAGTTATCTGCCTGCTGTGCTGTGTCCACCATGCCATTGTTAAGGTTTGTCTGGCTCGATGCAAAGTAGAAATGGGTCCTTCGTAACAGCTTCGCAGGACGTCACTTACAGCTGTCAGCCTTCCAGTGACTTCGACAATGTCGCCAGTTTCGCAGGCAAGCCTCTCATTCGTTGGACTTCCATGCATAGCGACCACGCGTTGAAAGATACACGTCACTAAACTTTTTGCACCGTCATTGTTCGCAGAATAGTTCGTTGTTTAGCGGCGCAGTTGTCGCGTTGTCTGCCACGTATGTGTCGTGAGACCATACATTGCCAGATACAGCACCAACGTGTGGAGCGTTTTGGCGTATTTCAAGGACAATCTCGTTTCGGAAAGTGAACCAAAGCAACTATTCATGAGTAGAATTCGCATGTTCTGTGTAATGCTGTTCGGTACTTACTTAACGACTCGCAACTAAGTGCGATGTATCATCTATCGCACTAGCGTTTAACGCTCTGGTCCATTCGAGCAGGGTCGTTGATTAAAGTCCGAGGTGAAGGGTTTGGTCCACTGTTCTCGCAAAGTGTGGTATCGGTGTAATAATTTGCTTGTGAAGTAGCTCGGGGTGAACCTTCACGCTGTCAACAATACCCATCGCAACATGCCTTAGTCATCGATACCAACGACCTGTGCACTCATCTCGTACCCTACCAGAGCAGCTTCTCTTCGTTTCCAACCAGCCGAGCTTCGTCTCCATCTCGAAGTTCCGCCTAGTCCCATTATTTTTTGCCTCGTTTTCATCTATGTGCCCTTTGCCTGTTAGTGGGCACTTTAGGAAACATGGCGGTAGGCGTGCCACCAGAAATTATGGAGTTGCAGCGTAAGAGATCCAGAACCTCTAACAGGCATCTCGAAGGCTACGAGCTTGGTAGCCCAACCACAGGAGCTCGTAGAATTTCTACTCCAGCCCAGCAGGTGGGTACCCCGAGCGCTCAGCCTGCGGAACCCCAGCCTCTGCAAGACCTTGAGGCACTTGAGGCCGAGCACACAGCAGACAATGGAGTTGCCTCTCCCAACTGTGTAAATGAGTAAGCAGGAATGAATGAACTATGAATGAAAGCAGTACAAATATGAAACCCTAACTGGGTTGTACCCCCTATGGGATACCCCACTACAGCCTACACAGCAGTATAAGCTATAGATATGTTCTGACACACCCCCATAGGCAAAGTGGGGGAGAACAAGGGGTCACAAGACCAGTCAAGCAAGACAAAGCAAAGCTCAGGGTGGATCACAAAGTCACCACACAGTCCGAGCACAAGAGCAAGGCCAAAGGCCAGTTCACAAGCAAGAGTACAGACATATATATATAAAACTAGACAAGCAAGAGCAGGTATATATATATGTCACAGTACAAGTAAAGTCAAGAGGAGAGCAAGTGAGGCAAGACAGGCACAAGACCCAGCTGGGTGCAGAAGCGCTGATGGTCACAAGGCGCAAGTGCCTTGGTGAACACATCAGCAGTGTTGGCCTCAGAGGCCACGTACGCAAGTCGCAACTGACCACGCTGCTGCAACTCACGAGCAAGGAAGTAGCGGAGAGCAATGTGCTTCGTTCTGTGCTCCAAGCGCTGCTCTCGACACAAGGCCAGCATAGCCTTGTTGTCTACGTACAGCACTGGAGGAGAACGAGGCGGCTCTCCAAGGTCAGTCAGCAGGTAGGTGAGCCAGCGAAGCTCCTGTGCAGCCATGGCTCCGGCGTAGATCTCAGCCTCACAACTGGAGCCGAGAACCGAAGACGAGCGAGTAGACCGCCACGAGACAGAGCCGGAACCAAGGCTGAAGGTGTAACCCTGTGACGACCGCTGCGTAGCCTGGTCGTCAGCCCAAGAAGCGTCCGCGTGGCCGGTAAGGACCACTGGACTCCGCCCTCCAAGCACTAGCCCCATGCCTGACGTACTGCACAGGTAGCGCAATACCCTCTTCGCTGCAGCCATGTGCTCCGGTCTGTGTCTCCCAGGAGCAACATAGCGCGCAAGAATGCTCAGAGGGTATGCAAGGTCAGGTCGTGTGCAGGTCATCAGGTACATGAGGCAGCCAACAAGCTCTGCATACGGACCACTCGACTCTACGGACTCATCCGAAGGCAGAGCTGAGAGTGAGTGGCGAGTAGGCAGAGGAGTGGCCTGAGGCGAGGAGTACGTGAAGCCGAAGCGCTGAAGGACCTGCTGCACCATGTGTGACTGAGTCAAGGTAATGGTGCGGCGTGCTCTGTCCCGAGTGATCTGCAAGCCAAGGTAGCTGCGCAGTTCACCCAGGTCTGTGCACGTGTGTCTCTTCAGCAGCTCGGACTTCACGTAGGCGAGTCCAGCAGTGTCCGCTGTGGCAAAGACCAAGTCGTCGACGTACACGAGGATGTAGAACGGCGGCAGGGAAGTGTCGGTGCGAAGAAACAGCGACGGGTCAGCAGTAGAAGGAGCAAACCCAAGAGCCGCAAGCGTAGTCCTCAGTGTGTCGTGCCACTCACGCGGTGCCTGGCGGAGACCGTAGACTGGCCGTCGGAGGCTCCACTGGGTGCCAGGAGGGAAAGTCCCAGTGAAGCCAGGTGGACGGCGAAGCCAGATCTCCTCGTGCAGGCTACCCTGCAAGAACGCAGTGCTGAAGTCGAGAGAGTGAAGCTCGTAGTCGCGCTGAGCGGCTATGTGCAGCAGCACCCGAAGAGTAGTCATCTTCGGGGTGGGAGAGAAGGTCTGAAAGTAGTCAACTCCCTGCCGCTGACTGAAGCCACGAGCGACGTACCGTGCCTTGAAGACAGGTGGAGAGCCCGGCGGCCGCTTCACCCTGAAGATCCACATGCCACTGACGATGTTCGCCCCGGGAGGGGGAACCGCGTCAACGTAGGTGCCTGTGGACTTCCAGGAAGCCATCTCTGCATCCATAGCTGCCTGCCACTGAGAGGAGTAGGGACCCTCTACGGCCTCCGCGTAAGAACGCGGAGTCGGGATGTCTAGTGCATCCGGGTCTCCCTCAGGGGCAAGCAGTACAGACGCGAGATGAGGTGAAGCAGCCGCTAGACACTGTAACTCCTCCTGCCTGTCCTCTAGGACGTCCGTGCCAAGAGCACACTCACCCCCGACGGACGGAGGACAGACAGACGCAGACTCAGCAACAAGACTAGCAGCGTAGTCGAGACGACAGCGAGCAGCAAAGTCGACGAGCTCAGCGACTAGAGCAGACGCAGCAGTGGACTCAAAAGAGGGGTCAGCGACGACAGTAGCAAGCAGACGCGTGACAGTAGGATTCGCAGCTCGAAGAGAGTCCGACTCAGGGTCGGCAAGCGCAGGAAGAGAGGACTCAGGAGGAGAAGGCAAAGGGGCACGCAGAGGAGCAGTGGACGGACGCAGAGACATCCGGTGCGTGCCAGGGACAGGAGGAGGACGCTGACGCGAACTGCGACCACTAGCGCGAGCAGCACGAACAGGCGACGCGGGGCGAGACGCAGGCTCACGACGCTCAGCAAGACCTCCAGTAGGACCAGTGTAAGGAGAGGGAGCAGGCAGTGGAGAGGAAGGCTCCAGTAGGGACTGCGACTGGACAGGCGGTGGACCCTCTACTGGAGGAGAAAGACCAAGAACCTGCTGAAGGAGCGGAACGAAGTACGGCCGAGGCCGCGCGGCAGCTCCAGTCTCAGCAGGGACAGCACCAGCACCCTCAGCGACAGCACCAGCGCCACCCACACCTCCAGCGGCAGGACCAACAGCAGCAGGCTCAGCACGAACGCCCTCAGCAGCTCCAGCTCCAGGAGGACCCGCAGGTCCAGCAGCTCCGGGACCGGCAGCACCCGCACCCTCGACGATCGAAGAAGCTCCAGCTCCAGCTCCAGCAGCACCTCCAGACTCAGCAGCACGCCTCCAGCGGCGAGCGAACCACTCGCGCAGCTCCTGTGGAGAGAGGGGCTTCCGGCGAGACGCAGCAGCAGGAGAAACCCCAGGCTCAGCAGCTCCAGACGCAGCACCCCCAGGCTCAGCAGCTCCCAGCTCAGCACCCCCAGGCTCAGCAGCTCCCGACCCAGCACCCCCAGACCCAGCACCTCCAGGCACAGCACCCCCCGGCTCAGCACCCCCAGGCTCCGCACCCACCGCAGTAGCACCCTCAGGCCCAGCACCCCCAGCAGTAGCACCCCCAGGCACAGCACCCCTGCGCACAGTACCCCCAGAGTCAGCACCCCCAGGCTCAGCACCCGCAGCAGGACCAGAGTCACCAGTAACCTCGACCGGGTCAACGGCGTCTACCTGGGACACACCTGAGGGGGCAGGAACCTGAGGGGGGAGGGGGTCTACCGGGGGGGGAACCGGCACAAGGAAGTCCGGGGGAGGGGGGAGGGAAGGAGTGCGGTAGGGGAAGAGACGGTAGAAGGGGACTGACTCGTCGAACGTGACGTCCTGGGAGGACAGAACACGACGAGAGGAGGGGTGGTAAAACTGCCACCCTGGGGCGTCAGTGGGGAAGCCAAGAAAGACACAGGGAGCAGCACGAGGGGACAGCTTGTCCGCAGACAAGTCGCGGACAAACGCCCGAGATCCCCAGACACGGAACACAGACGCATCGCCAACCTTCCCTGTCCACAGCAAGACTGGGGACATCGCAGGCCGAGAGACCCGGGGGTGAAGGTTGAGCTGATGCGCCGCGTACCTCACCGCAAACGGCCACAGAAAATGGGGGGCAGCCGCATGCATCATGGACGTACGAGCGACATCCATGACCATGCCAATGCGGCGCTCAGCAATCCCATTTTGCTGTGGTGAGTCCGGAAGCGTGAAGGTCTGGCGGATCCCCCGTGCACGACAGTAGTCTCGCAGAAGGCGAGAAGAGAACTCTCCGCCTCTGTCAGAGTGCAGACGCAGAACAGGAAAGTCCGAGCCGAAGCTCTTCCTGAGCTGGAGACGAGCCTCGCGGATCCAGTCGGTCAGCACCTCAGTGACCGCACCCTTGCTGCGCAAGGGGAGGACTGTGGTGTAACGCGAGTAGTCGTCAACCACCAACAGGAAGTATCGCTCGTAACCCTGCCCACGGACGGGGGCTGGGCCCCACACATCCATGTGAAGCGTCTGCAGGGGAGCCTCTGTCGGGGGGAAGTGGGAGGAGTGAGGAGTAGCCCGGAGGCGACCCTCGACACAGGGGACACAGGAAGGTCCTGGCCCGGAGGGGAGAGGAGGGAGAGACTGGGGAAGACCAGAGACAAGGACACGGGAAGCCATGCTCCGAAGACGGGGCAAGGAGGGGTGGCCAAGACGGTGGTGCCACAGGAGAGTCTCGTGAGACAGGAGGCGACAAGAACAGGGGGCAGACTCAGGACCTGACCGGGACGCAGCAGCAAGTACCTGACCCGACGCAGCCACCTGACCAGACGCAGGGACAGGAGGAGACTCAACGGTCAGGGTGTAGAGACTCGACCCCGGCCGACGCGAGAACGTGGCCAGGTGTCGGCCTGTGCGAGCCTCCGTGCAGTGGGTCACCCGCTGACGCGCAGGAGTGAACTGGTGAACACCCCCATCCTGCAGGTCCGCTCCACTCACCAAGTTCGTAGAGAACGAGGGAAGGTACAGACCCGACAGGGTGCCCGAAGGGGCAGCCGGACACGGGAGGACAGTGGAAAAGTGAGACAGGACAGGACCCCCAGAGGGGTCAGCAAGGGAGACCGCAACCGGCCTGGCGAGCGGCGAAAGGGTAGTGCGGTCTCGAAAGAAGGAGCGAGAAGCTCCGGAGTCAAGTGTGAAAGTGAGGGAGGACGAGGACGACTCAGTACCTGAGAACGCAGTCTCACCAGTACCTGAGAGCGCAGACGCACTGGCACCTAGAGCAGCAGCCTCACAAGTACCTAGCGCAGCAGTACCAATGCCCGGGTCGGGCTGGAAACACCGGTAACCCTCATTCTCCTCACTATAATCCACAACATACATAGCAGTAAGGATAGCATCAAAATCAAGATCAAAGATCGCTACACCAGCCCTGAGAAGCTCATCCCAGCGAGGGATCTCACTAGCCCCAGGGAACTGCTGACGCCAAGCGTCCGTCAGGCGGCCAAAGCAGCGCTGGGTGGCGTGGGCACCCCCACACTGCTCACCCGCGCGGTCGCCGGAACGAAGAACGTAGGTGCAGGGACCAGTACCCCCACCCCTCTGACGCCCAGCGTACCACTCACGAAGCTGCTGAGGCGAAGGGATGTCCCGTGAGCGCTGCTGCTGCTGCCGCTGCGAGCGCTGGCCACCACCACCGCCGCTACGCTGCTGGGTACCACCCCGACCAGCTCCACCTCCTCCACCACTACTGCCTCCGCCGCTGCCGCCTCCACTGCCTCCACCTCCGCCGCCTCCACCTCCGCCGCTGCCTCCACCACCACCGCTGGCACCACCACCACCGTCTCCGCCGCTGCTGCCACCACCACCACCACCACCCCCGCCACTAGTCCCGCCGCCACCCCCACTCCCTCCGCCGCCACCGCCGCCACCGCCACCGCCCCCCCCAGCTCCACCCGCGCCCTTGCCTCCCTTGCCCTTGCTGGAGCGACGTCTCCCACTAGGGGCAGACGCCGCGCCGACCAACTCAAGACCAAGCAGGTCGGCAGCAGCAGCAGAGGCAACAGAGGGCAGCAAGGGGGAAGGAGAGCACCCCTCAAAGATGGGGGTGCGAGGGTCACCACGAGAAGCACCTACAGCGACTATGCTCTTCTCCGCTGCAAGGAGGGCCTTCTCGAGGAGGTCGACGGTGAGAGTGGTGGGACAGACTGCGAGAAAGTGGTCCCTGACGACGCGAAGGGAGTCAGGGAGGCGCGCGACTACGTAGTAGAGAGCGATGTACATGGGAGGGGGGTTCCTAGCGCAGAACTCAGCAGGAAGGGCGGCGCGGTAGCGAGTGTCACTAGTGCGGAGGTGCGTAATGAGGTCAGCGACAGTGGGAAAGGCAGAGTGGTCAGGAAAGAGGTAGGGAAGCATGAGACGGCTCAGTGCAGCAGTGGCAGGGGAGGAGTAGCGCGCAACTACAGCGTCGTACAAGGTCTGAGCACTCTTGTACTGACTAAAGTGCGCACGCTCAGAGGTAGGGAGGTGGCGACGCACAGCAAGACGTGCAGCAGCATCGCGGGTGGCCCACTTAGAGCGGACAGCGGGATCAGCATCAGCAGCAGGAGCAGGAGAGGCGCCAGAGGTGAGGTCAAAGAGAGAAAGGTCATCAGCCCTGTCGCACTGTAAGAACAGCTGCAGGTCGTCTAGCCAGACCTCAAAATCAATGGCGCGACCCTCAGCGTCAAAAGCTAGGACACTAGGGGTAGCCATGACGACGACTGTGAAGCAGTGCAAGCAGTAGGGGGGAGAGCACGCAGTGACAGTGGGACTGTGCTCACCAGGCAGGGCAGGTCGCGCAGCTCGACAGAAAAGCAGAACGGCGACCAGGCGGCTCGGGTGCACAGCGGATCGGCTCCCGGGCGGCTCGACGGCAGGGCGGCTCGGGTGCAGGGCGGCTCGGCTCCCGGGCGGCTCGGCTGCAGGGCGGCTCGGGTGCAGGGCGGCTCGGCTCCCGGGCGGCTCGGCTGCAGGGCGGCTCGGGTCCCGGGCTGCTCGGCGACAGGCGGCTCGGGTCGCGTAGAAGTGAGACGGGGCGGGGCCGCGTCAGGGCCGGCGGTAGGGCCGCGTAGGAGCCGGGGCAGGGCCGCGAAGGAGCCGGGGCGGGGCCGTGATAGGAGCCGGGGAAGGGCCGAGTAGGAGGCCGGCGGTGGGGCCGCTTAAGGGGCCGGCTGCGGGGCCGAGTAGGAGCCAGCTGCGGGGCCGCGTGAGAGCCGGCGCGGGGCCGCGTAGGAGCCGGCGGCGTGGCCGCGTCAGGGCCGCGTAAGGAGCCGGCGCGGGGCCGCGTAGGAGCTGGCGGCGTGGCCGCGTAAGGGCCGCGTAAGGGCCGCGTAAGGGGCCGGCGCGGGGCCGCGTAAGGAGCCGGCGGCGTGGCCGCGTAAGGGCCGCGTAAGGGCCGCGTAAGGGGCCGGCGCGGGGCCGCGTAAGGGCCGCGTAGGAGGCGACGCGGGGCCGCGTAAGGGCCGGGGCGGGGCCGCGTAAGGAGCAGGCGGCGGGGCCGCGTAAGGAGCAGGGCGGGGCCGCGACAGAGTGGGCGGCGAGGCCGCAGGGGAGAGGGCGACTCGAGGGGTCGCTAAAAAAAAATCGCGCCTCGGGGGCGCGCTTCGGTGGGCCCAAAAAAAAATTTCGGTCCTGGAGGGACCTAGCTCTATACCATGTGTAAATGAGTAAGCAGGAATGAATGAACTATGAATGAAAGCAGTACAAATATGAAACCCTAACTGGGTTGTACCCCCTATGGGATACCCCACTACAGCCTACACAGCAGTATAAGCTATAGATATGTTCTGACACCAACCACGCTTCGAACGCTACCGCACACGTGGCGCAACCTGGTGCTACGGCAAATGTCATCGCATCCGCTAGAACTGGCGGTACGTTTTACTGATTACTATTCTGTTTCTGTGTGCGATTTTTCCATTGTTTCATTTGGCCTTATAAATATTTAAGTGTCATGACGTTTTGCTCTAATGAAACCTCCCTTGTGTTTTCAGGTGTGCGCTCGTCAGATCGTGATGTTCATCACCCTGAGGCCAACTCGTACAACCACATCGACGCTGCCATACGCGGCGAGCTGAAAGACATTCGCACTCTGATGCTGCGAATTGAAAACCGGCTTCGTGTATCGGATGAGATCCACCAGACTCTGGCTGCTACTGTCAAGAATCTTCTCGAAATTGTGCACCAGCCGAGCTGGTGCAACGAGAAAACCATGGAAGTAAGTGTCAGTTATTTGCTTATTGTTTTGTCTGGCTTATGAGACATGTTCTAAACTCTCGTTCTTTTCGCAGGATGCCTGTAAGAAGGCGTGCGATGATTTGCTCAAGGGATCAGATGTCTCCCAGCGAGTCATTTACCCTGACGAAGAGCAGTTCAAGGCAGCCGTTGTGGTTCATCTCGCTCTGGAGCCCGAAGACTTCGGGAAGTTTAATGACTACTGGAAGAAGGGCGAGTGGGCGAAGAGGTGCACCGGCATTTGTAACGGCCGGCGGGGGAAACTCGGGAACAAGTCCCGGAAGGCGAGTTTCAAGCTGCTGAAGTACCCTGATGGCAGAGTCGTTCAAAACTCCGTTGAGGATCGGCGCAATTATGCTCGAGCCTGTGTCTCTAGTACGTGAGTTATATTATTGCTGTTGCTCTTGTTATGACTTGTTTGTGACTCTTGTGTTTTTAATTTCAGAGGAGTTTGGCCTGCCGTGGCATGTTGACGAGAACAAGCCGTTCTGTAGCGAGGCGTTCTTAGCTGCTGCAAGCAAGTGGCAGAAGAAAGAGGGGGGTGTCTACACCCTAAGCATTGACCAGCTGTGCTACACCATGGTCGCGGTGAGCGAACAAGCATTTTTAATGCTTTATCTTGTCGTTTTCAACCGGCTAATTTCGCTCTTTTCTTGACAGGTCGAGTTTGAGATGCTATGTCGTGATCGAAGCAGCATGTTTTCTGATTCCGAGAACAACACCCGCGAAATGACCAAGAGGAAGTTTCAGGTTGAGAGATGGGTCCGTCACGCTAGCATTCCACTAGTCAGTGGGTTCTACTATTTTGGAGATGTCATTGTTAAGGATTGGCAGATGGTAGAGGATGTTTAGTAGCTTTATGTAGCTGTAGGTTTTGTCAGAACATATAGCTTACTTGTTTCTGTAGGCTATAGTGGGGTATCCCATAGGGGGTACAACCCAATTAGGGTTTCCTATTTGTACCCACTTCATTTCATAGTCATCCACTCCCGTTCATTCAGTTTCACATGGTATAGAGCGGGTCCCTTCTAAGGACCGTTTTTTTTTGGGCCCACCCACGATCTTTTTTTTTCCTGCCCGGAGCGCGCCCTATTCTCCTCGAGGCGCGCTCCCCCTAGTGCGCGTCGAGCTGCCCTTGTGGCGCCCCGAGAGTCGCGCGCGCGACTCATTTTTTTTCGCGCGCGCGGCCCGGGCCCCACTTCGCGCGGCCCTTACAGCCGCGCCGCGCCGCCCTCTCGGCTCTGCCGCGCCGCGCCGCCCTCAAGACGGCCGCGCGGCCTCTTCGTCGCTGCGGCAGGCCCCCCCCCCCCCGCTGCACCTCTGTCGGCCCCGCCGCCGCCTTACCTGACGGCCGCCGCCTCACCTGACGGCCGCCGCCTAGCCCTCTGGCCCGCCACCTCACCAGACGGCCCTGCCGCCTCACCTGACGGCCCACCGTCTCACCTGCTGGCCCGCCACCTTACCTGACGGCCCCGCCGCCTCACCTGACGGCCCGCCGCCACCTTACCTGACGGCCCCGCCGCCTCACCTGACGGCCCGCCGCCTCACCTACTGGCCCGCCACCTGACCTGACGGCCCCGCCGCCTCACCTGACGGCCCGCCGCCTGACCTGCTGGCCCGCCACCTCACTGACGGCCCGCCGCCTCCCCCGCTGGCCCGCCACCTGATCTGACGGCCCCGCCGCCTCACCTGACGGCTCGCCGCCTCACCTGCTGGCCCGCCACCTGACCTGTCCCGGCCCCGCCGCTGCACCCTGACGGCCCCGCCGTCCCTTGTCCCGGCCCCGCCACTACACTGCAGCCGAGCCGCCCAGCAGCAGCCGAGCCGCTCAGCAGCAGCCGAGCCGCTCAGCAGCAGCCGAGCCGCCCAGCATCAGCCGAGCCGCCCAGCAGCAACCGAGCCGCCCAGCAGCAGCCGAGCCGCCCGGTACCCGAGCCGCCCGAGCCGCCCGAGCCGCCCGAGCCGCCCGAGCTGCCCGAGCCGCCCGAGCCGCCCGAGCCGCCCCACCAGCCCGAGCCGCCTGCTGCTGTCCTACCCGACTCTCCTAGCCCGGTGAGACTTTCAGCTGCTGCCATGGCCACCCCCAATGTTCTTACTTTTGACGCTGAGGGGAGGGCCATTGACTTTGCCGTCTGGATTGAAGACCTGCAGCTGTACTTACTGTGTGATGCGATAGATGAGGTCTCTCTCTTTGACTTTGTCTCTGGCGCTGTCCCTGCCCCGCCTGCTGATGCTGACTCTGCTGCTCGCTCCAAGTGGGCGACCCGCGATGCTGCTGCACGTCTTGCTGTGCGTCGCCACCTCCCTTCCTCTGAGCGTGCCCACTTTAGTCAGTGCAAGACCGCTCAGGCCTTGTACGACGCTGTAGTTGCACGCTACTCCTCCCCTTCCTCCGCTACCCTTAGCCGCCTCATGCTACCGTTTCTCTTCCCTGACCTCGCTTCCTTTCCCACTGTTGCTGACCTAGTTACCCACCTCCGCGCTAGTGACACCCGCTACCGTGCTGCCCTTCCTGCTGAGTTCCGCGCTGCGAACCCTCCTCCCATGTACATCACTCTCTACTTTCTCGTCACCCGTCTCCCTGAGTCCCTTCGTGTCGTTAGGGACCAGTTTCTCTCTGTCTGTCCCACCACTCTCACTGTCGACCTCCTTGAGGAGTCCCTGCTAGCGGCTGAGAAGAGTATTGTCGCTGTAGGGGCCTCTCGGGGTGACCCTCGCACCCCCATCTTTGAGGGGTGTGGTCCTTCCCCCCTGCTGCCCTCTGTCGCCTCTGCCGCTGCGGCCGACCTCGCTGGTTTTGAGTCGGTCGGCGCGGCGTCTGCCCCCAGCGGCAGACGCCGCTCTGGCAAGGGCAAGGGGGGCAAGGGGGCGGGTGGAGCTAGAGGGGGCGGTGGAGGAGGCGGTGGGGGTGGAGGGGGGAGTGGGGGTGGCGGTGGGGGTGGTGGCGGGAGTGGAGGTACTAGTGGCGGCGGTGGAGGCGGAGGTGGCGGCGGAGGTGGTAGCGGAGGAGGCGGTGGGAGCGGTGGGAGCGACGGTCCTGGTGGGGGAGGTGGCGGTGGAGACGGGGGTGGCGGTGGAGGCGGGGGTGGCGGTGGAGGCGGGGGTCGGAGTGGCTCGTCCCAGCGGAGCAGCTCTGGGGGTGGTCAGCGCCAGCAGCAGCAGCAGCAGCAGCAGCAGCAGCAGCCGCAGCAGCAGCAGCGCTCTCGCACCGTCCCCGGCCCTCAGCAGCTCCGTGAGTGGTACTTGCAGCGTCAGCGCGGTGGTGCGCTTGGTCCCTGCCCCTACGTTCTTCGCACCGGTGACCGTGCGGGGGAGAGGTGTGGAGGCGCCCACACAGCCCGTCGCTGCTTTGGCCGCCTGACCGACGCCTGGCTCAGCAGTTTCCGGAGGCCGCTGAGATCCCCCGCTGGGGAGAGCTGTCTATGGCTGGAGTAGCTATTTATGATCTTGACTTTGATGCTATTCTCTCTGCTATGTATGCTGTGACTGGTAGTGATGAGGATGACTGTTACCGGTGTTTCCCGCCCGACCCGGGCATTGGTACTGCCGCGTCAGGTACTAGTGAGGCTGCAGCTCTAGGTGCCAGTGCGTCTGTGCTCTCAGGTGCTGGTGAGTCCGCCCTCTCAGGTACTGTGTCGGCTTCGGCCTCTCACACCTTCACCCTGGACTCTGGAGCGTCTCGCTCCTTCTTTAGGGAACGCACCACTCTCACGCCGCTGAGTCGGCCGGTTGCGGTGTCCCTGGCTGACCCCTTTGGGGGACCTGTCCTGTCTCGCTTCTCCACTGTCCTCCCGTGTCCAGCGGCCCCCTCTGGCACCCTGACTGGTCTCTACCTCCCCTCGTTCTCGACGAACTTGGTGAGTGGTGCTGACCTCCAGGATGCAGGTGTCCACCAGTTCACCCCTGCTCGTCAGCGGGTGACCCACTGTACGGAGGCGGATACAGGTCGTCACCTGGCTACGTTTACACGTCGGCCAGGGTCGAGCCTGTACACACTGACCACTGCTTCTCCTCCAGGTGCTGCGTCTGGTAGAGTCCCTTCGTCTAGTCAGGTGTTTGCTGCAGCGTCCAGGTCTGGTCCTGAGTCTGCCCCCTGTTCGTGTCGTCGTCTGTCTCACGAGACCCTCCTCTGGCACCACCGCCTTGGCCACCCCTCTCTGCTTCGGCTCAGAGGCATGGCCTCGCGGGTCCTTGTGTCTGGTCTTCCCCGGTCCCTCCCTCCCCTTCCTCCGGGCCCTGGCCCTGCCTGTGTCCCCTGTGTCGAGGGGCGCCAGCGTGCTGCCCCTCACTCCTCCCAGTTTCCTCCGACAGAGGCCCCGTTGCAGACGCTTCACATGGACGTGTGGGGCCCAGCCCGCGTCCGTGGACAGGGTCAGGAGCGCTACTTCCTGCTGGTGGTTGACGACTACTCGCGTTACACCACAGTCTTCCCCTTGCGCAGCAAGGGTGAGGTCACTGAGGTGTTGATCGACTGGATCCGCGCAGCTCGTCTTCAGCTTCGGAGGAGCTTTGGCTCTGACTCCCTGTTTTGCGTCTGCACTCGGACAGAGGCGGAGAGTTCTCCTCTGGCCTCCTGAGTGCCTACTGTCGTGTGCGAGGCATCCGTCAGACCTTCACGCTTCCGGACTCACCACAGCAGAATGGGATTGCTGAGCGCCGCATTGGCATGGTCATGGACGTCGCTCGTACGTCCATGATGCATGCGGCTGCTCCCCATTTTCTGTGGCCGTTTGCGGTCAGGTACGCTGCGCACCAGATCAACCTCCACCCCAGGGTCTCTCGACCAGAGACCTCCCCAGCCCTGCTGTGGACGGGGAAGGTTGGCGATGCGTCGGCGTTCCGGGTCTGGGGATCTCGGGCGTTTGTTCGCGACCTGTCTGCGGACAAGCTGTCCCCTCGTGCTTCTCCCTGCGTCTTCCTGGGGTTCCCCCCCGACGCCCCTGGGTGGCAGTTTTACCACCCCACCTCTCGACGTGTTCTGTCCTCCCAGGACGTCACGTTCGACGAGTCGGTACCCTACTACCGCCTCTTCCCCTACCGCACTCCGTCCCTCCCCCCGCCCCCGCTCTTCTTGGTACCAGGTCCCCCCCCGGTAGTCCCCCTCCCCCCTCAGGGTCCGGCCCCTTCAGGTGTGTCCCAGGTAGACGCGGTCGAGCCTGTCGAGGTCACTGGTGACTCTGGTGCTGCTGCGTGAGCTGAGCCTGAGGGTGCGGAGTCTGGGGGTGCTGAGCCTGGGGGTACTGTGCCTGGGGGTGCTGAGCCTGGAGGTGTCGAGCCTGGGGGTGCTGTGCCTGGGGGTGCTGAGCCTGGGGGTGATGAGCCTGGGGGTGCTGAGCCTGGGGGTGCTGAGCCTAGGGGTGCTGTGCCTGGGGGTGCTGAGCCTGGGGGTGCTGAGCCTGGGGGTGCTGTGCCTGGGGGTGCTTCGTCTCGCCGAGAGCCACTCCCCCCACAGGAGCTGCGTGAGTGGTTTGCCAGGCGCTTGAGGCGTGCTGCTGGTGCTGGTGGTTCTTCGGCTGCAGAGGGTACTGCTGCCACGCGTCCTGGCGGTGCTCGTACTGTGGGTGCTGGAGCTGCTGGGTCTGAGAGTTCTCCTGGAGCTGGTCCTGCTGAGGGTGTTGGCGCTGAGCCTGCGGTTGGCGGTCCGACTGACAGTGTTCCTGGTGCTGCTGCTGGAGGTTCTGGAGCTTCTGGTGGTTCTGCTGGAGGTGCTGCTGGAGTGGGTGCTCCGGACGGGGCTGCTGCTGCTGTTCCTGCTGTTTCTGGTGTCGCCGCGCGGCCCCGACCGTACTTCGTTCCGCTCCTGCAGCAGGTTCTTGGTCTTGCACCTCCTCCTGCTCCCTTAGAGGGTCCGCAGCCTGTTCGGTCACAGCCACAGCTACAGCCTGCCTCCCCTTTGCCTGCTCCTTCTCCCTACGCTGGTCCGACTGGAGGTCTTACTGAGCGTCGTGAGCCTGCGTCTCGTCCTGCGTCGCCTGTTCGTACTGAGCGCGCTAGTGGTCGTGGTTCGCGTCAGCGTCCTCCTCCTGTCCCTGGCACGCACCGGATGTCACTGCGTCCGTCCACTGCTCCTCTGCGTGCCCCTTTGCCTTCTCCTCCTGCTTCCTCTCTTCCTGCTCTTGCCGACCCTGAGTCAGACTCTCTTCGCGCTGCCAGTCCTACTGTCACGCGTCTCCTTGCTACTGCTGTCACTGACCCTTCCTTCGAGTCGTCTGCTGCGTCTGCCCTTGTCACTGAGCTTGTCGACTTTGCTGCGCGCTGTCGTCTAGACTACGCTGCTCGTCTTGTCACTGAGTCTGAGTCCGCCTGTCCTCCGTCCGTCGGGGGTGAGTGTGCCCTTGGCACGGACGTCCTTGAGGACAGGCAGGAGGAGTTCCAGTGTCTAGCCGCTGCTTCACCTCGTCTTGCGTCTGTACTGCTAGCCCCTGAGGGAGACCCGGATGCACCAAACATCCCGACTCCGCGCTCTTACGCGGAGGCGATAGAGGGTCCCTACTCCTCTCAGTGGCAGGCAGCTATGGATGCAGAGATGGCTTCCTGGAAGTCCACAGGCACCTACGTTGACGCTGTTCCCCCTCCTGGGGCGAACATCGTCAGTGGCATGTGGATTTTCAGGGTGAAGCGGCCGCCGGGTTCTCCGCCTGTCTTCAAGGCGCGTTACGTGGCTCGTGGCTTCAGTCAGCGGCAGGGGGTTGACTACTTTCAGACCTTCTCCCCCACCCCGAAGATGACCACTCTTCGGGTTCTGCTGCACGTTGCTGCTCACCGTGACTACGAGCTGCACTCTCTTGACTTCAGCACTGCTTTCTTGCAGGGCAGCCTGCACGAGGAGATCTGGCTGCGTCGCCCACCTGGCTTCACTGGGTCTTTCCCTCCTGGTACCCAGTGGAGTCTCCGGCGTCCAGTCTACGGTCTCCGCCAGGCGCCACGTGAGTGGCACGACACACTGAGGACTACGCTCGCGGCACTTGGGTTTGCTCCTTCTACTGCCGACCCGTCGCTGTTTCTTCGCACCGACACCTCTCTTCCTCCGTTCTACATCCTCGTGTACGTCGACGACTTGGTCTTTGCCACAGCTGACACTGCTGGACTCGCCTACGTGAAGTCCGAGCTGCAGAAGAGACACACGTGCACTGACCTGGGTGAACTGCGCAGCTACCTTGGCTTGCAGATCACCCGGGACAGAGCACGCCGCACCATTACCCTGACTCAGTCACACATGGTGCAGCAGGTCCTTCAGCGCTTCGGCTTCACGTACTCCTCGCCTCAGGCCACTCCTCTGCCTACTCGCCACTCGCTCTCAGCTCTGCCTTCGGATGAGTCCGTAGAGTCGAGTGGCCCGTTTGCAGAGCTTGTTGGCTGCCTCATGTACCTGATGACCTGCACACGACCTGACCTCGCATACCCTCTTAGCATTCTCGCACGCTTTGTTGCTCCTGGGAGACACCGACCAGAGCACATGGCTGCAGCGAAGAGGGTGTTGCGATACTTGTGCAGTACGTCGGGCATGGGGCTAGTGCTTGGAGGGCGCAGTCCAGTGGTCCTCACTGGGCACGCAGACGCTTCTTGGGCTGACGACCAGGCTACGCAGCGGTCGTCACAGGGTTACACCTTCAGCCTAGGTTCCGGCTCTGTCTCGTGGCGGGCTACCCGCTCGTCTTCTGTTCTCGGCTCCAGTTGTGAGGCTGAGATCTACGCTGGGGCTATGGCTGCACAGGAGTTACGCTGGCTCACCTACCTGCTGACCGACCTTGGAGAGCAGCCTCGTTCTCCTCCAGTCCTGTACGTAGACAACAAGGCCATGCTGGCCTTGTGTCGAGAGCAGCGACTGGAGCACAGAACGAAGCACATTGCTCTCCGCTACTTTCTTGCTCGTGAGCTACAGCAGCGTGGACAGCTACGACTTGCGTACGTGGCCTCTGAGGCCAACACTGCTGATGTGTTCACCAAGGCACTTGCGCCTTGTGATCATCAGCGTTGTTGCACGCAGTTGGGTCTTGTGCCTGTCTTGCCTCACTTGCTCTCCTCTTGACCTTGCTTGTACCTTCGCCTATATATACTCTTGTTCTTGCTTGCTTGATTCTTGTATATCTCTATATATGATCTTGCATGTAAACTGGCCTTCTGGCCTTTGAACTTGTGCTCGGAATGCGTGGTGACTTTGTGATCCACCCTGAGCTTTGCTTTACTTTGCTTGACTGGTCTTGTGACCCCTTGTTCTCCCCCACTTTGCCTATGGGGGTGTGTCAGAACATATAGCTTACTTGTTTCTGTAGGCTATAGTGGGGTATCCCATAGGGGGTACAACCCAATTAGGGTTTCCTATTTGTACCCACTTCATTTCATAGTCATCCACTCCCGTTCATTCAGTTTCACAGGTTTAGTATGTGATATTTTGTTGATTAATTTCTAACCAACTAGTATTGTAAGCGTTTAATATTATTTAATTATTATTACGGAATTGTTTTGATTTGTTGATAATAAACCCATTCGAAATTCTATTGATCATAATATTAGCAGTGTAGTTATCTCAATTAAATGTCGCCTTGTCACATCTCCAAAAGGAACAAATATCCACTAAACTATTCTTTATCGCTTTTATACATACGCATATTGTTATTGTCAGAGGTCCACTGGTGATCCCCGATCGATCCTACGGAAGGGTTACAGGCACATTTGCCTGGGGGGTTATGGGCGCACTGACCCGCTACTGAAACAAGCCCTTTTATCCCAATGGTCTAGTGGTTGGGATTCTGAGATGGTATCCAGAGCGAAGGTCTCGGGTTCGAATCCCGGTGTATGCACTTCGGGCATCCCAGTGCGGGGGGGTGTCAGAGGTCCACTGGTGATCCCCGATCGATCCTACGGAAGGGTTACAGGCACATTTGCCTGGGGGGTTATGGGCGCACTGACCCGCTACTGAAACAAGCCCTTTTATCCCAATGGTCTAGTGGTTGGGATTCTGAGAGTTATCACGCGGTAACCATCTTTAACAATTTTGTTACGCGAGTGGTTACAACTGAGCTTGTCAATTCTCGCCTGTGCGAGGGCCTCCTTTTCATTTCCGAAAGTAACAAACTAGATTACTCGCCCCAACTGACATGCAATGCGCAACTTACACATTTCAATCGCCTCGCAGGTTGGTTTCGGCAGTGCGCAGGTTGACTGCAGGGTGGTTCTGTTGCCCCACAATTACCCCCCAGTATTGAAAGCCGATTGACAGGACTCCCGAAAACGGGAGTCACCAGGAAGGCTTCCAGCTTATTGCTGGAAGCCACATTTCTTCGTGCGATGTAGACAATGTTGAGATTGTGCCGCGTGGCTTGGTTGTGGGCCTTTGGATGAAATGGTAGACACCGACATTGCTTGCAACTCGCGATGCCACAGAACAGTTACACCCTGGACGGTCCGATTTGCGCCGCGTGGCAGCCTAGTACACGGTGGGGACGGGCTGGCTCCTCCCTATTGGTCCGCGTGGCGGCAGTCGCGGCTCGACGTGGCGTGCTGTCCTATTTTGTCCCAGCCAAACCCGAGGTCGTTTGAATGTCGTCAATCCCGAGGGCCCCCGAGGCACCTCGGTCGCCAGTTCGGCCCAGTTTGCCACTCGGAGGTCGTCAGGAGCTCGTCAATCCCGAAGGGGGCCCTTGTCCCATTTCAACCGCGAAATTGGGCGGCGTTTTTCGTCGGCTGAGGTGTACCATCCCGAACACCCCAGCGGAATTCGGTCGACGGACCCGAACTGCCGGTGTCGTAGAGGGGGGCCGTCGGCGCCGTCGTGGCACCTCCCGATTGTCAGGCTCGATCTCGGCCGTCCCTACTAAGCCACGTGGCAGTAATCGCGGCTTGTCGAGCTGTGGTTCAGGGTCCGCTGAGGTATCCTTCTCGGGTTTCTCTCAGCGAAACCCGAGGTCGTCAGATAGTCGACAATCCCGAGGGGTTCAGAGCCCCAGAGGACTGCCAGGTCGCCCCAGTTTGCCACTCGGGCCCTTGTCCTATTTCAACCGCGAAATTGGGCGGCGTTTTTCGTCGGCTGAGGTGTACCATCCCGTGTCAACATCATCCTGACAGTTTCAGTCGGTTCAGTCGGGGGACAGAAGAATCCAACCAGCTGTTTCCTCCCATTCCCGCCAAAACCATTGACGACCGAACAACCATACTGTACTGCTGGTGGTATGGTGAGGGCTGGTGCTGTTGAAATTTGAAATGCTGCCTCGAATCTAGGTCAATCCCTGATTGGTCAATCGGTGCATTTGTCCTCGGGATAAACCCTGGACCTCACTCCACACCGCAGATGCTCCATGCAAATTCCCCTGAACCTGTTCACTTGACCCTGGTGAGACAAAATCGAGATCGTTATGCCTCTGCTGCTCCATGTGAAGGGCAGACCACAAACCGCCAACCACAGCTCCATCGATAAAATCGCCAACATTTCGTGAGCGTCGTCTTCTTCCTCGAGTTTTGTCGCCCCACGCCAAGCTGCTCGCCAACAACACGTACCAACAGCAAATTCATTTTCGCGCGCATTTCGCGACCACTATTTCGCATGCGTACCGTAGGTGCCCGCAACGTAGCATTTCCTGAATCCTGCTCAGCTCATCCCACCTTGGGGTTGGCCAGACACTTCCAGTCAGCACGGTGATTGGTGTTACGTTGAGGGGGTTCGAGACTGAATGGGCTACTCAACCATTTTCTACCGAATTAAATAAGTATGTATAGTACTGAAACCACTTGAAACCCAATGTATTTGTGAACCTTTGCCAGCTAAGTTCCACTTTTTGTGCGGGGACCGCGCCGTTTAATTACAGCACAGACAGGATTTACGTTAGCTACTGTCACTGTCACTGTATCGCGGTGCCCCTGGTCGGCTCGGCTTATCATTATGCCTCGTGTTCTTGTACTATGTGCGTCAGTGCTCAGGCAACGAGATCTATCTAGGACGGCCCTGCAAGGATGATGAACTATCGTGCCTTCGGTTTTGGCTCGATCCTTCTATTTCGAGACAGTCATTGCTAGGAATTGCTGATGAAAAGTCGTGACGTAGCTGTAGTATGAGTCGAGCCAATTTGACATGCTCTTTTGATGCCCTGCGAAAAGAGAGGTCAGACGCGAGGTGTCCCGAGGATCCCCGAGAATCCGAGGATGCCTTGCGAAAAGAGAGCTCCGTTGGTTGCCGTTAATAGCTGCGTTAATAGCTGCGTTAGAAGCTGCTTTAGAAGCTGCGTTAAAAGGTTCTGTGGTACTAGGATGCGGCAGTCGATGCGGCAGTAGAGGATTCGGCACAAGAGCAGTAGCTATGTTAGCAACCTTCTTATCGGATCTAGTTATATGGACCACTAATTTTCCTGATTGTATGAGGTCTAGGAGCAGATCACAGTTCCACGGAACACTGACCTGTAGCATTGCGCATAGTATACGTGGTTGTCAGTCCCTTTCTTTGCCGTCGCACGAGGCAGTCGCCATTTCGCACACACTTCCAATGCAGTAACGTCTGATATAGTGACCATTTATGCAGTAATTTCCGATGCAATAATCTCCAACAAAGGCACCTCCGATAGTGATCAGGAAGTCGTGATGATGCCAATGCGAACGCCACGGGACCGCCCATTTTTCTCGTCCCTCATTTCCCCATCCGTCTGTCGCTCCCCACCCTATTCTCTCCGAAGCCGCCGAGTCCGCCGCCGCCGATGTCGCCGCCGATGCCCCCGCCGTCTTCATCATCGCGCTCCCCACGCTTTCGGCTCTGTCCTTCCGCGCGCCACTCCCCTTCCGCGTTCCATTCCGCTCTCCCTGCCCCGCTGCTCGCGCGCACCCTTCGCTTCCTTCCGCCACGCCCTAGTAGCTCTCCTCCCCCTCGTCCTGCTCGCGTCGGTTCTCCCATCTACTAGTAACCCCCCCTGCCACGTGGCCCTCGCTGCCACTCTCGACGTGATGACGCCAAAGGGCGGCTGTCTGACGTCACGCTGCGTCAGCTACACCAAGGGCAGGTGGCTTTTGTCTTCGGGTACCGCGTCGACGATTATCAGCGCGAACGGCAACATGAATTACGAGCGGTACAAGGTACGTGTTGCACGTTGGAGTGCGATTGGATGCGGTACAATGCGGTTTCCCTTGTTAGGCTTGTTAGGGGGTACGGCGTCGACGATTATCAGCGCAAACGGCAACTTGAACTACGAGCGGTACAAGGTGGGTGTTGCACGTTGGAGTGCGGTTGGATGCGGTGCAATGCGGTTCCCTTGTTAGGCTTGTTAGGGGGTACGCCGTCGACCATTATCAGCTCAAACGGGAACATAAATTACGAGCGGTACAAGGTGGTTGTTGCACGGTACAGTGCGGTTTAATACGGTGCAATGCGGCTGTCCTGTGTAGGGACACGGTGTCACTGATTACGAGCGAGAACGGCGGTGCAAAATGGTAGCGGTAGAAGGCGGATCGGGAATAGCAGGAACGGCGGGCAAGTGCTGGCAACAGCGGGGAACAGCGGTGACAGCGCTGGTTCAACAGTGACAGCGGCAACAGTGGTAACAGCAGGTAACAGCGGGTAACATAGAGAGTCCCCCCCTCGCGTCCCTTTTCCCCCCAACTTCTCTCTCCTTTGTTGTCCCACTTGAACCATGCCCCTCATTCGTCCTTGTCCTCCCTTGCCCTCCCCTGCCCTTCCCCACCCTCTTCCTGTTCTCCCCCACCGCTCTTCCCCCCAACCCCTTCTGTCCCCGACAGCTCATAGACAGCACCACCGTGATACTCAAGACCACGGTACGCCTCACTCTCGCCCCTCCCGCCCTATCCGCCCTCTCCGCCCTCCCCGACCTCTCCGCCCTCTCCACCCTCCCCGACCTCTCCGCCCTCTCCGCCCTCCCTGCCCTCTCCGCCCTCTCCGCCCTCTCCGCCCTCCCCGACCTCTCCGCCCTCCCTGCCCTCTCCGCCCTCTCCGCCCTTCCCGCCCTTCCCGCCCGCTCCTCCCTATCCGCCCTCCCCGCCCTACCCGCCCTCTCCGCCCTCCGCGACCCACTTCCACTTCCCTCTGATTCCGCTGCCCGTCCCTCCCCTCGTTCCGCATTCACTCTTCCTGCTACTTTGCACGTAGCTGTCATGACGTCATGCGCACGTCATGCCCAGGTCATGCTGCGGTGACGACATGCGCGTATCTGTCTTTCTCGAACATCCGCTCATCCCCTCCCCCCCCTGCGCCTCTCTCTCCCTCCCCCATCCACGTGCAGGCCACAAATGAGAACGCGTGCTGCCAGACGTGCGCGCAGGCCGACAAGTGTGTCTTCTTCCACTACCAGCCGCCAACGTGAGTGCTGCTGCTGTGCTGCTGTGCTGCTACATCCCACAAGTGGTGCAGACGAGCGGTATAGACGAGTACTTTAGACGATTACTTCTATCGAGTGCTGAACCTAACCTAACTAGCCATCCCTTTCTCCCTCTCCCTACCCCCCACCCCCACCCCTCTCTCCTCTCAACCACCCACAGCATTGCCGGCACAGCTGGGACCTGTAGACTCCTCCCCAACCTGATGAAATTCACTGTAGACAACACTATAAAGAGCGTCCCTCCGTCTTATATCGGAGGCAAATGCAACCCGCTCGCAACAGTGAAGAACGACCCGCACTTCGTGGGCGCGGAGGGCACGCGATTTGATTTTCACGGGAATCTAAACCGGTCCTTCTGCCTGCTGAGTGACCGAGACTTGCATATCAACATGGGGATCAAAGGATATGAGGATCCGAGGCTGGTGGTGGGGGGAAGGAGAGGGAAAAGAAGACAAAAAATGCCCATACGATCGTGGATCAGGTATGGAAGGAGTTTGTGAGTATGCCAGTTGGTGCATATAGAGCATATCAACATGGGGATCAAGGGGTATGAGGATCCGAGGGTGGTGGTGGGGGGAAGGAGAGGAGGGAAGCGAAGACACAGACTGCACATACGGTCCTGGATCAGGTAGGCTAGGCAGTGTCTTGGACTAGGTGTCTGCTGGGGTAGGTTTGACTTTCATGAGGAGCTGAATTGGTCCTTCTGCCTGCTGACTGACCGGGATGTGAACAGGGACATCAAGGGGCATGAGGATGTGTGCGAGAGGATGGTGGTCATTTTAATCCCTTGACCGGGGGATGTGTGTGCATGTCAACATGGGCATCAACGGGTATGAGGACGCGAGGATGGTCGACATTTTTGTCCCTTGACCGGGATGAGTGCACATGTCAACGTGGAAGACGATAAAAATGATGAACATGGATTTCTGAGTCGACAAAAAAATCGACTCGTTTTAAGTCGACTCAATAAGCGAGGATGGTCGACATTTTTGTCCCTTGACCGGGATGTGTGCACATGTCAACGTGGACGACGATAAAAATGATGAACATGGATTTCTGAGTCGACAAAAACATCGACTCGTTTTAAGTCGACTCAATAAGCGAGGATGGTCGACATTTTTGTCCCTTGACCGGGATGTGTGCACATGTCAACGTGGACGATGATAAAAATGATGAAGATGGATTTCTGAGTCGACAAAAAAATCGACTCGTTTTAAGTCGACTCAATAAGCGAGGATGGTCGACATTTCTGTCCCTTGACCGGGATGTGTGCACATCTCAATGTGGACGACGATAAAAATGGTGAACATGGACGCGAGGATGGTCATTCCCATTCTTATCAAGGAACTCATCCTTGTTGTCATTTTCCGTTTCCTCGTGCCTGCTCCTGCCATCCAGGGAGCTCTACATGACGTGGCGAGATCCCATTGGCCGGCAGCACTCGGTGTTCCTGAAGGCGCGCGACGGCCAGGAGCAGCGGCGGGGGGAGAGGGGATTCATTGAGCGGATGGAGATGGACGGTCGACCTCTTACCCCACCTACTCTGGTAATTCGCCATTACAAGCTGGGAATTGAGACTGCTACGGGCAGTAGAAGCAGCAGGGGCGGGGGGAGAGGGGCTTCATTGAGAGGATGGAGATGGGCGGCGACCTCTTACCCTCCCACTCAGGTAATTCGTGGTAACAAGTAGGGCTGCTAGGGGCAGCAGAGGTGGGGGGAGAGGGTTTTTTTTTTTTTTAAGAGAATGGAGGTGGTTGCGTTTTCTATGGGACGGGATATCAGGTCGGGCAGGCAGTGCATGGGGAAGGGTCCTTTCACATGGTGCTGGCAGCTTTGAGTCGACTCAAAACTAAGGGTCCTTGCACATGGTGCTGGCAGTGGCGGGGCCAATGGGGGATGGCAGGGACAGAGTCACATACCATGTGCGCGTCCCCTCACCTCCCCCTCGCTCCCCTTCTTCCCCCTCTCCCTCCCTCCCTTCCTCAGGTGGGGCAGGCAGTGCAAGGGGAGGGGGACTTTCACATGGTGCTGGCAGTGGCGGGGGCCATGGGGGATGGCAGGGATGTGGCTCTCCGACCTTCTCCCTTCCCCCTCACTTCCCACTCCCCTCCCTCTCTGCTCCTCCTTCCCCTCCTCCCTCCAAATCCAGGTGGGACAGGCAGTGCATGGGGAGGGGGCCTTTCATATGGTGCTGGCAGAGGCGGGTGGCATGGGGGATGGGAGGGACAGGGACACATACCGCGTGCGTGTGGGGGGAGTAGCAAGCATGGAGCTGTCCTTGCATGCCGCACACCCGCTGCTGCAGACGGCTGACGAGGCTTACACTCACTTCAACGTCTATATTAAGTACCTCAATGTTAGTATTCAAAAGGCTCGCTGTGAGGATTGATGGGGATACATTGCTGCTTGCTGTGTGCATGTGGGGGGAGTAGCAAGCATGGAACTCTGCTTGTCTCATGTAAATTCTACTTGTTTGTTTTTTCTTGCTACTCCAATGTTTTTTCTTGCTACTCTGTTTTTTCTTGCTACTCCAATGTCTATACAACAGAACACGGATGCGGTGCATGGTGTACTAGGGCAGACTTTTCGAGGGGAAATTACCCGGGCTAAACGCGCAGAGGAGTATGGGCTGCTGACTAGGCTGCTGAGAGCGCCGATTCAAGCTGACGGGGAGACAGGGCGAGGCTTTCTGGATGGTGACGTGGAGGATTATGCCACGTCAGCAATCGATGCTGCTGACTGTGCGTTTGCCACGGCATGGAATGAGGCTCGGAGGAAGGTTCGGGACGAGCTGGGGGAGGTTGGCGAGGAGCAGGGGGCTTCTGGAGAGGCTGATGAGGAGGCTCGGGGGGAGGTTGAGGAGGCTGAGGAGGAAGTTCAGAAGGAGGTTTGGGACGAGGCTGGAGAGGAGGTTCGGCAAGAAAACATGAATAGTTTGCCAATGGAGGGTAGAGATCAGGGGTCTGAGGCATTTAGAGACTTAGAAGCAGTGAGAAGGGTGGAGGGAGATGGGGAGAAGAGGAAGCAGCAGCAGGATATCTTGACTGAAGAGATGGAGGAAGAGCGAAAAGGAAGAGAGGAGAGACACTACAGGGAGGGCATTAGGGAGAGAGGCAGTGGCGAGATGTGGGGAAGGGTATGGGAGAGCAGAGACTCGGCGGCTGACAAGGAGAGTGCTACGAGTTTTGCCCGTCACAGAGAACAGCTGGTTTATGAAATATTTCAATAAGGTTAGTGTAGCTTTTAGAACTTAGTATACACAATCAAAGCTTTGTGTGTCATAATACACAAATCCATATACAAAAAATATGTAAAGGTGGCTTTCACACCTGAATGTATTTTACAGTTATACTTGACATACATGCAGGTTTCTAACACTTCCACATTTAGAAAGCTTGCTCTCTTTCATGTGGACATGGCATCGTCTCATTTCAAGTGGGTTTAGTACAATTGAAATCCAAGCAATTCTAACATACTACAATGCTGACATCTCGCTAAAGTTGTCGCTGTACCGAGGGGTGGGTGGGCGGGAAAATGTGCTAAACCGTTTGAAAATGAGAGACGTGGGTGGAGGGAAATGACCTCCAGCCCACGTTTTGTACTCCAAAACGGGTGATTAGCACGATTCGACTCTGCTCATTCCTACATTACAAACAGCCTCCCTTTCAAAACACAAATTTTTGAAAAGAGTTACGGTACAGCTTTCAAAAATATTCATAATTGAAATTTATATCCTCCACCCAACCCTCCTACCACACCCAACCCTCCTATCACACCCAACCCTCCTATCACACCCAACCCTCCTATCACACCCAACCCTCCTATCACACCCAACCCTCCTATCACACCCAACCCTCCCTCCTCCCGCCTCCAACCCCTCCTCATCCCCCCACCCCACCCCCCCCCCCCCCCAAATCAACATCCTAGCACTTTTTCCCCCAGCATGGCTTATTCTTCTAATCTCAGCCACCTGTTCTCAGCAGCTAAAGCAGCTACTGCGGTTACGGCAAGGAGCGGTTGGGTGAGAGTGCAAACATGATGGCCCAGTGCCAGCTGGGGAGCGTGCTAAGACATGGCAACCAGCAGGTACGGCAGCTGCAGGAGGTTTGGCAGTAACAGCAGCTACGGCAGGCGGTTGGGGGAGAGTGCGAAGGTGATGCCCCAGAGGAAAACGAGCGTGCAGAGAAAAGCGGCGAACTGAAGCGCTGGCGACTGCTGCAGGTACACACCCGCTCGCTGCAGGCAGTTGGAAGAACAGCATGTGAGAACCCAAGGGAAGAGGTGGGGGGGGGGAAGGGGGTGACTTGACTTGAGAAAACGAGCGTGCAGAGGAAGGCGGCGAACTAAGCGCTGGCGACTGCTGCAGATACACACCCGCTCGCTGCAGACAGTTGGAAGAAAAAGGGAGCAAAGAGTGGGGATGAACTTTTGAGTCGGCTCGAAAAGTGGAGAGGAGAGCACAGAGGAAGGCAGCGAACTGAAGCGCTGGCAACTGCTGCAGGTACACGCCCGCTCGCTGCAGGCAACGGGGAAGGCACGCAGGGGTGTGGAAGACCCAGGGGAGGGGAAAGGAGCGGGGAGACAGGTTGAGAGAGAAGATGCAGCACACTCTACACAGAGGGCGTGAGGCTGCAGCAGGATCCGGCGTGGAGGAAGGGGAGGGAGAAAGACTCAGGTTGGGGTTGGGTGGGGGGTGGACAGTTTGAGACAAACGCGCCGCACACGCTACACGGAAGGGCGGAGGCTCCAACAGGTTTCCGGCGTGGGAGAACGGGAGGGATGCGGGTGGATGTGACTTTTGAGTCGACTCAAAAGTCACCTCGGAGGCTGCAGCAGGTTTCGAGCCTAGAAGAGGGGGAGGGGGATGCAAGGGGGCGAAGGCAAGAGTGGGAGCGGGAAAAAAATTATAGGCGATTCGAGTGTAGGGTGAGGCCGTTCTCAGCCGGCGGGGAGTTTGAGTCAAACGTGAGGCCGTTCTCAGCCGGCGGGGAGTTTGAGTCAAACGTGAGGCCGTTCTCAGCCGGCGGGGAGTTTGAGTCAAACGTGAGGCCGTTCTCAGCCGGCGGGGAGTTGGAGTCAAACGTGAGGCCGTTCTCAGCCAGCGGGGAGTTTGAGTCAAACGTGAGGCCGTTCTCAGCCGGCGGGGAATTTAGTCAAACGTGCGGCCGTTCTCAGCCGGCGGGGAGTTTGAGTCAAACGTGCGGCCGTTCTCAGCCGGCGGGGAGTTTGAGTCAAACGTGCGGCCGTTCTCAGCCGGCGGGGAGTTTGAGTCAAACGTGCGGCCGTTCTCAGCCGGCGGGGAGTTTGAGTCAAACGTGCGGCCGTTCACAGCCGGCGTGATTGGAACGGCGCGTCCGTTCATTCATGTCGACCATGGCTTCTCCTCACAGCCATCGCATCTTTTAGGCGCCTAGAAAAGGTATGCGTGAAATGCCGGATTCGTTTTCTATAAGTGAAATGCCGCATTCGCTTCGTATGCGTGGAATGCCGCATGAGCTTGAAAGTCTTGTCGCCCAACTTCGCCTCCTTCTCACCGCGATTAAATATGGAGGAAGGTTTTCCGTCGGCAGCGTTTGGGTTGAACCCTTCTCGACTCAACGTTGCTGCAAAACGACTAGCAGCGAAACGACTTGCGCCCTTCCGTTCCTCAGGAATCTAGGCGGCCTAGATTTTAAGCACGCCTGTTTCGTTTCTTTATGTTTGAGTCTTGGCTACGAGCCGGCATCAGGAACCCGAAACTGGTGAACGAAAAGCTTGAATGAGTTTTAGGTGTTAGGAAGCCTCAAAACTCAAGAGAATGAGGGACTGACCACGAAGAGGCCGTTGGATCGCCGCCGCTTGTCGTTGTTGTAGGGACTGTCCTCGACCTCGAAAGCGTTCATCTAGCAGACTTAATCGAAGCAAAGAAATGCAGCGAGGGGCGAAGAGCGAGGGGCACAGCCACTGACCACAAAGAGGCTGTTGGATCGCCGCCGCTTGTCGTTGTTGTAGGGACTGTCCTCGATCTCGAAGGAGTTCATTTTCGCGGCACCTTGTGGCACCATCGACTCCGCAGACGACGAGTCCTCGGACGATGAAGGCAACGACGCTTCCGCCACGACGGTCGAAGTAGCCAGAGCGCCGATCCGCCAACAGAATCGATTTCTGAGTCAGACTAAAACCTACGCAAAAAGGCGAGCCAGAAAGCTCTTGTCCAATGGGTTTTACGCTCCCAACGACGACGTATCAGAGCTGCAAGCGCGGCTAGGGAACGAGAGGAAAAACTCAAATCCAGAGAACCGTCAAACAACGAAATCCTGAGGGTGTATTCGACTCATATAAAGTCCAGCTCTGGAGTAGTTTCCCTGGGATTTACTTCGAGGGATTTTCACCACCTCGTTGAGCTAGTCGCGCCTGTCTGCAAGGCGGGAAAAGAAGAGATTCCCAGGGTACCCTAGGCCGCATTTCTTCCTCGATTTCATCCAATCAGAGTCTCGGCGCGTGTGGTGAGTTGGCGTTCAGTCCTGCCTGGACGCAGAGCTTGTTGAGGTGTGAACTGAGCGGCGTGACATGATTGGTCGGATTCGACTGTGAATATGGAATATCCAGCCCTCGGCAAATTTGCAATAAACTGTCGGAGTGTATGTTTCGGAAGGAAAGATACAACTGTCTATCTCACATCACAATATAGCCTTTTATACAGCTTGTAAAGCACATCGGGTGGAGCTCTAAATATGTATGCGCTTGCTAATATCACGTTGGCAAAGGTGGCTTGAAATACACCCAGATGCTCAAACCTCCTCCCGCTTGTAACCACCACTCGGGAAAGCATAACCATCCTACCTCCACGTTTCATTATCAACTTGTCATCACCATGCGACCCTCCAATGAAGCCTAGCGAATCTCTGCTAATTGGCATGGTTCGCCACCAGCCATCCACATGAAGCCTTTCTGACAGGTCAGAATCTTCCAAAATAGCCAGCCTCTCATCAAATCCTCCAATGCCCACAAAGTCTTGGGCCCGACAGAACATGGCTTGGTCTCCGTAGAGCATGCGCATACCCCGAAGGAACGCCGCAACACCGCTGAACCATGACGAGCCCATACCACTGACCTCACCACTTATGGTTCCAATTCCAGTGCTGCTGCTGCTGCTGCTGCTGCTGCCACCACGGCTGGTGGTGCTGCTGTTGATGATGGTACCGTTGCTGCTGCTTGTGCTCTTATGCGCCGCCTTATCAGCATCAAGCAGTTCAGCATACCGTGGAGGGGCAAGCAGCGGCACGTACCAGGTCTTGGCCACATTCCGGAGACACATGCCCCAGAAGACCCGCCCCGGCACAGCCACCACGGGCACAAACCCCCCACAGCACACTGACTGGTCTTGCAGTGTCCTCCTGGCAAGTGTGACGAGATCCAGCGGCACGAGAGTGTCCGCGTGAACAAAGCAAAGAATGCTGCTGCTCGCGCTGTTCCCATTCATGAGGTTTGCACTCTGGTCTTTCACACAGTGTCTCACATTGCCCTCCGATCCTTCCCCCCTTTGCTCCTGCATCGCCTGCACCTGCTGCTTCTGCTGCATCTGCTTAGGAATTTCCTCTCTCTCATGCACCTGCTGCATCAGCTGCATTGCCTTCCAAGCGCCTGTGTTCATCTGAACCGACCTTCCCCTCTTACTGCCCACCACCATCGCGCCCAAAGATTCAGCCAATCGCGGCGTGCCATCTGTGCTGCCGCCGTCGGAAACGATGATGCCAGCTGGCCGTGGGGAGAGCTTTGACAGGTGGTGCAGCGTGATTGGCAGCGCTGAGGCCTCGTTCAGAGCGGGGATTATAATGTACACTGGTGCTGCAACCTCGTCCCGTTCAATTAGAGATTTCTCAGAAGCAACTTCGCCAGTGTACGTCATCATCCCTGCTCCCCCTGGTTCGGTTTCTCCTGACTGATTCCCACCATCGCCACCACCATCGTCCACCTCTTGCTGGGACATCTCAATTTTTGAATGAATAGCTTCTCCTTTGTTACCTCCCCCCATCCCTCCGCTCCCCCCTTCTCCTCCGCCTCCCCCTCCGCCACCCCCTCCCCCACTTCCCGCATCCCCGCCCCCTCCCCCGTCAAACAGCGCCCCCCAGTCGCGAGGAGCGGATCCTGGCCGTCCATCCATCCCGCGATTGCACGCGAACACGACAAAGATGGCGGATGCGACAGTGGTGCAGCCCACCGCGAATGCCGCTGTGCCGCCCAGAAGCAGCAGGCCGAGGCGCACGGCGCTGCGGAACGCTGCTGCCGTTGGTGGTGCAGCAATTGGCGGAGGATCGGAAGCGGGATGGTGCTGTGAGGATATGAGCGGGAAACGCGGGGAGAAGAAACAGGGATGGCGAAGCTGCGAGTGGGAAAGGTGAATCAGAATGGTCCCTCGCTGCCTGGAGGGAGTGCTGTCGCCGGGGTGCCATGCGACGCTGTTGCGACTGTTCCAAAGACGCGCTACTGGGGAACATGCGACCTGGTCGCGAGGTGGCCGCGACGCGAATGCGCGAGGAAAATGAGGGTTCCGAATTTGCTGATGATGAAGTCGCAGCATGTTACCGAGTTTATTATTGGAGGAACTGCGATTGCAATGAGCTGGTAAGTCGTGTTCAATCAACACGGCTAATACCTACGATCAGCGCAGCGCGGAAATGCGCGTCCATGAATTTACATTCATCTAGGTCACAGGTTGCTGTGTCCGTATTTGTCTATTGTCTGTTCAGGTTGTGAACTAGCGTTTGTCGCAGGTGGTGTCCTGCGATTTCACGTGGTGAATTAGGCTTCGATTACGGTTGAGCGAAGACAAACACCACCACGTGCAGATTCATCCCCCTCATAAGATCCTTCACTAAAATTCTGAAAACGGGGAAAAGGATTCCCGAGCGAAATCACTTTCCCTCCTCCATATCCCCGCACAGCTGCCCCAACCATTCCCCCCACCTCACAAACACTCCCCTTTTTCCCCAACTATCCTTCCCCCACCCCCCTTTCTCCCCTCCCATCTTCCCCCTCCCCCCTCCCATCTTCCCCCTCCTCCCTCCCATCTTCCCCCTCCCCCCTCCCCCAAGCGTTTACTTCCTAGCCCTAGTTTCCGACACCGCATTCCGCCAGTCGCTTTGGCCAGCCCAGTTTCTTAGCCGTTCTAACCAGCGGCATCCCCGTCGCGCCCCGATCTTCGTCGCGCAAGAGGCTGCGCGAAGCTGCTGCTGGTTTCCGCGAGTCTTTATTCCTTCAAATACAGCCTAGTTTGCGCACGAATCTCAGTTTTTTTTGCGCTCGAATCCGTAGTACTAGCGAATCCCCACCACCAGTCTCGTACTACAAGCTTGCGCGTACCGGTTTTTGGGGCGCCGTATCGCGGTCGCGAACAGCCAGGAGCTTCGCGAAGGTTACCGCCGTCGTAGAACCTTCGAACGGAGAACGAGGAGAAGAAAAGAAGTGAAAGCGAACCGAAATAAAAAGGAAGAAAGAAACAAAGGACGAAAAGGAATCGGAATCGGCAGCCATGGCGGCTCCGAGTCGGCGCGCGCAGGATCTGCTAATGGATGACAAATGGGACCTCTGCGTCGACCTCT
This sequence comes from Closterium sp. NIES-65, assembly GCA_948144175.1. Taxonomy (NCBI): domain Eukaryota; kingdom Viridiplantae; phylum Streptophyta; class Zygnematophyceae; order Desmidiales; family Closteriaceae; genus Closterium; species Closterium sp. NIES-65. Next base: position 400,822 of record CANXME010001621.1, on the reverse strand, counting down.
CGCTTCGCCGAGTCGTCTACAGCACGCTCGCGGGCGCCGCCACCGGGCTCGTCCTCTTTAGTGAGTGATCCGCCTTTAGTGAGTGTTCCGTGAGCGATCCGACTTGTTTTGAGCGAGCCCCACGAGACGCTTGGCCGCTCTAGTTATTCCTCCTCCCCACGCATGTCCCACCTCTAGCTGTTCTTTCCCCTCCCCCCGCCGTTCCCTTCACCAATCAGGGAGCCCCACGAGTCGATGGGCCGCCCCGACTGCTGTCGCGCATTTCTACGCGCGCTCAATTCCTTTCTCCCCCCGCATCCTTTCTTTCCTTCCCCCTCCCGCCATCCCTCAGGGTCCCCCACGAGTCGCTGGGCGGCTCTCGCCTTCGGCGCCGGCTGCGGCGTCGGTTCCGCCTACACCGACTGCTCGCGCATTCTCGACGGCCACGTGCCGCGATTCTCCGCCCCGCTTGCCGCTAGAGCCGCCTCCGCTGCCCCTGCTCCCGCTGCGCCTGCCGTTTTTGCACCACCCCCCATTGCGCCTGCCCCTGCCCTGGTCCCATCTGCTGCTGCCGCCGCTGCTGGCTCATCCGGGTCGACGGATCAACTGCCGCAGGTATGGAGGGTTAGATGCCTCGATAGTGCCCCAGGTAACCAGAGTGGGAGCAGGGCTGCCCCTGCTGCCCCTACTCCTGTCCCTCCCACGGCTACTGGTGCATCAGGACCGTCCGATCAACTGCCCCAGGTATGGAATGCGTCGAGACTCCTCGATACTTCCTCAGCTAGTTCCTCAGGTAACCATGGGTGGGAGCAGGGCTGGTAAGCATGCCTGGGGCCGCCTCATACTTTTCTCTCGGCCCTTGGCGCTTCTTTCACAGTCTGATCTTGCATTCAGGATGGTCAAAATCCCTTTGGTGCCACAATCCCTTCCCTCCCCCCCCCCCTTACCAGTGCTGCCATTGCTTTGTTTAGGCTCCCTCTCTCTCATTTTCTCTGTCCCCCACATCTCTGTCTAACCATTGGTGTTCTGGGTGCTGTTTTGCGCGCAGGATTAGGAGGGAGTGAGTGAAAGAACAGGACAGGAGGACCTGGAAACCCAGGTCGCAGTGAACAGGACCCAGGTCCTCTGGGTTTGCATTGGAAGCTTCTCCACCTGCAAGTACTCTTGTACACGCCTCTCCTCTCATCCCTTTTCCCTGCTGCACCTGGGACTGCCATTGAAAGTATGGGTTATCCACGCACGCCCCTTTAAATGCCCCATTCAGGCCAGAACCGTGGGTAGGCCACTTTCATCGTTGTAGTGAAGAAAAAGCTGCATGGAATTTTTACCCTGGTTAGTGCGCTGTATTGACGATACAGGCATGGAAAAGAGAAGTACGGGTTACACCATGCTGCACCAAGAGAAGTGTCGCAGTTGCAGTGTATCGCACTGTGCAAGTATTGAACGATATCATGTATGTATCGAAGAAGTACCGTATGTGAAGTTAGTGAATGCGTATGTGTTCTGTACTTACCATATCCTGGGGTACTGACCGTACAGTAGTTGATTTATAGCCTTGCTCAAGCCTGTGTCCTGGTGTGTGCGATGCAAATGGAGGCTCACTAATTGAATCCCCACCCAAAACTTGTCACCTGTGGCTAAACCCTTCGATCCAGAACTTGTACGCTCTGCGCAGCTAAGCTTTTGCACTTCACCTGTCTATCCAACCAACCACCCTCCTCCTACATCCCAACTACCGCACCACCTTCGCCTTCACCCTGCTCCCTTCCTCCACCTTCTCCTCACTCTCCCCTCCCTCCTCACTCTCCCCTCCCTCCTCACTCTCCCCTCCCTCCTCGTCACTCACCCCCCCTTCAGGCACTACTAACGGCACCCCATCCTCCTCATCTAAACCTCCCTCTGCAGCACCCGGCACCAGCGACAGCGATGCCAGGCTGTCACCAGGAGCGATGCGCATGAGGCGACAACCCCGCGTGGTGCGGGAGAGAATGGGGATGTCTCGCACTCGCAGCCGGTTGATGATTCCCCCGTCGCTGCCCACTAAGAGCTCGCCGTTTACAGTGTCAGAAGCTGCAGGATGAGGGGATGGGGGTTGGGGGATGGGGATGAGAGGATGGGGATGTCTCGCACTCGCAGCCGGTCGATGATTCCCCCATCGCTGCCCACTATCAGCTCCCATACAAGCTTCGTTGGGAGTGGTTTCAGTGGCTGTGTGGAATCGGAGGGGATGTATGCGGAAAAGAAAGTGCGTTTGGGGAGTAACAAGCAGGGGCAATTAGGCATTTGAGATGTAGGAGGGGGGAAGTGGAAGGGGTGGTGTGTAAGGAAACATCCTCTCCTCGCCACTCACAAACACATTCATTTCTCTACGCAGCGTCACCAGAAATAATCTCTCTTTCCCAATCCCATCTACCCTCTCCTCCCCTCTCTACGCCCTCTCCTCCCACTCCCCCCACTCACCATCTCTGTCACCGGTGCCCTCCCCCACCAGGCGCAGCACCACCAGTGCATCCCCCTCGCCCAGCTGCACGTGATGCACACAATGAGAAGAAGGGAGGGGGGGTGGGGGGATGGAGCACCACCAGTGAGAAGATGGGAGAGGTATTCGGGCGGAGCTTCCTGTGAGGCGCCCTGAACAGCCCACCAGACGCAGTGACTTTTGAGTCGACTCAAATGTCACCTCGGAGCTTCCTGTGAGGCGCCCTGAACAGCCCACCAAACACAGTGCCACCAGTGCATCCCCCTTGCCCAGCTGCGGTTGAGGCACTCAGTAAGGGAGATGAGGGTGGGGGAAGAGGGAGGGGGTAGTTGGGAGATTGTTTTGTCAAACTGGTTGGTGGGAGAACTCACTTGCTCCCAGCCCATCATCTTTGAATCGACTCAGAAGCAGTATAGATTTTTATATTGAAGAGTTTTTTGAGTCGACTCTAAGTCATTGTTTTTGTCGAACTGGTTGGTGGGAAAACACATTTGCTCCCAGCCCATCACTACATTGAAATGGCATTGTCACATACAGCCAAGTGGCGCCCTGTACACTTGACTGGCTTCACAAATCGTAACATAACCCCCTCACGCACTCAACTGACTTCACACGCTCACCTTGATGCACTTCACCCCCACGCCTCCTCTGGCTGGCAAACAGGTTCGTGGGAACACGCTTGCTCCCAGCCCATGGCACTTGAATCACACGCTCCCGCACTCAATTCACCCCACATCCTCACCTTGATACCCTTCATCCCCACGCCCCCCCTCTTCTGGTTGGCAAACAGGTTCGTGGGAACACGCTTACCCATTTCGGCACTACACTCGCCCCGCACTCTATTCACTCCCAAGCTCACTCACTCACTCACCTTAATGCCTTTCACTCCCACGCCGCCCCTCTTCTGGTTGGCGAACAGGTTCGTGGGAACACGCTTGCCCATCCCGTTGCGAGTGGCCATGACTACCCACGGGCCCCCGTCCTTGGACTCGCTGGGAAAGGAGGGAAGAAAGGGAAGAGAATGTAGAAAAGGAAGCACCAAGAAGCGGAGTGTGTGCTTTCCGGCATTGCATGCATGCATGCAAACAATGATTCACACAGATGCGTAACTCAGCCAAGAGCCGTAAGCAGATCAGACAAGGGAGTAAGCAAGCAAGAGAAGGCAGCCAGGCAAGCCCAGCAGAGGGATGAGCCGACGAGCATGCTTTTGAGTCGACTCAACAGCAGAGGGATATGAGCCCACGAGCATAAGACAGGAGTAGCAGCAGCCAGCCACTCACGAGGCGACAGCTGGCAGCCACTCACGAAGCGACAGCTGGCACGATCTCCAAGGCAGCGACGATGTCCCCCTCCCTCAGGCGCATGGCCTTCACTCCCCTCGCCGTGCGCCCACTCTGCCTCAGCTGGTGGGGGGGAAGAAGGCAGATTTTGTGGAGGGGAAGGAGAAGGGGGTGAGGAAGAGGAGAGGGAGGAAAGATGTTGCTTGTTGATGTGCTTCAGGAATCGTGTTTTAAAGCGCCTAAAAAATCTCCTTCTGAGGCGCCTCAAGAACTGAGAACACGGGAAAGAGAAGACATACCTGGTCGTCGTCGCACGCGAAGCGAACGATGTTGCCAAACTGCGAGCCAACCAATAGGGAGTCGCCAGCTGTCGCTCTCCGCACCCACGCCAGCTCATCGCCATCGCCCTGCCGCCCATCAGTGGAATGGTATTATGGGTACCACATGGATAGGGAAAGGCAGAAAAGGATGGGAGGCGGTGGTACGGAGTTTGGTGCGGTGTAGTTGGAAAGAATTAGCAGTGCAATGAGCTCTTTTCGCCATTAAGGGTAGGGCATCACATGGAACCAGCCAGACCCACCTTGACTTGATCCACCAACACCTTGCCACCTTGACCAGACCCACCAGTTGAATGGCAATCGGGCCGCTCTTGCGAGTGTCACTGAGAGTGCATGCAAACCCACCAGTTGAATACATGCAGCGCAGTGCGCTTGATGAATCCTCTTGAGTCATGATAAGCGTGGACAGACGGTCACGCATAGGTGTGTACACTCACCACCACCAGTCCAGCTGTATAGCAATAGGCTATGCACAAGGAAAGGTGGACCCATCAGCTGAATGGCAATAAGGCCGCTCTTGCGTGTGTCGCTAAAGGCATGCAGCGCAGTGCGCTTGATGAAGCCCCCTCGCGTCACGATCAGTGTGGACAGATGGACAGAAAGACTGACAGATGTGTGCTGCATGCATGCATTCATACCACCCACCAGCTGAATGGCGATGAGACCGCTCTTGCGTGTGTCGCTGAACGCATGCAGAGCGCTGCGCTTGATGAAGGCCCCTCGCGTCATGATAAGTGTGGACAGACAGACAGACGGACAGAGAGGCACACATGTGACGCATGCATGCATACATACCAGCTGAATGGCAATGAGGCCGCTCTTCCGCGTGTCACTGAACGCATGCAGAGCAGTGCGCTTGATGAAGCCCCCTCGCGTCATCATGACGAGATACGCGTCTTCTGAAAAATCGCCCACCGGCAGCATCGATGTGATGCGCTCTGAGTCCTGCAGAGGCACGATCTGATGGGGTAGGGGGAAGAAGAGGGGACGGAGAGGTGTTTGGGGAGAGAGAGGGGAGGGGGTGGTCGGGGTAGTGTGAATCATCATGACGAGATAGGCGTCTTCTGAAAAGTCCCCCAGCAGCAGCATGGATGTGATGCACTCTGAGCCCTGCAGAGGCACGATCTGACGAAGAGGTGGGGGTGTGTGGGTCAAGGATTAGGAGAGCGAGAATATTTCAGAGCGAATTAAAAAACAGGTTTCGGTGTTCCTAAAACTCAAGCCAAGCATGCCCACACAGGTGACACCGGAACAAGTTCGGAACTCAAGCCACGCATTGCCCCGAGACAAGCCAAGATCCACAGGGAAGCGGCACAGGAGCAAGAAACAGAAAGAGAAGTGGGAGAGGGGATGACATGCCTGGGATATGGGAGAGCCTATGGCCGTGCGAGAGCCCTCGGGGATCTGATAACCCTTCATGGTGTATGCCACTCCCCGGTCACTGCAGACAGCAACACGATGAAAACAAGGAATTCACAGGATGATTGTATTTACCACCCTCGTCATGCAAGCAGAGGGACGGGTGGGTCCGGCAGACCAAAATGCTCATGCACGCAGGAAGACAGTCATTTCTTCGAATTCTCGCAAACAGTGGTAATGGTAATGGTAATGGTAATGGTAATGAAAATGATAATGGTAACGGTTATGGTAATGGAATTATAATGGTAATGGTAATGGTAATGGACCAATGGTAATGTTTATGGTAATGGTAATGATAATTGTAATGGTAATAGTAATGGTAACGAT